>JACMZG010001913.1:21666013-21849451 GCA_018340805.1 Microvelia longipes | reverse complement strand
TCCAAGCAACATCTGCAGCAATATCCACACACAAGCCCAAATGGCGACAAAGTATCACCAACAACAAACCATCCACAATCCCTGGACTGGAAAAAATATACCCAAAACCACCCAGATCCCAACCCACCACCCCATTTAATACCAATAAAACATCACTAAAAGAAGAAGTTAATTAGCAATTGAACCTAACGTCCCACAATTCAAGCAAAATACCCGAAAAAAATAACATTCACAACCCCAAATAACTTGTTACCCAACAACTCCACACGAGAAATCTTTAAAAGTGCAAGAACACAAACACTCCAATACATCCCAACATCCTGCTTATATTGTACTAACAGTCAAATATAACAAAACACACCAACAAAAGAAAAAAAAATATAGTAAAAATCTACAATCCTTAATCATATAATACAAAAAAAAAAAAAAACAAGTAAAGAAAAAATCCATATATTCATAATCAAACACACAAACGAAATCTACACTATTACACTAACAATTATAACATAAAAAAAAACATCAACACAAATATATAACCAAAAAAAATCCAAATACTCTATTACATAACCTTCTCTTACAAAGAATAAAACATACCTACACGTACACTCTAATCAAATTAATTACACCAAAAAATTCTCGATTATCTAACACTTTATATACTACTATATATATTTTAAAAAAACGCAACCAAAAAACCAAAAACAAGCAAAATAAGAAATAATTATATACTTTATATAAAGACAAATTATATACACCACAATATCATCACATAACCAGCTTACCATATTACTAACACTATAAGAAACAACATCAAAAAATCTAAATTACCTTAACTTTTCCCAAAAATAATCTCACTGATACAACGATAAAATTAATAACATACAATTGTTTAAAGAAACATAAATGTAAACCAAAAACACCAAAAAAAACAAATAGTATTTATAATCAAAAGTGCCACACAAAACCCACACGTCTCATTTAAAACATATCCAAAAGATATCATAAAATCAAATTGCGCATAGATGATCTATATTAATATCCGTCCCCTTAAGTTTTTACTAAATTTCACGACACTTCTATCAACACATAATTTATGTCCTATTACCAAAAAAAAAACAAAATCACCTGAACCCAATACACAAATGCACTAAACCCCAACTACATATATGATCTAACCGAAGTTACCTCACACATCAAACAACGAGAGCTAGATCGGCAACACACCAAACGATCTTTCTGACTTTAAATAAAAGACAATGAATCAATAAAATAAACCCAATACCGCAATTCCGATGACCAAAAACAAAGACAAACTCATAAGATCCCACCATCAACAACATCTTAACAACAAAGACTTACTATGACACACAGATTAAAGACAAACACTAAAAGGCTCGCACAAAACAGAAATTAAAGATCTCTATACCACACAACACAATTGCACAATAAACAAAGACTTATGCACCACTAAAAAACACAATACACGGTTGCCCTGCGAACATAATCACACACCGAGAGAATTTAAAAGAAAATAAAAATCCGTTAAAAACTCAACCAACCACAATAAATCTCCGATCTATCGCTTAATATTATACACAAAAATTAAAATGACTAACAAACTGTACTCTACACAAGAGTACATACACGTAATAGAATCGGGACAATCATACAAGTCACACAGAAACCACAAAAATCAACTATTAAAACTAAACACCGAAACAAAACGGAAAAGAAAGAATCCATTTATAACAGATGACTCAAACCATCTCTATCCATCCGATATCTACTTGTTCTCGTATTAACACTATATTAACCCACAAAAATACTGAGAATAGCAATATTAGGAAAATCACCTAATACACAAAATGTACTTAATCACACATCTAATATGTCCACAAAAAAACAAAGAACTTATAATCAACTAAAAAACCAATCACCCGAGCCATAAATATAACCTAATCGTACCCATACGAACATATTTTAACCACAACCCGGCTCATCAGACACCCAGCAATAAAATACCATAGAAAAAAGAAGAACAACTAATATAAAACAACCAAAAAACTTACCACTCGACCGATAAAGACACAAAATATACTAAAGAGCTCCATCGATCAACTAAAACACCTAAACACACACAAATCAAATAAATACCACTCTAAAGTATTTAACTATAAAACATATTGATCACGAAACCAAAACATCTAACCACTTCAAAAGTCAAATCACTTAAATAAAGCAAAAACCAAATTTTAAATCAAAACAAAAACACAAACTTCACTATTTCACCCCAAAACTAAACTAAAACTCTAAAAAATGTTTTCGCACTCCAGACAAACAACAAAGTAACAAAGTCCATAAACAAAATGTAAAACAGAATAAAGGCAATTATGAACAAATCAATCACAACATGACTACACAGATAGACAAAAAAAAAATGAAAATCATCTCAAAACAGATAAAAGCGAGTAAACACCACTTCCAAAAAACATAACAAATGAATACAAATAACCAAATACCCCTGATAAAGAAAAAAATCACCTCTTAAATACTCAATCTCATACCAAAAATAAAATGCAAAATTCCACAAAAAATAAGATAATACCCCCTCACCTAAAACAAATATAACACAACAGGAAAACTAAAACCAATATAACCTCCTAAAAAAAAGAAAAACCTACCGAGAGGAGAAAACTCTTTAATAAAACTTTCAAAGAAACTGCCTCAAAATAATAAAAAAAACATGATATCGCCCCAACGAGACCATAACACAATTCAAACTACCCAGCACATCTTACATAAACAAATATGTCAGCTACACTAAATAATAAACAAAATATAAATTACCATAAACAAACCATTCTTTATTACACAGTATAATCTAACTGATATCAAAAATACTTAGTAAAACGATGCTGCGAAAATTCAGCAAGATTAATAAAAGTTAATTTTAGAAACTAAAAATAAAGAACCAAAGAAAACCTATATCAAACAAAACATAACCATAACACGGAATCCATAAAAAAAAGAAACAAGTAAATAACCACAATCAATTGCTTTTAAAAATCATAAAAATCAATGAACAAAACAAAACACACTTCAATATTATCCAAAATGCTAATAACCATATAATCAACAGAACAATTTTAACTCTTACTAAAACCTAATTAAAAAATACACAATAAAAGACACAGTATGATATATAAAAAATGAAAAAAACCAATAATCAGCGCCATTAATATCAAAACAAAAACCGCCGATCACTCAAAAAAATCTACACATACAAAATAAATAAATAACTAAAACAAAGACAAACAAAATAAAAAAGAAAGAGAAAAGCAAGTAAACACAAATACCAACAGAAAAATAAAATTAAAACAAACTATACACAAAATCCATGCTAAAATTTGTAAAAATCATTACAAAAAACGTAAAAAAAAAAACAAAAGGTTAATATAGTTAAAATTTTCCATAACCACTAGAAATAATAAATAAAAATAATAAATATACAATAATAATAAAAAAAACATCATAATCCATAAAATTAATCTATTTAATCGTGTAAAGTAAAACAATATAATATTTATCTATATCATAATACCCGTCACAATTCAATAACAATCAACATATATCAACTTCAAAACAATATGACAAACATTACTAAAACCTAAAGGTAATTTAGATTAAGGTACAAAAAACACATAAACTTCCAATACTTTAAATTCGGTTAATGTACCAAATAACCAAAAAAATAAACCTTAGCCTAATAACCAAACTCAAAAACCAATAAAAACCTAAATAATAATCTAATAAAAAATAAAATATCTTCACCGAATTTACAACTAAGATAATAGATATGAAGCCACAATTATATAAATCTAATTTAGATATCCAAGTTAAATCTAAAAACACTCTATTTGCTCAACTATAAATCAATTAATACAAATACAACCAGAACACAAATACAAAAAAGTTAAATTTAAAATGATCAAAATGACAATATATTAAGAAAAATCTAAATCAACAAGTATATAACAAACATCAATTAACTTAAATACATTTCAAACACAGCAATCAATATAGTAAAAAATAGCACCCTAAAAAGGTTATCTACTACTTTAAACACAAACCTATAAAACATCCACTATTAGAAAAAACTACCACACCATGTGAGGATCCATACAAATATACCAAAGACCAAAAATAGCAATATAAAATTATAAAACTAAAACTTAAGAAGCATTCTCTATAAAACATATAAGAACAACATTATTGTAATCAACCGCGAACCATATGAAACTAACCAATATTAATACAAGCAAAGCTAGAACTAGAGAAAGAGTTAAAAATCTTAAAATATATACAAAAATAAACAACCACACAATAGCACAAAAAATAACTACAACATAAATTTAAAATAATATAGATTAATACTCAAGAATCTTAAAATATTAACCTAACAAGTAAAAAACAATAATAAGTAAAAAAGAATATACGCATACCCACACATTATCATAATAAAAAAAAAAACCTTTACCCTTGGTTTTGTACAGAACCTCGTAAGATAACTCCCTTAAATTAACAACAGCATCTATCAAAAATTAAATCCTTACATAATGCCCTACACCCCACCACCGCTAACACACGACATCTTCGCATTTAATCCAAAAACACCCCAAAACAACACCTACCCCCACCTTCATCCCTAAATAACATAAATGATAGAAAGCCCTAAAACTACTTTTAAAACCCTAAACAATAACTATTACCAAAGTTAACAAAAAATATAATAATCCGACCAAAATACTACTTAACATCAATTACAATGAAGCCTGCTGTCTAATTGGTACCAAAAATATATCCAACCCAATTTAACAAAACAAGTTTAACATCTTATTAATAAAGACGTAAAGACCTATAAACCTATTAAACAAATTAAAAATATTTCAAATTAATTCCTACATTTACGATTTAATACACAACCATACCACCCATTAATCTCTACCACAAAAGAAAGAAACAAAATAATTTACACACAAATCGATCAATATATAACAAAAGATTACCAATCCACTTAGCCCACACATGAACAGTAACACGTAGAAAACAAAATAAATATCACAAAAACAAAACAATAATAGTTCAGAGATAACCTAAAACATAAAATACATACTTTATGAATTCAAACTCTAAATCAACACACAGTGTTATTTCTTCTCTATATAAAATAATAATCACAAATTAATTCTAAATAAAACAAATAAAATACTGAGATAAAAGCTTAATAAATAACAACAACACAAAAAAACAATACAATAAAAACAAAAAACTCATATCCTCACAGCAAAAAAATACTTTCAACATAAAAACACACATTAATATAAGTATGAAATAATTAACCACACGAACAACAAGACAACAACAAAACAACCATCCTAAAAAAACTAACACAAACACAAATAAAAACATACATACATTTATGTACATAACAAAAACCAACCCAAATAATCTCTGACATAAAAATTAAAAAAATATAATAAAGAATAAACATAAGCGACCCAAATAATAACAATAACTCTTGAATCCAACCCAATTAAAAACTAGTAGCAAATAAATAATATACAAATTATATTTTATAATTATAATTACCATATCACAAAATACATAAATCCCATTAAAAAATGATCAAAAATTGAATTAATAATTTAAATAGTTATATAACATTATACCACAAAAAAAAACATAACTCATATGTAGAAATTATTTTAGCCTCACCAAATTAGGATTTTAAATTATCAGAAAACACACCAAAAATATATAACAATATTACATTAAGAACCAATAAGATTTTTGGAAATAACTTATCTCATTAGAGTATAGTTAAGTAACTATATACAATTCACGCGCCACAATATAACACAGTAAAAAATTAATCATCAAAATTAAACTTTTCACGAAAAAAATCGTTTTATGATAATAACAAAGAGCAAATTTTTGACTAAATTCTATTTTCATAATAATACCACATCAGTAACTATCAAAACAAAAAATTATTACTAAACCCAAATTAAAAATACAAAAATGTTAAAAAAATATACCAACACCCAAACAAATTAATAAATTAACAAATAAAAGTAAAGTATAAAGCAAATATAAATAATTATACCTTGCAACTGTAATTATGTATTATCCAAATAGAAACAAGAGAGACCTACAATCTTCATCCAAAAACAATCAATAATATAATCATTAAAATTACCAACACTATCAACAAATCACTATCAGACCTTAAAGCACAAACAAGTATACGATAGAGAGAGAATCAAACCAATCACTCTTATAAAAAGGAAGCAAGAAAGATTAATAATAAAAGTTAAAATAAACACCGAAAAAGTATAAAAGAATAAAAATAATCACGCATAAGATCTCTAATAAAAACCCAAATACTAACAAACATACTAGAAAAAAACAATAATAACATAAAACACAAGCATAAACTAATAATAATGCACCTAAAACCACATAAAAGAAATAATTACCATAAATACAAAACCTGTAAATCTTATCTACAATAAAACAAAAAGAGCTCCAAATCAAGAGACGAAGACAGCCCATTAGCCCACTTCGCCAATGTATTCACTCAATAGCACCACACAATTAGTATAACCAAGTCACATACGTTCAAGAATTAAACAAGAATCTACTATATATTCAATATTTGAATATTAACCAAACTATCCAATTCACAAAATTACAGTTATCTAACCAACAACCATTTAATTTCTAATACTATGACATCAACCACTTCAGGTATTTATAACATCTAATTAATAATTTTATATTTTCTTAAAAATTCACAAGAAAGTAGTGTGGTTAATTAATAACTAAGCTCCCATGTTGTATATTTTATGGTAATGTATATTTTGTGGTAAATAAACCTAATTAATAAATTATACTCAAAGACTTAAGCTTTATTTATAATAAATAAACAGCATCAATTTACATACACACATTACATTAATATACACATTTCTCATGAGGAGCAGTATATGGGAAAAGGGATTCTAAGAACGCACCATATTATGTTGGTCGTCTTATCAATTTTAATTAAGGCTGAGTTGCCAGTACTTTAATTCACATGGCTTTTGCTTTAAATGAAGTTCAATTTTATTATCAACAACGGTTGCAAATGTCGTTTGCTAAAAATGTTATAAATGTGATGTAAACATCACGTTGCTTGACCAATATTTGGATTACTGCTAGAAGCATGCTGAATTTCGTATGGATAGAACATTTTTCGCATTTTATGAATTTTCCAAAAATTTGCTCTTATTATTGCCTGTTAATATAATATTTATAATAAAAAATATGTTTCGTATAGCACAACTAGATCTACAGGGTGTCCACGGATGGAGTTGCCTATACGTGTAAATGACAAAAAATTTCATTTTTCGACAAAAGTCACTCTATAAAACTTTTTACTTGTTTTGAAACGAAGATCGAGCAGACTAAAAGTTTCGTAACCATGTACCCAGTACCCAAAATGTACAATTTTTTTTAAAATTCGCCAAGAGAGAAGTAGGTCTAATTTTGATTTTACGACAAAAAGTTATTCTTCAAAAAGTCACTTATTTTTAAAAAAATCAATTTATGCAATAAAACATGACAATCATTTTTTCACCATTTTTGGTGTTCACGGATGGAGTTGCCTATACGTGTAAATGACAAAAAATTTAATTTTTCGACAAAAAGTCACTCTTTATAATAATTTTTGCTTATTTTGAAACGAAGATTGAGCAGACTAAAAGTTTCGTACCATGTTTTTGTGGAAGCGTGTATTAATTTAAAAACTTTTTTTTTTTTGTTGAAATCTCATTTAATACTAAATAATTTACATGACAATAATAATCTTGTCATCTTCAATCAAAGTCATTCATTTTAAAATAAAATAAATAAATAAATAAATAATAAATTTCCATCGCATCTGCGACACTGCCACCGACTGTTGCATCTTCATTAGTTTCTTTATACCTCAATGGGGTATAAATGACTGATAGGTCGTAATATTTTTCTTCTCTGTTCGTACTGTTGCTGTTCTTATATTGCCGTCTGAACTTTTATTTAATGAAATTATTTACCAAGTTTCCAGTGTTGTCGAGGTCGTTGTCTTTATCCTCGACAAGCACTATATCTTCAATATGTGGTATCTTTCCATTTTTCGCTAAATAATTTTGCTTCTCTCTTAAACTTAACAAATATTGCTTTTTCCAAATCATCCAAATTTCATCTAATAAACTCTTGCCCTTTTCCATGAATCTAAAATTTTATGTTTTGATGGATCCAAATTAAAATTTCTTACTTCTGGAGCTCTCGTGGTAAGGAAGTGAGCTGGAGTCAACGCCTCCACTCCGTCCTCTCCAACGTATACTAAAGGCCTTGAATTTATTATTCCTTCAATTTCTATTAAAATAGTTGTTAACTGATAAATGGTTAGACATCGGCGTCCTAGAGAGATTTTTAAACATTTTTTTACAATTTTAATCAATCTTTCATAGACTCCCCCATCCAAGGGGAAAATTCAGCGATGAATTTCCATTCTATATTATTTACTGAACTAAATTGCAAAATTTCTTTCCCTTCAATAACATTATTCCAAATTTTATCAAGTATAACTTTAGCAGATTTAAATTGAGCTGCGTTATCCGATATAATTAAATTTACATGTCCTCTCCTAGCAATAAATCTACGAAATGCCAATAAAAATTGCTCAGTGGACATGTCGCCTAAAACTTCAATATGAACAGCTCTAGTAACTAGACATGTAAACAGACACCCATATACTTTTTCTTTTTCATTTAAAGTATTTTTATCCAAAGTGGGCCAAAATAATCTATCCCTATACTCCGAAATGGTAAACTTTTTGTTACTCTGAACGCAGGCAAGGGAGGTAAATTAGGATATCCAAAAGGTTGACCATTAAATTTTTTACAAGCAATACAGTTTTTAATTGTCATTTTAACTAAAGATCTACCTTTAGGAACCCAATAACTGCGTCTTATCTCCGCTAATGTGGAGTCAGTGGCTAAATGATATACTTTATTATGACAATCCATGATAACTAATTTAGTAAAATAATCTTTGTTTGATAATAATTTTGGAAAAATTTCATCTTTTTCTAGCTCAGAATTTTCTAATCTTCCCCTACATCTTCAAATTGTTTTCATCTAAAAATAACCCCAATTGTTTTTGTAATTCGTTAGATTTTCCCTTTTGTATCATTGATAACATTTCTAAAATATTCTAATTGAATCCAGCGAATCCAACTATCTTCAGCTGACTTATTTTCAGCGGCGGATAGTTCATTTGTTTTATTTTATGTTTTAATTTATTAATAAATTTTTGACAATAAGCGGTGACCCTAATTAGCTTACGTAACGAAGAATAATTTAGATGATTAATGCCAAAAGGCGTTTCAATTTTTATAACAGGGTTTTGATTTATTAGTACACAATGATTATTTTCAAGTTCTATTTCTAGATCTTCGTCCAAATTATTAAATTTTATTTCGGGTGGCCAGTTTTCAATAGTTTTCGTCAACCATGACGGACCTTGCCCATGAATTTTCTAACTTTTTAACCGATACACCCCTAGTGATTACATCCGCTGGATTTTCAATTCCAGGGATAAATCTAAATTGAGTTTTACTCATAGCTTTAATTTCCTTAACACGTTTTTCGAAAAATCGGCAAAGGATGACTTGATTTTAACCATTGTAGTGCGCATTTAGAATCAGACCACAAATATATGTTTTGAATTGACAATTCTAAATTGTCTTTAACTAAATTTAAACATCTTGATCCTAATAAAATCCCTAATAACTCTAATCTAGGTATAGTTATTACCCTAGTCGGAGCTAGTCTAACTTTGGCAAAGATTAACGTTGATAGTTTATTTAAATTGTTAACAATGTAAATTACTGTTCCATAAGCGTTTTTAGAAGCATCTGAAAAACAGTGCAAATCATAATTTAAATTTACTGAATTTATGTAACGTGGAATTTTTATTAAATGAATTCCGTCTAAATCATTAAGTAAAACATTCAACTCATTTAATTGACTATCATGAAATTTAGTGTCCCAATCCACATTATTTTTCCATAAATTTTGTAAAAATATTTTTAATTTTATAGTTATGGGACTCACAAAACCCATCGGATCGAATATAGATGCTAAATATTTTAAAAGTTTTCTTTTAGATCTATTTCTTGAGACTCTTTTCCTTTTATAGAAAACGAGTCTTCTGAAATATTCCATAATATTCCTAGGACGCTGATAATTTCATTAAGATCAATATCATCTTGATTATTATTCTTAATTAAATTTTTACAAGTACTATCGTTAGTATTCCAATCTCTTATATTCATCCCGCCTTTGGAAAATAGTTTTAGAGTCAGAATAAGCATTGAAAGCTTCTTCTGTTGAGTCTACACCAATTACTGCATTGTCCATGTAATATTTTTTGAAATCTTTCGAGCTACCTCTATTACTATGTAAATTTAAATGATACAGGACTACAGCCTGTAATAAGAAAGGGCTCGAAATTACTCCAAAAGCTACTCTACAGAACCTATAAATTATAATATTGTCCAAACTTAAATCTTTTGTTATATCTTTCACCCATAAGAAACGTGTAACATCTCTTTCACTATCATTTAACCCAATTTGTAGGAATGCTTTTTCTATATCAGCTACCATCATTATTTTATAGAATCTACATCTAAGTAAAATTCCAAGTAAATCTGCTAAAAGAACTCTCCCTCTATAAAGACAATCGTTTAAACTTTTATCTCCCTTTTTTGTCCTAGCAGACGCATCATAAACAATGCGTACTTTAGTGGATTTTTAATGGAGTTAAAACTGCGTGGTGAGGCAGATAATGAATTAAGTTATTTGTATCTATTTGAGGTACTTCCTCTATAACACCTTTATTTAACTGATCTAAAATTATATTATTATATTTGTTCATTAATTCCGAATTGAGAGAAAGTTTTTTATGAGTTGAACGTAATCTGCCTAAAGCTAATCCGTAATTTGAGTTCAAGTCAACTGACTTGTCCCTCCAAGGCCACGAAACATGATAACGGCCGTCTTTGAAATGTATACTTTCTGAAAATTGTTTGAGGGATAAATCATCGTCTGTGATTGATCCTGATTCTTTAATGCCTAAGGATTCTAAATCCCAGAATTGCTGTAAATTATAATAACCTTCATCTAATATTTCTGAAGTAGAAGAGGCATACATGTCATAATCTTTACAAGATAAGCACATTGTTAGTAAAGAAGAACAAGATTCTTGGCATTTATCTGAATTACTATTTCTCCCACTAAGAATCCATCCTAATTTGGTATTTATAATATACAACCCATTGTTTATTTTTATTTTTTCTAACATGACAATGTCGAAAAAATAATCATTTCCTAATAGAAGATCAATGTTTTTATTTCCCCCTAAATTTTCGGATTTATCAGCAAAATTTAGACCTGGAAATTTTGTTTGTATATCGGATAATGAAGGTTGTTCTAATTTTAAAGATATTATTGGAATAACATTAGCTACAATAGACATTGATTCATTTTTTAAGTTTTATTGAAATTTCTACTGAATTTGTTTTTACTAACATAGGTTTTGTCGCACCAAAAACACATAGAGACAAATACTCTTCGTTTCCTAGATTTAAATTTAATTTGTTTGCTAACTCTGACGAGATATAACTGCGTTGGCTGCCACTGTCCAAAATAGCATGACAAAGAACTGTATTTGATTTTATAATATTTGAACTGTAACAGTAGCAGTTTGCATATGAACTGAATTCGAAGTTGTCAATAGTTGACTTTCACTAATTTATTTACGATATTTTGTTTTGTTTTTTCTTTATTTAAGTTACCAAATTTAATAGGACATAAGCTGCGATGGTGGTGTCTAATCTTTTTACAATATATACATGATCTATTGTCAGTATGTTCTGAAGCAGCATGTTTTGGACGTAAGCAAATATAACAGTTGCCTTTTATAATGGCTTTCTTTCTTCGACTGTTTTAAATTTAGTACATTCGTCACTGTAATGTTGTTTTACAAAATGACATTTAATTTCCCTATTCAATAATGATCCAGTGGTCATTTTAACTGATTCTTTTTTAAAGTCAGTTTTTGATTTGTTTTGATAATTATTACTGTTTGATTTTCACCACTAAATTTTGAAATTGGTTCACTCGATAATTCTTTAGATTTAATTATTAATTCCAAACAATTCTTAAATTTTCAACATCAGATTTTTTATTTTTACTAGAGCATTCCCTGCAATTAACGGATTTAATAAAGATGATTGAATTAAATTAATTTTCTTCAATTTCTGAACTATTTCAGCTGGAAATTTTAGTAATAAGAGAAATAAATGAATTGTGATTTATATCTTCTCCTAAAGTTGAAGAGATCGATATATTGTTCGATATCATCAAACGTTTCCTAAGTTGCCAAATATTATTATTAGATTTAGATAAGTTACGAAATCGTTTATAAATTTCATTTTTTACTAATGAATCATTATGAAAACGATTTTTTAATAAAGTGACAGCGACATTATAATTTTCGTTTGTCACTGATAGACCTGCGATACATTTTTCTGCATCTCTGGTCAATAATCCTTTTAAGTAACAAAATTTTTCTGTGTCATTTAAAGTCGTATTTTTATGAATAGCATTTTCATAAGATTGCCAAAAAGATGAAAATTCTAAAATATCTCCATCAAACTTTTTTATCTCCAATTTGGTTAATTAATATTAGAAGTTGAAGTTGAAGGAAGATGCGATGAACTATTAAAATTAACATTTTCAATTTGAAATATTATTCAAATTATGTCTAATTGAATTTGAACATCATCAATATCTAATTAATGTTATTGCAATCTTCTTCTTCTTCTTCAAATCTTACTTTTTCAGTTTCATCTAATATCGAAAGGTTACCCTAATTTGTCCTTAAAGATTCATATCGTTCCCCAAATTTTTTAATTTTTCCTAAGAGATTTGAGCCGTAATTCGTGATTTTTCCTCCGAATACAAAATCGCGATTCATTGAGTGTATTAATAATTTTTTGTTTGGTGGGTTCCAAGCTTTCTAAAGAAACCGATGCTTCCATTTGTGTTAAATTAAACTTTGAATTTATTTTTTAAATTTCAAACCCTCAATACACGTCAAGATTTCAGGTGGATAAAATATTAACTCACTTATTAATGTCTCTTGGTTTTTTGAACGTACGAACTCTTTAAATTTCTTTTTTAATTTTGGAATACTTCAGAATTTCACTTTAAGATCCAATTTTCAACCACGATCTTTCTACCATTTTGTGAAGCGTGTTAACTTAAAAACTTTTTTTTTTTGTTGAAATCTCATTTAATACTAAATAATTTACATGACACATAATAATCTTGTCATCTTCAATCAAAGTCCATTCATTTTAAAATAAATAAATAAATAAATTAAATAATAAATTCCATCGCATCTGCGACAACTGTACCACAGTAACCCAAAATGTACAATTAAAATTCGCCAAGAGAGAAGAGGTCTAATTTTGATTTTACGACAAAAAGTTATTCCTTCAAAAGTCACTTATTTTTTAAAAAAATCAATTTATGCAATAAAAACATGACAATCATTTTTCACCATTAATTAAATTTTTTTTTTATTGTTTTAGTTTTTTTATTTTGTTTTGATTAAATGAAAACACAAAATCTGCTGAATTATTAATTAATAATAAATGTAAACAAACAACATATTAAATCTGTTCTACTATGTATTTAATGAATACAATGTTCTAAATCTAAATAAATTAATAAAAAATCTAAAGTAAGAAAAATAAGGGAAAAGTAAAATAATTCAGTCGTATTATTCAATATGTAAACCACCACGTTCGACGCACGTTCTTGAATTCATTATAGACTCTGCCTAACATTTCTTCGGTCACTGTTTCCACTGCTTCTCGTATCTTGTTTTTTAAAATATTTAAAAAATCATGATAACAGTTAATCATGAGGAACAGTTTCGTGAAATACTTTCTGTTTCAAGTACCCCTACAGAAAGAAATCCATTGTTGTTAGGTCAGGGGAACGCGCAGGCCAAGCAATAGGTCCAAATCGTCCTATCCATTTTCCTGGAAATTTATGGTCTAACCAATCTCTGACGTTATAGGTTGAATACGCCGGACATCCATCTTGTTGGAAATGCATTTTTTGTCTAAAGTCTAAATTTTCTTTGTCTAAATGTGGCCAAAAAAAATGTGGCCGGTTTCGGTCTATTTTTTCACCTATAATGTCAAACTAAAGTCAAGTCTTAGTGCGTCGTCTCCGTCTTCTAGTTTGTGTAGAAAATGAGGTTTATATGGATGGTATTGGTTTACTTTCAAAATTTTCTGTATGTGAGATTTACTGATCATTAGTTCCTGCTGTCTGATGCTGAGCGACTTGGAGGTATTATCCCTTACGGAATCTAGTACCAACAATGTCGCTGTGTCGTCTTCATTGTATTCTTTTCTCTGCTTTTTTACGTCAGCGACACTGCCTGTTCGCACAAATTTTTCAATTATTTTTTTTAAATTTTTTTTTAAATTAAACATTAGGAAATCTAATATGAAACAGTTCTATAGCTCGAGCGTATGTTACGTCCCCAATACCGTAACACTGAACCAAGTATATTCTCTGTTCTTGCGTTAACATCTTGAATTAATAAAAGAATTTAAAAAATTAAAAAGTTATTTAAATTAGCTTTAGCAAACAATATTAATAATATCGTCTAACTTACCACTTTAGAAAAAATAATGTCTTAGTTAGTACAAGTTCAATAATTATTTAAGTACGAATAATACTTTCAATAATTGCAAATAAAAAAAAGTAATAATCTACTTAATCAAGTCATCAAAATCATAAGTATTTATTAAAGTACAAAACAAAATACACGTGGAGTTTATTTACATTTATTATTAATTAATTAATCAGCTGATTTTGTGTTTTCATTAAATCAAAACAAAATAAAAAAACAAAAACAAATGAATAAAAAAAAATAATTTTAATTAATGGTGAAAATGATTGTTATGTTTTTATTGCATAAATTTATTTTTATAAAAAATAAGTGACTTTTTGAAGAATAACTTTTTGTCGTAAAATCAAAATTAGACCTACTTCTCTCTTTGCGAATTTTAAAAAATTGTACATTTTGGGTACTGGGTACATGGTACGAAACTTTTAGTCTGCTCAATCTTCGTTTCAAAACAAGCAAAAATTTTTATAAAGAGTGACTTTTTGTCGAAAAATGAAATTTTTTGTCATTAACACGTATAGGCAACTCCATCCGTGGACAGGACACCCTGTATATACATATATTTTTTAACAAACTAACATGTCCTCTCTGCCATCTTAACCCTGATACACTAATTCACTTTCTTAACCACTGTCCTCACTTTAATCCTCTGAGAATATTCTTACTATCTTTTTATCCTGGAGTTCAACAATATGATTTATTAGTAATTAATTACAAAGCGCAATTTAATTTGATTTACTTGACTTTAAACAAAATGTTTTCTCAAAGAACAACTTAATTTTTTAGTTATATAACAAAACAGTTCTAATAGATTTATTTTAACAGTGCTAATTTTCTTTATTTTTTAATGTTATATATTAAATTAATCAAGCAAGTATATTTTTCTAATAGAATTAGATTTTTAATTTCTTTAATAAAGTTATTGTCAAAAGAATTAATTTTTTCATTTATTAATTTTGTTTTCTAAATAACTCTCTACAATTAAAATCTTTTAAACAGAAATAAGACTAATTTAAGTAATTAATTAATTTGGTTACATTTGTTTTGCTATGAGTATTTTTGTCTCTTTTGCATTCAATTAACTGTTTATTTCTCCTAATTTACACATCATATTTTAATCTTAACGGAAATAAGTTCATAAATTGTATAAATATCATTTAACAACTCTATTTGTAAAGAAATTGTAATTTCTAAAACAAACAAATAAGTATATTATTATTATTATATTTTTTAACAAAAATTTTACATCATGTTTTAACTCTCTTACATAAATACACTGGGAGCTATGAATTACAGTCACTTACATACACACACACATACAGACAGATAACTTTGTGAAAACCACTTATGAGGTCTTAAAAAAACCTAAAAAGGATAGAGCAGGTGAGAGTCCTGAAATACCCCTTTTTCTTTAGAGCAGTAAAAATTCAAATAAACAAAATTGTGGCTTAGCACAGAATTAGAACCCAAAAAGAACAATCGATAATATAATGAAAACAAAATAATTTCTATAATAACTAAAACTCACCACATTTCCTCACCATTCGAATTATCTACGCTCATTCTCACTACTTCAGACACACTCGAACAGACAAATTTTTGGAAAACACTCACGATTTTCAAAGGCATTGGTGCTTTAAACCTAAGCACAGCAGCATAGGTACTTAAGGTAAAATCTCGGTTTCAGGTTTTAGTGAAAAACTATACTTTTCCTAAAAGTAAAAAAGGTCTATTTAAGCTCTTTTTACTGATATACTGGATTTAAATTATCAGTCATATGTGTCGCAAGTTATAAGTTTTACACGTCACAAGTTTATTCACGTCTCACTGGTTAGTGTAAGTCTTACATGTTGCAAGCAATAAGTTAGGCTTAATTTAGTACATAGCAAAAGGACAAACGAAGCGTTTGTTTTGTGCGGTAGGGAATTTCTTAGATCTATCAAAACTTCTTAAGAAGGTCTAAACTACTCAATTTAACTGTTTTCATTGCTAAACTTAATTAAACCCTTCTTCAAATTCTATAGAATCAATTAAGGAAACTCTTTACTAGATAAGTTTTCTACTAGAAAAATAACTCATCTTGAAACAATGTATTAAAAGCTGTTAGCAACAACTTATAAGAGCAAACAAGTTTGTTTTTTAACTAAGAAACAAGGGGCAAGTTTGAAGGGCAAACAATAGAAAGTCAAAGTTTGCTTTAATAACAACTTGCCCTAAATCTGCTTAAACGATTAAAGACCTTCTTTTACCATGTAACCCTTTGCTTCTTGTCTTTATACTAACTTTATAATATAGTAGATAAATTAATAGTTCAAATTTAAGGCCGCACGTTCGACACGTTCGACTTGGTACAAAAATCAACCTTTAGGAGGACACGAACCCTATGGGAAATCAGGTTTTTGTGACGTCATTAACCCGGTTTGCTGTCAGCAAAATTTTCAAAAATCGGCAAAATTCAGGGATAAAATTTTTTACCGCTAACAAGGTCAGTCTTCATGTTTTTTGGGACGCTGGATCGGATGAAACCGGCCCGAAGTCGATACAACCACTGTTGTATTGTGACTGAAAAGTCAAAAAACCACAATAAATTATCGGAAAACAAAATTTTGAGTATGGTGTCGTATAAATTTGGTTCGAAGTCGATATGGTCACTCTTAGTTACCAAAAATTCGATAATCAAACCTAAAATATGGTGAGTTGAATGGCAGTGGTCCGGAGTCGATACAAGCACTCAAACTTAAGGCATCTGGGTTCGAATCCTAGTAGGGACGATAATTTTGTATGTTTTTTACATAAAATTTGTTTATAAATACAAAATAATTCTGGTTCGCATGTCGGGCGAATTTCCTTTGAAAAACACAGACAGAATGAGTTGGGAGCAGTGCTTAAAAATTTAGTAACTAGGCTATAAAGCATAAACCGGAACCTTAAGCAAGAAATGGGTTGTTAAGCACGTAAGCACACATTCCAAATGAAATGCGCCTGACATGCGAACCACCGCGCCAGAGTTTTTCAACAGAGGTATTACGATAGAAGTTTTCAAAGATGGCGCATTTTCTCCGCCAATTTGGCAGACAAGTAGAAAGAAGCGTACACTGAACTATAAACCGTAAAACTGAGCAAGAACTTGACTTCTAAGCAAAAATGAAACTCGCCAGCATAAAGAAATATAGACCAAAATAATTGTTCTAATTTTTTATATTTTCGTGAGTAATAAGTGACTTTTCCCTTCAAAATGTTAATTGCTATTGGTAATTTATCAACATTTAACCTAAAAGGTTTTAAATGGTATATATAAGTTATAGGTATTTAAGGCAATGAAAACTTTCGTATATTTCTTTTTTTAACTTCAGATATTTTTTTCTTACCTTCACTATGGACTTTCCTTTTGAGTTTCCTTCTCAATTACTAAATTTTAACAAATATTTCACTGAATAAGTTGAAAAAGATTTAAATTAGCACAAATATTAAAGTTAAAAAAATGACTCGTAAAAAAAGTGACTCACTTGTTACCAGCGTTGCCATCGAAATTAAAAAAAAAGAAAACCAAAAGGATAATTCTTGAAGGCTCATACACAGTTATTTCAATCTTATTTTAACCAACTATCAGCTTATCACGTATTTCGGATTTTTTACATAGGTTTCTATAGAAGTATCCCTAATTGGATTATATATTACTTTAGTGCATTTTTGTACTTCTAATTAATTATATAAATAATCAAAAGTGCCCAGGTTACTTCTTGTGTTAAAAATTCAAACGATAGGGCCCCTCTAGATAAAATTCCTCTATGGTTCAAACTTTGAGTTGGTAGCACCTGTAAATTAAATGCGTGACTCAACAAACAGCTGTTTGTCTCCATTTTGAAGATCTTTTACAGGGAAAAATTTATTATTTAATGAAAATTACAATTTTATTTGGTAGAGTTTCGGCTTAGCTGGTTTTTTATAATTTAATTCGAAACCGTGGTTATTTTTCATTTGTTTTTAATACAAAAGCTTCATGAAATTAATGAAGGAAGGAAAATGGAAGAAACTTCTGTGGATTTTCCGAACTGACCACTTATTTTTGGTAAATTTAAATATATATAATTTTATATTCGCAATCAAAATGAATACACAAATGTAATATTATTATAGTATGGCACACGGTTATAATCAGTTGACAGCGTGGGAAAACCGTGTTAAGGAACCAATTAGGTTGGCCTGATATGAAATTGTCTTGGTTTATCATCCAGGACTAAAGTATAACATATGATTTTAATTATTTATTAATCGAAGAATCAGCTACCGTCGATACTTGCTGTTGGATTTGAATATCCCTGGACCAGTTTCGGCATACCTAATACTATCATCAGCAGGCGGTGCAAAACTTGAGCTCTCAACTAATAAAGTTATATCAGTTAATAACTTCTAGTCTCAATGAGCACGACGAGCCCTCTGGAGATTAGGGAGGAAGTAGGAGAGGGTTTATAAAGGGAATGTGTACTGAATCAAGGCCGTGACCCTGAGAAGTCAGGTGAGATGAGTCATCTGACGTTATGATGCTTTGTGTCTTTTATTATGATGTGTACCGGTGTCATGATTTTTCCGTTCTTTGTCAAGTGCTGGGTTAAGTAACGAAAAAGTAATGTCCGAATTGAAAGAAAGTTGTTCGTTAACAACTTTTTTACAACCTTTTCAATTTTTACGGTTATAATTACTTAACAGCAATGAGGTTAGTCCTGACTGTTAAACCAGGTCCACAATTTCATATGGACCTGGTCCGTATGAAATTGTGGACCAGATCCATGGCTTCCAACCTCATTAGGCCAACCTCATTGGCTTCCTTGCTTTATTTTTCTACGCTCTCATCTGATTATAACTGTGTGTTGTACTATATAAATCTTTTATCTTTAATATAGCCTGTGTTAACTGTAAGAGACCGATGACATAGCTATTGTCTATAAATCATTTGGGTAGGCTTCAGGTGCTTGGGGCCCCACCTCAATCCAAAGAATATGCAATATGGTTGCTTTGACTTGAATGCATTAAAAAACTAAAATAACACTGTTATATGTTTTAAGGGCTTCTGTCTTTAAGCTATAGATAGAGAAGGTAGAAGAACTAGATTGCCTCCCCCCTCCCCTCATTGATAATAATATAAATATCCTGTAAATTATCCATCAATTATTTTATTCGGTGATTCCGTCACTATTGTTGAGGTATATCCTTGGAGGTAAAAGACAACTCGTAAAATTTACTGAACGGTCCAAAAATATATAGTCTGGCAGCGAAACCCAAAACCATCTTCAAATTTATCATCTTTGTGCTTATATTGTGAAAACTACTCAAATTACAGGAACATAATCGGATTGCTCGTCTGTATATCCCATTCATATATAATATGTCATGTAATGGTTTCATTATAAAAAGTAACAAAAAATGTTGCAAGTTTAGACGGGGCGCACATTTAGAGAATGGTCTCTTAAACCCAGGTTCAGTTATAAATTAAACTATAGTTTCTTATTTTTTTGTCTCCTACATCAAGTTGAGTCCTACTTCAATGTAAGTGTTAAATCAGAACTTTTAAGTGATGCATCCAATCACCCCAGTTTGTTTGTACTAAGCCTACGCTAAATCCTGATTGTAGGACCTGGAAGTTAAACTGATTTAGTTATCTTAAAGTGTAATGTTCTCTTTGGCTAGTGGAGAAAAGCAACTCAATTTATTATTTTTTTAATTAAAATCAATTAGGACTTTAAAGACATATTTTTTTGCTCTTACAAACCTACAGAACCTTAGGGTATATTGTATTGTATTAAAAATAGTATATTATATGTAACATTGTAGAATTAAGTATAAAAATACACAGGCTTTCTAAATCATATTTTGGCTTGACATTTATAATAATTGCCTGTTTTACGAGACTAAAAACTTAAATATAGACAAGTTTAGCACCAAACTAGAGAACTAACTTAACTTAAGAATTAAGTTCGGTGCAGTACTTAACTTAAGTACTTAATAATTACTGGTATTTAAATAAGGATAATTTTTTGTTGTAATTCTGAGTGTCGTTATTGATACTGCATTGAATAATAGTTTCAATAAATAGCGAAAGAGATGAATTATTATCTTAAGTAATTCACAATGAGGATATAATAAAGATGTTATTATATTTTTCTCAACAGAATAAAGAAAAAAAAGAGAAAAGATTTCAAAAAAGTGAATCAAATATGTGATATAGTTTATAGTTGGGAAAAACTTTATTGTAAACTTGTCTCAAGATTCTTTTTCATAACAATACAGAAGAATGGGGTTGTTATTTCTTAGCTTGTTTTCCTTGACTATGACACTTTAACCTTTTAATATCAAAACAGATTAAAAGACAAGTTTAAGTAATATGACACGAGGATATGGATTCGATGAAGAGGATAAGGTTGACATAAAAAGTTATATTACAAATGTTTTTATGGTTCACTGATTCTAAATAATGTATTTACTAAATACGGAAATTGGATAAAATGGATATCCAGGATATAATTGACAAGCTTACAACTCCTTATTTCTAATATAGCTCCATACACTGCCTTGTTAGTTTACTATTAAAAAAATGACAGCTACAAGTATAATAACCCTCTAAGTGGGTATTACACTTTAAGAATAAAGTGGGGGTTATTAATCATGCATATAATTATTTTTTTTATGAATTTTAATAAAATTTAAAGTTGACCACAAATGTAACAGACCTTTAATACATAAATGCTGTTCTATATACTTTTTTTGTCATTTTAAATTTTATTGTATTTGTGGAACTTGTCTTGTACTTGTGTATTTAGAACGTATTTATATAAACGACAAAAATTGTAGTATTTAACCCATTTAACAGCTAATTAATATAATTATTTATGTTTATGGATATCTTATAAGAAATGTGTGTTAGTGGTAATTAGAAATTCATGTAATTTTGACAACTAGTAAGGTGTTAACAAAGTTGATTAATTCTATATTATTATTTATATTTTATGAATTTTAGCAAATAATTACACTTTTTTTATTAATCAGTGGAGCTTTAAAGCCTTTGTTAAAGGGGGGGGGGTAGATTCTACAAATTGGTTGGAACTTGTTTACATATCTACCCTGAAGTGGAAATGTAAGGTAAGAGTGTGCTGATGAAATATACCCAAAGATATGGTTTCCTATCAAGCCTGGACATTCCCCACTCTTACTTCTAAAGCAGAGGTTTTCAACCTTTTCTGTCCGGGGACCCTTTTCAAAATAGTGGAGTGATATTTTACAAAAATACACGTTAGAGCAGTGGTTTCCAATCGATGGTCTGTAGACCACTAGTGGTCTCTGAGAATTTTTAAAGTGGTCTGCAGATTTTAAGAGGTTTTGAAAACATGTAATGAAACAATAAATGAAATTATAGATGATTTAGTAGACATGGTAGACTATAGTAATGTTAATAGAAACTTTTTTTAGTGCTTTCTTAGAACATTTTATTTTGAATTTATTTATATGTATTTATTTGAAATATCATAGAGCTCTCAAGAAATTCTGGCTTTTACAAGAGGTCAGAAGAGACTTTTCAGAAACATTTTTTCCCTTTATGCCCACGCATAGGCAAACTTAGAAGCTTAAATTGGGTTCAATTATCTCTGGCTAAAAAAATCCATATACTTTAGCCAACTAATAATAATCCTGGTCAAAAGAAGGGGGGGGGGTATAAGTAACCTGGTAAGCCTTTCTGACGGTCCTTTGATAAGCAGCTTGGATTCTCTCATCCCAACAGAATGAATCCTCAGGTTTCTGAAGTCTCTATGCATAGAGTCCTTAAGAGCTATTTACCTTAGCAAACAACACCAACTACAGGCTCTGGATTGGAAAAAATGAAACTTGACCCCAGCCTGTTCATTACCATCAATACTACAGTGTCCTAGGACCCATAGTAGTTGCACCTCTTTATTCTATCCCAGAATATGAGGGAGTCAATACATTCCTGGAAGAGTTTAGATGAGCATTTATTTGCGTTCAAAACTTGTTAGTTGTCAGAACAGATATATAACTGTGACTCCTCGCAAGTTTCTCTCAATGGAGACTGAGAGCAGGCTAAAATGGCAAAAACCTCAGCTTGCCCAAACTAACCCTAGTGTTAGGGCAAGCATCAGGGTTCCTTGCAAAACATGCCAGATCCTGACAGACCATCTATCCGAGAACCATTGGTAAACCTAAGAACTACATCAGACACAAAATTCAAATTTGGAACAAATCAAGTTATTATCAACCTATTTTTGATCTATTTGGTTATATCTCACCTTGTACACTTCTCAAATATTACCAAGCATAATACAATATCTAGAAGTGTGAGGTATATTTTTTTGGATATAATAAATTTTAAAATACATAAAAGAGACCAAACAAATCTATTTACCAGTCTCTGGTAAATACTTCACATTACATTCTTCGGAAATTTAATTGAAGATCAGAGTGAGTTCAGGCTCTGTTCAGCCCCCTGATGAGTTAGACGTAACTTAACAGAGTGGGACATGACATTATGTCCAGCCATCAATACTGACAAACATTAAGTGATAGAACAGTTCCCAGATGTAGCATTCCTGCTTGTTACATTTCCTTGATGTATCTCACAGAATTATATTGTGTCAACTATTCATGTTTTGTAAAACTGGGTAGTATCAAATGTTATATGATATTGTCTGATCAACCCTAATAGTCTCTTACAAAGTTATTCTCGGATTTTAAATGTATTTTGTTAAAACATTTTTAAATTTGTCTTAAGTTTTATATTAATTTTATTATTTTACCAAGTGACTCCCTAAAAACCCTTAGGGGGTATCAATGTACTGGTTTAGAACCAGTGTGGGCACAAAATATCAATAAAAGGTCCATATCCGCCATTTTTATCTTCTTTGGATTTACACTTTTCCTAGTAAACACAATAATTTGTTGTAGTCATGAAGGTGGATGAACAAAAAATAAAATGACAATTTTATTCACTTAAATTTACAAGTTTATTAATAAATAAGTATATAATACAATAAAATATTTACAATAAAAATACTTATAAGCATTGAATCAAAATCAATAGACAGAAATATTAAAGTGTAATACCATATTTTCCTTTGTTGGTTTTTGCTTTTAGCTTGAACTAATGTATGAAATGTTAAATCTTTATCTTAATCTCATTGTAGATTTAACATTTAATTTTTAAATAACAATAGACAGCTGCACTAAATTCTTGAAGTTGGCGGCACTGAATGGTGATAAGGGCTATGATAAGGCCTTAATTTTCCAAACAATGCCATACGTAAATGGGGATTAGACAAAATGCAGATTCATTAAAATTTGTTTAGAATTCATGGCAAAATTTTATACGTTTTAGTTAAATTGTTTGTTCTTAGATTAATTTCAAAAGAATCAAACTCATATATTATTTTTCATTGATTAAAGGGAGTTTATATTAAAAATCCCATGGTAAAGGATAGGATGTTTAGAAAATTATTTGTGGCGGGAACTCAAAATCCTCCCCAAGAGATAGCTTACAGGTTACCTTTGTCCGGCTGTCTATTGCTTAATACTGAGATAGCTTCAATTTTTCAGTAAAAAAAATACTTGATCTATATACCTGGGAAAAAATAAATTTCCAAATATTAAAAACAAAAGTAAATAAGTCATTAAAAAATTGATGTCTAATTAAAACAGAAAGTCATCAGAAAGATGAATTAATTATAAATATATAAGCAGAACTGAAATTAATCTTTTTTACACTTTCTTATTTCTTGGTTGAACTCTAAGCACTTAATGATAAACAAGAACAAACCAATTCATTCAGAGCAATCATATTAAGATCACAGTTAAGAAAGAAGTACCTTTATAGATCATAAAGATACTATGTAGTAGTGCAGACATGACAAACTAATTTAAGAACCAAAAATGCTAATCCTGGAAACATGAAAAGGCCCAAAAACCTTTTGTTTATGCACTGCAGTACAAGTTGAGGATTTTAAGTGCAAACGTCATACATATACAACACGAGTCAAAGAAAATAAAAGTAACACATGTTATGGTGTAAAGGGAGATAGTAGGATGGTTTCAGCTGCATACTACTTCATATTAAACTACATAATATTTTGCACCTGTTGAAAGACATTTAAAAATATAACAAACATATTATTCATTTATTTATATAATTTAATTATGTTCTTTGTTATGGGTCTTCTCTCAATTAATCATAATTAATAATCTTGTTTAAAGGTAACTAAGAAGAGTACAGTGAATCTAACAAGATAGCTGCTGGCTTTGAAGCAACATAGCTGTACAAATGTAGCTATGGTACGTAGGGTTGAGTACCTTACATCACTAAAAGAACTTGTAAAAAAGGCTTTAACATCACATCTATATTTCTGATGTAGAACTAGAGTTCCTCTGTCTCATATCCCTGCTACAACTCATGTTAGAATACGAGATCCATCGATGGCAAACATATTAGTTGGCGAACAACTAAATTAAGGGTAAGTGAAAGTACTAAATAATTTTTAAAAAATATTTCTTAAGGCTGTGTAACTCACACTGTTTTTAAATTCCCAAAATTACTCTGTCACTAGTTGCTATAGAAACTTGAAATTTTGTACACATACTCAGTAACAATATAATATATTGTTGAGTCTAGCATTTTACCATTTTATTCAGGAACACACTTTTTACTCTTCATTAAAAAATCAGACAATGCTAAATGCATTCTACAGGTTTCACTATAATATAAATCAAATTGATAGTAATTCTAAGAAAAAGTGTGGCCATAGTTCAGGGAATAAAGCAGAATCATTTGAGTGATAAAAATAGAGCTTTGAAACAGGTTATTAGATAAACATTTTACAGTAAAATTTAGATAAGAAAACAAACTCTATGATCCAAGATCAATTTTAAAATAAATATCCATTATAACAGAAATTAAAAATGATGTATTTTGTGTCTAGGTATTTTTATTTAAGTAGCATTGTATTATTAAACTATAAACAAGAAGATAAAGTATAAGTATCTACTTCAGGGCTTAGCTTTCACTCTGCATTGAGTAATGTCAAGTTACTGATTACGTTAAAACATAAGTTTATTAGATTGTTGAACAGTAACTAAGTTAATGAGATTAAGCACAAGTGGAGTTATTTATACTGAGAAACAAAGAAAAGAGTCTCTCCACAAAAATAATAGTTTACCGGCAAAGCGCTTTCAACCTAACATGAGGTCATCATCAATGCCATAAAACTAAATATAAAAGTTAAAAATACAGATAACTATTTTATTTTAAGAGATAGTAACAGCTCAGTGAGTCAAGTAAGACAAATAGTTTCATGAATTTTAACTTTTTTCTTTATTTTTTTGACACGTCATGTTTTGTTGAAAGCACTTTACTCAATGAACTATTATTTTTTGGAATGACTACTCTTTGTTCCTTTACTAACTAAGTAGATTTGACTTTATGGATCACAGGTTTTTAATATTTTGAAATTTGACCAATACTGAAATAATCCAATGCTAAGTCTGCTGCTCTAAATTAAAAAGTACTTACTCAAAAATTAAAATAAAAACTATAAGTAAAAAAAAATAACATTTGTAATATGGTTTATTGCTGACTTAACTTTGGGCATCTAATATTCTTAACATTGTCATAATAGTATTAATATTATTTATTATTAATACTTTATTATTTATTATTATTATTATTAATAATATTATTTATTATTATTAATATTATCAATACTGTTTTTAAAATAAGCCAGAGCTAAAATACAATCTTGCCAACTTAAATCATTATCATAATAAATAAATAAATGCCTCATTTAGAGAATCCCTTCATGTGGGTTGCATCTATAATGCTCTCACACATAACTAAAATTGGTGAAACTCTCTTATTACAAATAATATTTATCTTAACTGAGAGTATAGCCAAGGCTACAAACTATGAATTTCCAGTGCCGTAATCAAGTGCTAATACAATCAGGACCACTGAAGGAGACATTATAATCAATAATAAAGTAGTCTCTTTTGTAGTCTACTGTTCTATTTTGACTTAGGCTTCACAATTACCTGAATATGTTAACTGTTTTAAGCCTTTTTCTTTAAATTGTGAAGAGACATTTTTTATATTTATATTATTTGTATTTATCACTATTTTTACAATTTTTTAAAGTCACTGGATGGGACTGGAATAACAACTTCTTACTTCTTTAAATGACTATATTTCACCTGACCCCAGGCATACTCATGTTTACAAACAGAATAAAAATTAAAAAAAAAAAAAACATTAGGATGACGTTAAGATTATGTGTAGAAGTAGGATTTTTAGACTATGTTAGATTATCCTAACGTTTTTTTTTATTCTGTTTGTAGACATGAGTATGCCTTAAGCAAATTTAAAAAAAAAATATTTTTCCAATAGTTTATCCATGATATGATATAGTTGATAACGGATAAACTATTTTTTATACAATGTAGTAAAAATAAAATCATAAATTTATAGGAGTGCACTAAAGTCATTAAGCTTCAAGGTTTATATATAATGATTCTAATCAAAACAATTGCTTAATCTTACACTCATTTGTATAGTGATAGTAAACAGGGAGAGGTGAGATCACTTAGCAAAAAGCCAAATTTTTAGGCTTTTTTTTGCTAACAACTCCTTAATATAGTGATGGTTCACTAAAGTCATTTAGTTTAGATTAAAATTAATTATCACACAATATTACAACCAAAATTACCAAGAACAGCCGATTATTACTTAACTCTTAATGAATGAATATTACTACATTAGTTAATTAACCGTTAATTAATTAAAATAGAGAGAGATAGAAATTAATATAAAAACAAATAAATTTATTAATTACCTGTGATTTTCACATAATTAAAAATGCATAAATATTGTTAAGAGCCATTTGATATAAGATTAATATAAATTGTTAACAATAGTGAGTGATGAGATGATTCAGATTACTTGAAATGAACTTGTAAGGTGTCTTCCTCATTCGTTTATGCCTTTAATCCAGATTATTGTCTCAATAAATTAAATTTTAAGTATTTTTTTATCAAGTAAAAAAAATATGCATGATTTAATTTAAAATTACGGGCTTCTTCGGCCCGTTAGCCGCTACGCGGCCGGCGCTTCGCGCCTCGCCCGCTCCACGGCGTCGGCCACCGGGCCGCTTCGCGGCCCGGGGGCCCTCCTCTGCTTGGCGCGCTTCGCGGCCACATGTTGTTGGTTTGTATTATGTGTTGTTCTTGTTACATGGCATTTTGCCATGTATCTAGAGATTTTTCACAGTCCACACAGGCCGCTCTCGCGGCCTGAGAGGCTTTTCTCACACATTTTTGATTTTGCTAATTGAGATTTTTTATATACTCTATTTTATTAAGTAGTATAATATAAAATTTAACACATTATTGTGCGGCGCGCAACAATCCTCACGAATTATTCTAGCAGATTTAAAGTTCGACAGGCTTATACTTTCACAGAGTTTTTTTATTGATATAAGAATCGATAGAGAAAAGGAACTCATAAAATGTCCCGTTTCGCGAACATAATCGAATGAGAACCCGTAAAAACCCATTTGAACCCTGGTTAGAACCCGTAAAAGAATATTTTACCGTGTACTAACTAATAAATTTTGAAACGAATCGAAAAACGAAAATAAAATACGCTATCACATAACAAAAGATATACACAAAAAAACAAAAACAATTATATTATAAAATAATACTTACGGCGGCAATTTATATTGCACATTATAAAAAAATATTTCTGATTTTAGTTTTTAATAAAAATGCGTTTCCGCTTAAGATTGCCTGAGCTGAAACACTGTCACGCAATCGTTTCACTTCGGACCATATAAAGGAGCTATCTTGAGGTTCTTTCCGCTTACGGCCTGCTTTAGCTCGGCGTGGTTTAGTGAAGCCATTTTTGTCTGTCTCTCTGGGACAGTTTACTTACACAGGATGGAGCATAGAGGTAGAGGTTTATTTATTCTATATTATCCACCACCTCCTATACACTACTGAACCCAACAGATATCGTACGAGTCTTTGACCTTGACGTATCATACTATATTACACGATTATATATATAATGTAACCGTTTTGCGCCATTTGTGATGGTTCGATTGAGCTGAATCGGATCCAGCTAATCTCTAACAAGAGCCAAAAAAAAAATTTTTTTTCATGACGTCAATTTTTTGGTTTTATGACGTCATAATGTTTTTATAAACAATAGGCCTCTGAACCTCTCACGAATCTCGCGATTTGCAGTTTCGTTTCAATTTGATGAACGCTCTTCGAGAGTTATTCGTTTCGCCATACGAAAGGGTTCGAAACTCTTACATACATTATATATATTATATATACATATATATATTATATATTTATAATATATATATATATATATATATATATATATATTATATATATTATATAGTATACTAATATATATACAATATATAAACTTTTTTCGGACATATATTTTTTAGTTCAGGAAGTCAAATTAGGAACCGATTCGCGCTCACTCCCACTCTCTAACTTCTCTCATTCGAACAATCATTCTCGATAAGTCATAATTTTATTAATGGAAATTGCTAAATAAAAAATAACAACCTTTAATATAAACTAGAGACAATAAGAAATCTTTCATTTACCGTTTAATAAAGTATACCAATCCGAATAAGATCAGTTCATATTAGATCCTGTTTCTACACCAATTTATTGAGGTATAAACCAATAATTAAAAGAATTGAACCATTCTTTAATAATTACTTAAAATTTTCTCTAACTTGCCTCATAGGATTCTATTATAAAACACATTGAAATACACAACAATATTATTAGTTTGATTTTATTTCAAAGTTGCTCTATGTCTAACCACGCCAAGGAGTATCACCTTTGGTGATTCCTCTATCAAGACTGACAAGTCACTTTAACCAGTATGAGCACTATATAAATACATTTTATTGTAGAAAATATCAATAAAATTAAAAAAAAGCTATGTCTATGCTGATAAAACACAATTCTAGAGAAAAAGCAAAACAAGAATAACTATAAATTATTGACTCAATATGCTATTCATAGGCACATAAGCTAAATACGATATATAGGAACATTTACGTATCTTCACTGTTAGACATATTTGTTGTGTTGTGTGTGTGTTTTTTTTTTTAATTTTCCTTTTAGTAGCAACCGTACTAAAAGACCGTATATTATCAAGCATGTCATATAGATTTGCATACTACAACATTGAACTTAACTTCGTTCTTTTTGAGAAATGTTTTTTCGGCTGTCTTTTTCTTCCTACAGTAAAATTTTGAATCTTCCGTGAACAATAATTTTCTTTTTAATTTAATGTGTTTCGTGTTTTCTGTGTTCGATATATTTGATATATTTGTAATAATAATGATTTTAATTTAATATTATAATTGAATGATATTGTATATATTAATATAATAATTAAATGTAATTGTAAATAAATTAATTTAAACATATTAAAATTATTTTGGCCTCTAATCAAATTGAATAAGTGTGTTCTTGTAAGGTCTATTATGCAAGGTAACTAGATAATGTTGAAGAGGGCGTTGAGAGGTTACCGAGAGTCTTGATTTGCTGCACATTGTAGTATGATCTTTCTCTATCTAGTAGAGGACAATAATTTATTAAGTGGTTTTTTTGTGTTCATTTCAAACGCTTTCCACGCAATTGTCTAGATTCGGTTAAGTTAAATCGTTTTAGTAATGCTCTTAATTTACCATGTCCGGTTAGGAACTTGGTAAGTTTATTCGTGTATACTCCAACTTTTGTTTTTTGATTGAAGGAAAAAATAATCTTGATTGAAGGAAAAAATTAATGTGTGTGTGTGGTGTGTGTGTGTGTGTGTGTGTGTGTGTGTTATATATTATATATATATAATATATATATCTGGTGTCATTTTAATGTAAAAAATTAAAGATGTTTAACTCAAGAAACTTCATTAAAAGAGAATTAAAATGAAGTCATAATTAACAGATAAATAGTACACTGTTTCTCTGTTAATTAGCTAAGAAACTGAGATGAACTGATCATCTCATATCTGAATTTGATCTTAAGAAAGTTAAAATAAAAAGGCAAGTTGATTAAAAATAGCAACAATAAATGTTTTTATTACTTAATATTATTAGCATTAGACAATACATGTAATAAAATGTTTTATTACATTTTAAAAAATGAAATGAACAAATAAATTTAACAAAAACGTACAAAAGTTCATAAAACCAACTATTCTTAGTTTAATATAGAGACAATTTAGAAGGGTATCAAAATCAAGTTTGGTTCAAACTTTTTGTTTATTAAAAGTTGTTTTATAGTATTTCAGTGAATAATAAATTTTTACGATTAAAATTAAAATAAATTAAATCTAGTGGTAAGAACAAAGCACCAAAACAATAAATAAAGTACAAAAAATAAAATTTATTTATATTATGATAACATTTGGTATGTTATAATTACTCACAGTTCTAGTTGGACAACCCTGATCATCAATTATATCACATCAACCTATATGATTAAGCAGTAGTGAGATTCCACTGATATGCAGTGGGTCTGAAAGTGAGGCTTATTTTCTTGATACTACTTTGGTAACAGCCCCTAGATTTAGTTAATCTATAAAAATATAGATTAACTATATTTATAGGTAATCTATTCCAAATGAAGCCAGAACATATTTGTTGGGACTGTCAAGCATTCACGCATTATAGTCCAAGAGCCGGACCTGAAAATATGTGACTCATTTTGTACTACTTCAAACCAAGTTATTCTGAAAATATACCTTAAATTATGAAAGAAAAGCATAGTCTGCCTATCCAAATAGGAGCCTTTTATATGATTACGCATGCTCAAAATTTTTTTAAAAAATCACACTAATTCTAATTTTCTTGCAATAAGTGGCTCCCTGTAAGTCGTGTCCTAAACATAAAGAGACCATTTTTTAAATCTGATAAAATTTCCTAAAAAAACGAGTGTTTAATCATCAAAATCGGATGACTACAACCAAAGTTATGGCTCTTTCAAAAACACCAAAAATGGTTAATTTATGCAAAATCAGCAATTTTTTTAAAAAATGTATTGAATTTGTGTGCATTTTTTAGCCATTTAAGAAATGTCATAACTTAAGTTGTATTTATCTGATTTTGACGAAAAAATACTCAATTTATAGGAAATTTTATCAGCTTTAAAAATTGGTCTCTTCATTTTTTGCACATGACTTACAGAGAGCCACTTATTGCAAGAAAACAGGAATAAGTGCAATTTTATAAAATTTTGAGCATGTGCAATCATATGAAAGACTCCACTCTGGACTGGCAGACTATACTTTTTCTTCATAATTTAAGGTATATTTTCAGAATATTTTGGTTTGAAGAAGTATTAAATGAGTCACATTTTTTAGGCCTGGCCCTTGGAATTTTAGGTTTGTTCAGAATGTTAATCCAGTGCACACTAGACAGTGCAGTTCTTACACTAGAGTAACCTAGGGTAAGAAATATGTTCGGGACACGTCTTCGTTCTACTCCTAACTGTCCTAAACTACACTAAACTATGTTTCGTAACAAATCTCGAGCAAAAAGAATCTAAGAAGATTCTTACTCTAAACTGCATTAGTTACTCCTTTTAAAAGACCAACTAAAGTAGAGTAAATAAAATTCTGGCGGGAAATCACTTTTATCATACATGATAACCTTAGAATAATAATTTATATAGAAGGAGCACTACTGATAACACAAAAGGCGGTTCACTGGTGCACTTAAGTAATGCTGCACCCTAACAATATACAATTTCTTAAAAAAAAGTTGGCAATACTTCGGTTGCTGAATTATTATGTTCTAATTATAATTAATGATTGATTTATTCATAAAATACTAATTAAATATCGATGCATTACAATATTTAAAGCATTTTAAATTGTAGTTTAACGTTATTTATTAAAATTATATTAAAGTATAGTCCTCGTCAACTAAATGTAGATTTTGTATTCCGCCACCCTTTTGCCATCTAGGACCGGTTTATTAAATACTCAGCAGGTGTTTTAAGTTATAATATTTGTTCTTTACGATCTTTCTTGATTTTTTCATGTTTTGTTGTCAGGTTGGCAGCATTACTTAAGTGCACAGTCACCGCCTTTCATGTTATCAGAGGAATAACATTGTGTTTACAATCTGTGTCTTCAATACATAGTATTATTCTAAGATGATAACAATATTAATGAGTTATATTAATTTTAACTCTATTTAGCTTTTTAAATTAATAAAACAAAATAATAGTGGTAATTTAAAGTTTTATAAACTATCAATGACAAATATTCAAATGCTTGTTGCTCACCAAACTTATTGTTCAAATTTATGAAATTATTACACCAAAACTACATTTTTCATTAAATTTGAACGGGTCTGCCTAAACAATTCAGATCTGTCAAATAACCACATTTTTCTACAAAGCAACTAATTAAACATTAAATTTGAACAAAAATGCAATAGATTGCTATATACGACACACGGCTAAATTAATTGACAGCACGCCAAAATTTCAATGCTATCAACCCTGTTTTTTTAACAAAAAAATCCCTTCTTTTAAGTAACAAAAAAATCCCTACTCTGGCAACACTGAAAGTCAGGTTATGTTTTGAATTTTATTATTTGTTTATATTTTATATCGTATTTTTTATTTTTTTTTTAAATATTTATTTACTTTTTAAGTAGGAATATTGTTGTAAAAACTAAGTGTTGCTTTAAATTTGTTCGGGAAGTATGAATTAAGTGGAGTTAAAGTTGTTAATTACGTAATGCAATGGATCATAATAGTTCTACGATAAAAGTTTGACGATTTAAATAAATCGTCAGCTATAATTACTTTTTCCCAACAAACTGCTTTTTTGTGTCAAGTTTGATATAATTTTGAATGCGTATGAATTTCATATTAAAAAAGTCAAGAATGTCATCTATTGAAAGACATGACATTTTCCAAAAAAAAATGTGTCTTTTGGTTGTCAGACCACAGACTCTGCGCTGTACTCAAATAGCAAGAAATGCTTGAAGATACGTCAATGTCCATGCGTCAATATAGACACTCAGATCATATTAAACTCCGCAATTATTGGATGAATTGAACAGATTGGAATGAAACGAAACGAACTCAAACAGATTATTATGCACAATGAGGGAAATAAAAGCGACGCGAGGTTACAAATATTTACAACCAGTGTTGCCTTTTTATGATTTTATTTACGAAAAAGGTATTTTTTTTAACCGAGGTTGGCATGAGTGGAGGGGAAGAAGCGTGGTCGGTCTGAACCAATAGAATTCTTTCCCTCACAGATTTTTGGCGTGCTGTCAATTGATTTTAGCCGTGTGTCTTACTATAATTATTATTTATTTTGTCTAGCTAGAAAGGTTATAACCCAGGAAGGTTATTTATATTTTTTACCTTTTTTCTGTTCGCGTACACATCTAATCCTGAGTTCACTCTACTTTACCCTAGATTACTCCAAAATGAAAAATTTGATTGTAAAAAAGAATAGCGCAAGAAAAGAGTAGTGCACTTCAGTTCATGTGCAGAACAAACCTTATGATATTAATACTAATCAGTTCAATAATGGTAAAATAAAAAATTACGCAATCTCCCTTCATGGGTTAGTCTCTTTACTACCACCAATATTAGGCTGGGACATTTTAAAAGCTTTCTTTTTCACAATAGATAAATTAAAATACACAATTATACAATACTGTAAAATTTTAAAAATTCACAATACTTAAACATAAGTATACAATTTATAAATATTTATTTACAGACTATATAGTTTTAAAGAGTCCACACATTTGATAAACCAGTTGCCAAAAATAGCTGATTTGTGTCATTAATAATAACTTAGAGAAAATAAAGATAACCAAAGAGACTTATACTTAGAGAGAGAGGTAAGGGGATAAGGGGTCTGGAAGTATGACAGTTTTCATTAGGTGCCATTACTGTTCTTACTTCTACTAGAGCCTCCTTAGAGGGAGACTAGAGACTCCCCACTTCTCTACAATCCCTATTGGAGCACATGTATAAAAAGCATCCAACAAAGGGATGACAGTTGTCAGTGACATCATATTAAGTCACTTCATACAGCACAGATAATTAAAGAATATAACTACCACTTATTTTAAATTCATTTTACTTATTTAAGACAAAAAAGTCAACAAATAATGTAATATAAACATGAATTGTAATTATTAAGAAAAATAAAAAAATGCTATCACCAATATATAGTTATGGTGTCAAGCTACCCAGGGAATGATAAGAATTACTTCCATTAAGTATTTGTCTCAATGTATTAAAAGCAATTGAAAAACAGCTGGCAGAAATAAGTGTAGGTAAACAAAAGGTGTATATAAAGTGATCACAAAATATATCCAGCATTTACAATTCCGATATTTTAAAATACATAGCTGCACACATCAATTATTAGCTAGAAATCTAATCATTTACTTTGTTCACACGCCGGGTTTGGCAGGGAGTTGAACTCCGTGTTCAACTCCCTTGGGGGTTTAACTCCAACTTTTCAGATGGTATTTTTTAACCTATAGATTAGACTCTATAAATGAAATGAAATGAAATGCTCGTTTTAGGGCCTATCGGCCCATTAGGGTATTCACCCTGCGGGAACCACCTCAGGTGGGTAGCATCTAATACACTCTAAGAATTAATTAAAGTTGGCGAAATCTTTTTAATTCAAATACTATTCATAAAATCTTAGAGCATAGCCCGGGCTGCGAACCCCGGACCTTCGGTGCCGAAATCGAACGTCTTTACGATCACGGCCACGGAGGCAGATTATCGATCCCTTGGGGGTTTAACTCCAACTTTTTAGATGGTATTTTTTAACCTATAGATTAGACTCTATCCCGATGAAAAATGAGTTTCAGGGTTGAACACCATGTTCATTCCTGTTCACATGACTGCCGGCTGCATGAACTACCAGGGGTGTGGTGGGGTTGGTAGCATGGGTTGAACCCCCTGTAAATCACGTGTGTGAAGGAAGTAATTAACATAAAATAACACTAATTTTGGTTCCGCTCCAGTTGTTTAAAATTAAAGAAGTTTGTTAATTAAGAAATATCAATATAAAAGGTGCATGTCTTAAGATATTCATCTATAATAAGGAAGTAAACTGTAGACTAATTTTACCACAGTTTTGAGCAAGAAATTGCTTTAATAAGTGTTAATTTATTCCAAATTAATATTTTTGCACAAATAATACAGAACAAATTTTATTGGAATAGAATATAGGTGTAGGAGGTAGTTACAGGTAAGTGGATATTTTGCATTATATAAACAATATATAAGTTTTATTTTTATTGGAGCAATATTTTTAACAAAATAGCACAATTCTCAATAACTACCTACACTTGAAAAATGGATTTAAGGCATTAATAATTTAGATAAAAGGACTACCTAGAACCCTCTTTTTGACAGTGAGTTGAGTAAAATTATTATTTTTATTACTCTACAGTTTTGAGTTCCAAACTCTTCTACAAAATATGGAACAAAAAAAGCAATTTAGCAATTTTCTGTAAAAACAATTACTGAAAGTTATCACTGACCACCATATTTTAAAACTTATGGCAGAAGACTAAGAATACTATCTTAAAAAATATTATATTTCTTTTCAAACAAAAACCTTTTAGGAAGGCTGTGGAACCATTGAAAGTATTGAGCATTAGACATTGATAGGAAATAGTGCAAGTATATATTTTATCTCATAAAAAATGCATTCTAGCAAATTTGTATACAGCTTGAGTATTGGTAAAAGCTACAAAAAGAATATTTCAATCTAAACAAATACCATTTCGAAACAAGTTAACCCCCAAAACATAGTTTAATAAAATTTAATTAATCAAAACACTTAATACTCTAGGGAAAAAATAAGTGTTACAAAAATAATTTAGTGGTGTCTTTTAATAATTAATAGAATAGAGTTATAACACAGAAGCGGTTAGAGTAATGAGTAAGTACAGTGTACTCATTAAAATGGTTCACAAAAAACCTGAAAAATTAAAAGTAAAAAATTAAATAAATAAATTAAAACATCTTTAAGTTATCAAATATATTGATGATTCTGCTTAGAATGAGGGTACAATTAACAAAACCTTGATTATATCTGAATTATCTGTTTTAGATTATTTAGGGAAAACCCATGAGTGGTTTTCTAAGTTGTCTGTTTTCACTTGAATTTGACGAGTTAAGATTGACACTTGGTGAGAAAAAATTATCTTTAGGTTTAGTAGAGTTTTTTGGAAAATAATTTTTCCTTATTAATCACCTAGCAGAAATTTAGAAATTTCAAATATTTTTAAAACTCGGAAAAATTATCAGAATTATTTGAAATATGGCAACCATATGGCCCTATCTAGACCTGAATTGGGATTCCGTTTGGCTTCCTGATACCAAAAATATATGTCAAGTTTTGAAAAGGGTATATTTGTTTTTTATATATATCGCTATAAGAGACAATGTGTAGCGGCTACAGGGCGAAGGCCCGTATTTAACTTAAAACTGTCTTACTTGTTTGTAATGTACTAATCATAAACACGTTGCTTCATTATAAATATACAATAACTAACTGAAGAGACACTTTTTATTATTTTATTGGAATAAAAAATATCTATCATGCCTGTTGAACAGCTGATACCTGTTCTGGTCAGTGTTCTATCCTCGTTAGGTCCCCATTAAATAAAATCTCAACAACGGTCTTTGAAAAACACAAACAAATTGTGTACAGACTGACAGACACTCTTTGTAATGATGATAGAGGAATAAAACAACTTATATTAAATATAGTGACAAAAATTATTTTTTAGCAAATTTCCTTAAAAAAACTTAAATAAGGTGGTGTTTTTTCTGTTTATCCAGATTAAAAAAAAATCAATAAAACCAATTTATAAAATAAAAAAACCTGAAATAACCAATAAAAGTTCAGAAAGAGTTCCCCCACACATACAAATAGCTCAGTGGATAGTGCAAAATTGTAATCAAGAGGTTGTTGGTTCAAATCCCAGATACACTGCTATTTTCAGTGTTTTTTAAATTTTTATTAGGTAAATAAATGTTACAAGTACTCTAAAAAACCACATAATTTTGGCCGGGGGGTCCACATGCTGGGCAAATTCCATTTGAAATGGGGCTTTTATACAACTTATACATACTGTATACTTCAAAGCAGCAGCATTACTACTTCTTGGCTCATTTATTTCTGGATTTTTCAAGGAAGTGTACTTATACCTTTCTATGATTACCCAATACCAATATTAACTGAGTTTTAATTAAGTGCAGATATATTAAGGATAGACATATATTTGTTTGAATAAAACAAAGCTTTAGTTTAACTCTAATCTAAAGCTTCTGGTTTACATATTTACAATATTTTAAGCAAAGCAATTGTTAACCTATACAGATCACTGTAAAGCCTAAGCCAAACAGAACAGCACATCTTTTAAGACTTGAGGCATTTCCAAAAGAGTCTAAACCCTGAGAAGCTTTGTTAATTAATTAATTTAAATCATAATTATTTTTTTTAAATATATTTACTTCAGAAAAGTTAAATATATTTTGTAGCTTATACAAAAAAGGATAAGTTTTTCTTTCTTAATAATTTTTGATGAATATACAGGGTGACTTACTCTTAATGGGACAAAATAAAAATCTTGATTCTATGGACCAGGATGAACAAAAAAATGTTAAGCATAGGGTCGATTCTCAATAGTTCTCTAGAAAATCGATATATCGAATTATTCTATACTTTTACTATCTAATTCTCTAAACGATCTACAACATGAAACTACTAAAGCTAAAGAGATGCGGTTTTCACTATTCTCAAGTACATTAAATTTCCTTTAAAATGGTATACTTTATGTCGCAATCATCACAATTAAACTTTAATTTATTTGCATTTAAAATAAAAAATTTTATTAGTACTAAATATGTAAAAAATTTTAAATGCCAAAATCTTCGATATTTGTTCACTCATAGTTGAAACTAAATCTTAAAACAGCCTCTTTCCATACCTTTAAAATGATATAAATAACCTATGGCTTGTTTTTAACTTTAACCGAGATATTCTTAAAAAACTTGATGTAAGTCGCTCAGATTCTAAATTATTCACTATGTAAACAAAGACATTTACATTTAAATTATTTCAATCTGATTTACAAAATAAACTTTATTTTATTAGTTATAACTATATTATTAATTATTCTATGTTTTGTTAATCATAGAAAATAATCAACCCCCTCTCTCCACTCCCATATAGCTTAAAACTTAATTTAAGTCTCCTATAATAAAACAAATGCAACAAAAACATTTCTTGAAGAATTTTGTTGAAAGAATAAAGTAATAGGTATATTATACATAATTAATAATAAATAAATAAATAACTTTTTTACTGCACGGGGAATTAAAAATCATTCTTCATGTAAATCATAAGAGAGATTCCTCCTTCAACTCTAATACATAGTCTACATCTTCTTAACACTGATTGTGTAGCTTTTTCAATTTGTGCTGCAGTTATTGCAGCTCTTGACTCATGCACCTTTAGCATCAGGTCATCTCGATTTTGTGGGGCTGCCTGTATACTTCATCTTTCATTGCGCCCACAGAAAAAAACTAGAGGTGTAAGATCAGGAGATCTCGGGGGCCAGGCTATTGGTCCCTCTCGTCCAATCCAGCGATTGGGATAATTTTATTCAGCCCCACAAAATCGAGATGACATGATGCTAAAAGTGCATGAGTCAAGAGCTGCAGTCACTGCAGCACAAATTGAAAAAGCTACACAATCAGTGTTAAGAAGATGTAGACTATGTATTAGAGTTAAAGGAGGAATCTCTCTTATTTACATGAAGAATGATTTTTAATTCCCCTTGCAGTTAAAAGTTAATTATTTATTTATTATAATTATGTATAAACCTATTTTGTATTCTTTCAAAAATTCTTCAAGAAATGTTTTTTGTTGCATTTATAAGAAACTTAAATTAAGTTTTTTAAGCTATATGGGAGTGGAGGAGGGGGTTGATTATTTTCTATGATTAACAAACATAGAATAATTAATAATATAGTTATAACTAATAAAATAAAGTTTATTTTGTAAATCAAATTGAAATAATTTAAATGTAAATGTCTTTGTTTACATAGTGATAATTTAGAATCTAAGCGACTTACATCAAGTTTTTTAAGAATATCTCGGTTAAAGTTAAAAACAAGCCATAGATTATGTTATATCATTTTAAAGGGTATGGAATAGGCTGTTTTTAAGATTTTTAGGTTTCAACTATGAGTGAACAATATCGAAGATTTTGGCATTTAAAATTTTTTACATTTTTAGTACTAATAAAAATTTTATTTTAAATGCAAATAAATTAAGTTTAATTGATGATTGCGACATAAAGTATACCATTTTAAAGGAAATTTAATGTCCTTGAGAATAGTGAAAACCGCATCTCTTTAGCTTTAGTAGTTTTCAAGTTGTAGATCGTTTTAGAGAATTAGATAGTAAAGTATCGAATAATTCGATATATCAATTTTTCTAGAGAACTATTGAGAATCGACCCTATGCTTACATGACATTTTTTGTTCATCCTGGTCCATAGAATCAAGATTTTTATTTTGTCCCATTAAGAGTAAGTCACCCTGTATATTGGAAATTGACCTAATGAGCATTAACTTTGTAAGTTCGAAAAGAAACCAATAACTAAATAAAAATATTAATAAATCATCTTTGCATTCTACGTCTTTTAAATGTTTTACTCATTATCGTATTTCATAATGTAAAAACAAGCTAATGTTACCTCTGACACTTATAGGAACTAATGACTGGATTTAACTTCGAAGTGCTTCAAGCCTGGACTGCATTTCTTGCAATTCATCAGGATCTTCCTCTTGAACTTCTTCCTGTTGAGATGTTGATGAGACAGGCGTATCTGTGAGAGCAGTGGGGGCAGTTCCTAGAGCACCAGCAGTTACTTCCCACAGGATCTAGAAACACAATAAATAAGGTGAGACAAACTAAAATTCAAACATATACATCACAATAATAATTTAAAGCATGATTTTTGTTTTGTTGGTATTGGTCAATTTATAGATCATAGAGTCACTATAATATTTTCATTGGGCAACTAGACTTAACTGTGGCTTACTCTTGGAGGTCACTCTGGTGTTATATATATCTATAAAAAATATTACATGCTATATTACAACTCTATTGATATTATATCATTTTAGAGGGTGATAATAAAGCGCAGGTCTTACTGTTCATGATTTCTACTTTGCCAGGCAGTTTAAATTAATAATAAAAAAATAAATGCTCAACTTCAAACAAACCACTGAAGTGTGCTTTGTTAGAACACACAAATTGTAGAAGGGCTACTGTTGGTAACAAAAATTTATAAAAATATCTTCAAACTTTCAAAATAACAAACTAAACTCACAACAATGCGAATAAAACCATTTTAGACTAGGTTAGAAACTACTTTACTGCTTAAAATGGTTACTTATACAACAGGGTTTTCTTGAAATTATCCTCAGAAAGGAATTATCTTCTAAAACTGTATAATATTTAATGACGACAAATTTACAATTTTCTTAACTTTATCATACGTTTGAACAAAGTATTAACTTTTGGTTTACCTTATCCACTTCTTCCTGAGCCTCCTCTTCCATGTCCTCAGGGTCCATCGATTCCAAGGTCTCCTCCATCATTTCTTCTATTATACCAGCCTAAATATGCAACATTATAAAATACAAATTTAGGTCCTATACCTTTAAGAAAGCGTTCAAATAAAATGTAAGTGCTAACATCCTTGGTATTTTGCACAGAATAAGAGTATTTATATTTTGCTACATTTTTATATGCACATTTAACTTAAAAACTGACAATTAAAATGTAAAAATCTCTACTAATTTGAATCTTGCACGTTTTAAGTTCTGCTTTAATGTTTTGGAGCCTAAAATGAAGACCCAAATTGCCCTACTTGTGTCAAGTAGGGCATAAATATATATTTTCGTTAAAATCTCTATCATAATTCTTTTAATTATAATTAGAAGAGAAGTACATCTTAAATTTTTCTAAACCCAAGTTTAGAAATGAAGGTATTTACAGTTTTGGTGAGTCGTCCTCTATTTAGACAAATATTTTAAGAATTATATTTTTTTAACTCTGTTTCTTACTTTAATTAATTACTACTCTCCAGCCACTAACTGTCCTAACTGTATTTACTTATTATCGAAGGACTTTTACCCAAAAACTAAATTTCGATAAATCAGTTTTACCATTTTATTGAAAGTCTAAAACATTCTCGAGGCTGTCCCAACCATCTGACTTTTGCCAGATGGTTGCACCATTTTGGCGTAGAGAGTTTATTAGCAAATCTATTCTTAATATTGTTGTTAAATAAAGTTCTAAATTATTTTTGGGCTAAAATTGATTGTTTGACAAGTCAATATGGAATGACATTGTTGAAATTGGGGGACATTGGGATGACAATAACTAAGGGAAATCAATACTATGAATAAGACAGCACAAGTGGAGTAAATCTTAATAAAAAACATCAGTCTCTCCACAAAATATATTTAAAAAGCAAACCGGCATTCAACCCACAAATGTCATCTTCAGGCCTATATAAAACAAACAATAAATAGGACTTAGTAAATCTAAAAAGTGATTTTTTACTTTTTAGATTTGCTAAGTCCTATTTATTGTTTGTTTTATATAGGCCTGAATATTTTGTGGAGAGACTGATGCTTTTTATTAAGGAAAATCACTTGTCCACAATATTCCTTTGTGGACAAAGAAACATATAATCTTATTTATGCCTTTATGCTCATTCCTATTGGAAACTAAATAATAAGCAACATTTTTGTTTAGTAACTCTATAACTAACCCTCATCATTTCTTTAGATAAGTCTCTCATGGTGGCCGCTACTTCAGGTACTTTGATTAATCTCTGCATTGACTGCATCACTTCAGTAGATTTCTGTAGAGAACCAGTAACTCTCAATACAGCTAAACAACATACAAATAGTATTAAGTTACCGCTGCGTTTAGTAAAGCAAGGTAAGCTATAAATTAGCTGATCATAATTAAACTAGCTCCATTTTCATGATGAAATTTTGCTAAAATAGCTAGCTATAGCTCATTTTGTAAAAATTACAGTTTTGAACTTTTAATTTATTTAGTAAGTAAGAAAGAAAGCAACTATTCATTAGGAAATAACAACAAACTATTTTACAAAATAACCTGAAATAACAATTCACTGTGTCAACAATGAAAGTTCCCTAAATTAGCTTTTCCACAGTGGATATTATGAGTTCTACAATTAACATAACAACATATTATGTAACATACATTTTTCCATTAATTAAATTTATTTCTCTATTTATTTTAAAGGTATATTTTATATTTATTTAATAATTCATTTCATTTATTAATATTTATTTTGTATATAATACTAGCAGTAATACCCCCAGTAATAGCTTTGCTTGAAAAAAATTAGTAATTTGTAGTTGTAACTACAAAAAGGTTCTTTGTTTAAGATATTTTAGTCTATTCGATGAACGTTAAGCTGTTTTTTATGATTGCATGGGACTAAGTTCATTGTTTTTATAAGTTGACAATAAAAAATGAAAATCTTAAATAATTTGTTTTGACTTTAACTGAGAATACAGTAATATTCTTAACAAAATAGGACATGAATTGAACAATTCTGATCAAAAATACAACAATTTAATATTATTAATTATAGTGATATTCTTTCCTATATATAAATATGTGTATAGGAAATATTTATTTATTAATACCATGCAAATAAATCTGCATAACTTCCAAAAACATTTTTAAAGATATCATTGCTAAAATATAACAATTATATGTCATGCAAGAACATTGGTCCCCATGAAAATTAAACCATTTTCAAACAAATGTTTGAAAAGTTTAAAAATTTTATAATTTCTATATTATAAAAACTTCCAATTATTGAAGCTTTGTAGCATAATCAAATAAAACCGCTTTATTTTAAAACGGACCTGAATTGTACAAAAAAGGTGACTATTATATGTTACACTGTTAAACCACTTTTATTTTAAAACGGACCTGAATTGTACAAAAAAGGTGACTATTTAGACCTATGTGTTAAACCACTTTTATTTTAAAACGGACCTGAATTGTACAAAAAAGGTGACTATTTATTTAGACCAATATGTTACACTGTTAAACCACTTTTATTTTAAAACGGACCTGAATTGTACAAAAAGGTGACTATTTAGACCAATATGTTACACTGTTAAACCACTTTTATTTTAAAACGGACCTGAATTGTACAAATAAGGTGACTATTTAGACCAATATGTTACACTGTTAAACCACTTTTATTTTAAAACGGACCTGAATTGTACAAATAAGGTGACTATTTAGACCAATATGTTACATGTTAAACCACTTTTATTTTAAAACGGACCTGAATTGTACAATAGGTGACTATTTAGACCAATATGTTACACTGTTAAACCACTTTTATTTTAAAACGGACCTGAATTGTACAAATAAGGTGACTATTTAGACCATATGTTACACTGTTAAACCACCTTTTATTTTAAAACGGATCTCCATGAGACTTAAAAGATGACTATTATGTCCTTAGAATACTTCCTTAAGAACTTTAAGTTAAATAATATCTATATAGTTATGATTCGTTAAATATAAAATATATTATCAAGAAAGAAAGTTACAAACATAATACCCTATATTATTTTGGAACAGATCTCGTAAGCATAGAAAGTGTCTATTCTAACCTATGGAAAGTAATAGTGATTTTTGAAGAAAACGTTTAACGGAATAAACTATGAAAAGAGGGGACAGATAACTTATCATGTTTTACCTTGAAGCAAATGTAAAGCTATATTCCATGGTACAATACGGTTATTGTTTCAAAATACATCAAGGTATTTCTTAATGAAAACATGGGTCTCTCCAATTAATCGTTTTTACTGGAGTCTGAATGCAATATGGAATCTTTTTATGATATATAAGTGTTTATAAATCATTTAAAAATCATTCATTTGGGTCTAATATGGGCAGAATTTATACAAAAAATATAATTAAAGAATAAGTTGTTGCAAAATAAACTGATTTTTTAGACCACACTCTGCCATGTCGGTGAAACACACTAGAGCTCTCTGTCATAAATTTGAAAGCAAGTATTGATATAACAGGAAAAAAAATGTAAGATTATTGTTCCTAGGCAATCTGTCCCAACGGCACAAAAATCTCCTCTAAGGAACATTTTAAATCCTCTTACTACTCATAAATAATTTGTGACAAGTGTGCTCGGGCTCTCATTTATTACTAATATAAGATTTAACTTTAATCTGCCCTTTAGATAGTAAAATACCCTTTGAAATTGTGGGCCTTGCAGAGATAACTCAATGAGACAGTAAAGTTGTCTTCGCTCAAATGAAAGAAAGTTCTATAACTAATATTTTTATATTTTAACCAATTTTCATTTTTACTTTGAATAAATGGGAAACATATCTAATAGGTGCATATGAGTTTAAACAGAAAAATAAAGAAATTTATTTTGAAATGAAATCCTAAATATATTACCTAAATCCTAAATTACCTTACTAAATAAATAAAATTAATAATTTACCTTATCAAAATCCTAAATATTAACTTACCTAACTGATTTTTCATTTGCATATTGATGGAATTAAGATGAGCTTTTGAAGTATGTATCTTATTTATAGCTTTCCTAGCTCTTATTATTTCTTTAGCTAAAATACTACAAACAGCTTTGTCGTTTTTCTTAGCTGCTTCTTTTAATGATTTTTTTACTTTCTCCTCTTCTCTTTGAATGCCTAAGAAACAGGTAAACAATAATAAATCAATTAAAATCAAAATATGAAGCATATAAACAGACACAGTGTTGCTAAGATCAAATTTCATATTGAACCTCTATGAAGTAATAGGATAAAAATTATGGTGACTTCATTTAATAACAGCTGAAAAAGCTTTAACAATATAAATATTCGCAATTTAAAGGGATAGTTATAAGGTTGGCAATATCAATGGCGGGAAAACGAAAGGGTGATCAAAACAATTTTATTATAGGAGCCAATAAAAATTCTTCTTTTATTTCTTTATTGTTAGTTAATTTTTAATAAATAAGTTAAAAATTAATAGAATGACCATCAGTGCTAAAATAATTGCCAATATGTCATAGATAAATACTTCCATTATTCCAAGATTTTAAATATAGAATCAGGCTCTTATCACTACAGATTTGGATTTGTCCGATTTAAGCCAGAAATAATAAAACCCAAGCGGATAAATTAAACAGACATAGGGGATTTTGTGAGTTATTAATTATTTTAGCGAGTAAATAAAATTGATTAATAATTAATAACTTAAAACACCATTACGGTGAAAATCAGCTTGTTATCAGTTAATTTAAATACCTGTTACAACTAATTTAAACAATTTAATGCCATAAAAAGGCAATTTTGTGGGTTTGTGCAAACTAAAATTATTTAAAAGTAACATTAATTAACAATAAATAAAATATAATACTATATTGTGATTTTCACCTTCTTATCATTTAATTTAAATACTCGTGACAACCCATCAAACCCATATTTTTAAATGAAATAGTGATTCTAATGTGTTCATTAGAATTAATTTTAATTAATTGAATCAAAGCACTTTGAGAAATAATTGTCACAAATTAGGAAAACAAAAAAAAAACTGATAAGGACTTTAACAATGATCACCCTCTTGTTATCAATTTCTTATCAGCGACGGTGACACAGCTACAGACTTTGAATTGTGAATTAAAAACTCCCTCTTCCTATTCATACCGAAAATTCAAAAACTAAATTTTCTTTGAACATCATTAAAACAAGGCATAGCTAAATTTGGTATAATAACAATTTTGACACTCATTTTTTGAAATTTTAGTATCAGCTATTGTCTTTACTTGTAGTTGGATATGAATATACCTGGACCAGTTTCAGCTTAACGCCATCGGGAGGTGGGGCTACACGCGAGCTCACAACTAATAAATTTATCAGTAAATAACTTCTAGTCTCAACAAGCAGGACCAGTCCTCTGAGGATGAGCCATCTTCAGAGGGTTTGTCCTGCTTGTTTTATTATTGTTAAGTAAGAAATAATACAATTATAATTATAGAAAAAAGTAATCATAGCATTAAATTATACAAAATTATATAATTCTGTCATGGAATACAAGTGTTTTATCAAAAAATATGTTCGATTCTCCAATATTTAATTTATTACATTCTTTATGGATAAAATATCAAGTCCTCTTTCTATAGTAATTTTGCCTACCTCTTATTTGTCTGTCAAGCTGATAACCTTCTTTCCTTATTTTTGAGGACCATTCATTCACCTAATAAACATAATGAAAAACAAACAATAACATTATTGTACACATGTTTCCACATTAATTTAGAATAATTAAGAAAAATGATTTCCGTGTTCATGAAAAAATTGCAAAATTCAAGAATTCTTACATATTCTTTTCTGTTATGAAAGAACAGAAAAAGTTTTGTTTGCCCTTTTAAATTTGTTTTAAAAGGGCAAGCAATTATAACTTACATTATTATATTTTATTTTTACATATTATATTATTATTATATTTCATTATTACATACATTATTTATATTTTTTTTGGCACACATAAAACAACACGAACAGCAGACATTCATCTTTTATTCCTATCTGTTCTTATCATCATAGGATGAATGGCACCTATTTTTTTAAATATTAAAATAGTAACAATAGTTATTTAACAAGGGATGAAAGTGAGTTTTACAGCTCAAGTTAAAGTTTCGTCCTAAGGCAGCGCCAAAGGAGGAAACTTCATTAGCTCACGAGGCCGGTAGGCCGAGGGAGATAACTAGTTAGCTCCTGAGGCTTGCTGAGGAGTTAACTAACATTTTGGCTCCCGAGGCTTGACGAGGGAGATAATACGAGAGCTGAAACTTTCATCCCTTGTTGCATATAAATTTTATCGACAACTAGAGAACTAATACTAACATATATTAATATATTCTTTAGCTCCTTAATTGTTATTGTGTTAGTTTAGTTTATTCTTACCATGTCAATTACTCTGATGAAAAGAGAATAAAGCCACTATCTTCACATTATTTTATTGTAAGCTGTCAATAGAATAATGTAATACTATATTTGTAATTTAAACATTAGCGTGTGTATATTGTATATTCTACCTGTAGTACCAACATAACACCGAAAAAAATCCTAAAAATTTCCTAAAAATTCTGTCAAGTTGGCAACACTTTCACTTTTCCTCCCTAGGAGTAAAAGTATTTACAGTGTGAGATAACAGACTGTAAGTAGAACTTACAATACAAGGAGTAGATAAATGTAGTTGTTAATATTAGTTATAACCACTGGTTATAACTAATATTAACAAAACTAGTTTAGTTTTTGAGGGGAGAAAGTTCACTTGATATCTTATTCCATTTTAAACTTTACTCCAAAAATGTAATGTTATCTTGCCCATCATATAAGATCCACTAAACCAGTGGTTCTCAACCTCTTTCCACTTATCGTCATCTTATAGATTCCTAAATATTCCATCCCCCCATTGATGGGGGGGGAGGGGGTTAGCATAGTTGTACATAAAATACCAAGAAAGTTCATTTTATAGATGCTGTAAACTATTTTTCATATTGCTTTAATATTTAGGTGTGCCAAGCCTAAAAAGTAATACTAAAAAATAATACTTGAGAAGTTATTAAGTGAAAAACAGTAATATTTAAGTAAAATAATAGTTGGAAGAAAAGGTCATACGTTAAATATGATTGCCTTTAAAGGTTGCATAGTACGTAAGGAGGGAGTGATCTGGATTTCACCATGATTATTATTGGGTATTTAACTATCGTACTCAATAAAATTTAGTTTGATGTGTGTACATAGTAACTGTAAGCAGTTCTCAGTGCTCTGATTATATCCCAAGTAGACAGTACTGTATTTTTTTAAATAAACAAATACTTTGATAAGACAAAATACAATTGTGAATGTTGATTTTATTTCATTTTATAATACGACACACGGCTAAAATCAATTGACACCCCGCCAAAATCTCAATGCTTTCAACCCTCATTTTTAAATAAAAAAATCCCTTCTTTTAAGTAACAAAAAAAATCCCTACTCTGGCAACACTGAAAGTCAGGTTATGTTCTGAATTTTATTATTTGTTTTTATTTGATATCGAATTTTTTTATTTTTAAAAATTATTTTTTTACTTTTTAAGTAGGAATATTGTTGTATCTTATAAATTTACCTAAGTGTTGCATTAAATTTGTTCGGGAAGTATGAATTAAGTGAAGTTAAAGTTGTTGACTACGTAATGCAATGGATCATAATAGTTCTATGATAAAAGTTTGACGATTTTAATAAATCGTCAGCTATAATTACTTTTTCCAAAATAAACTGATTTTGTGTCATGTTTGTATAATTGAATGCGTATTGTTTCATATTATAAAAATAATATGACACAATATGCATTCATGACTTAAAAAAGTCAAGACTTTCATCTATTGAAAGACATGGCATTTTCGAAAAAAATGCTGTCTTTTGGTTGACAGACCCCTGACCAGAGACTATAGATACTTAAACAGTAAGACTGTCGACTCAATGGTGGGAAAATTTGGATTCCAGTCGACACTAGCGCGGCGGTGGACCTACCTTACAATTGAGTGGGCGTGTCTTGATTTCCCGCTTTTTGCCCAGTCAATTTAAAGTTTAATTTTTATACTTGGTATAGTTATACTTGTAACTAACCCTACCACTTAAATCTTACCCAGAACGCTTCTGATTATGTTTAAGTTTTTCATTCAAGTAATTTATTAATTTAATTGATTCAATCAGGTAATAATGAAGTATTGGCTAAAGTTTACACGTGGTAGAAGATAGATTTTGGCATTTAATACAGCCTGTATTTTAATTCCATCGGCAAGATGCACACATGTGATTTAATGTGACTACCTGATAAAATCGACTAAATCAATAAATTAATTAAATGAAATTTACACTTATCTGTATCAGTAGCGTTCTCTGGAAGTTTTAAAAAGGTTTCTATTTACTTTTAGTTTCTTAATTTTTGAAATACAGAACATGCAACGGCGAACCGTTTTTGTGAAAAATACATGGAGAAAACAATAATTTTATAATAATAATAAATGTAGCTGTCATAACCAAGAATTGCCATGGTATTCATAAATTTAAATATAAAAATATAATCAGTCTTTTTTGGAAAGCTATTGGGGTTACTTCATGAGTTGTCCGCACCGGTTCGCCGCAGCGCTATTTTTAGTAGCTTGCGATAATCGAATCCAAACTTTTCCTCATTTAAGTTAACCCCCCCTGCCCCTGACCCTGCGCTGTACTCAAATAGCAAGAAATGCTTGAAGAATACATCAATGTCCATGCGTCAAATATAGGCACTCAGATCATATTACAACTCTGCAATAGTTGGATGAATTGAACAGATTGGAATGAAACGAAACGAACTCGAACAGATAAATATGCACAATGAGGGAAATAAAAGCGAGGTTACAAATATTTACCACCAGTGTTGCCTTTTTATGATTTTATTTACGAAAAAGGTATTTTTTTATACCGAGGTTGGCATAAAGTGGAGGGGGAAAGATCGTGGTTGGTCTGAACCAATAGAATTCTTTCCCCCACAGATTTTTGGCGCGCTGTCAATTGATTTTAGCCGTGTGTCGTACTATAGTTAGACTAAAATTATTATAAACAATCTAGTAAATCTTTTATAAAAACAATTATACTATAATACACGGTTATAATCAGTTGACAGTGTGGGAAATAATGCAAGGGAACCAATGAGGTCAGTCCTGGATGTTAAACCACACCCACAGCTACATATCAGGTATAGTGGAATAGAATAAATAAGTGACTTTACTCACATATTTCAGGCTTTCGATGTAACTGGAAATGTCAAAAAAGGAAAGTTTGGCCACTAGGGCTACTTTTAGCCACTATTGTGATCTTAGAATAATACTATATAGAAAGAGCATAACTGATATGAGCAAAGTCCACCAGTGAAACAACTGGTGGTCTTAAGTAATGCTGCCACTGTAACAATGTAGAGTTTTCTTATAACAATGTTGGCAATACTTCCGGTTGCTGAATTATTATGTTTTATTATTAATTATTGCTTGATTATTCATAAAATACTGATATAAATATTGGTGCATTGTACTTTTTTAAGCATTTTAATGTTTTTAACTAAAATTATGTTCAAATTAGTCCTCGTCAACTAAATGTAGATTATTGTATTCCGCTACCCTTTTGCAGAATACGATAATCCGCAAAAGGGTATCGTATTGTGTTTTAATAGAATCTACAACCGATTCTATTAAACACTAAGCAGGGTTCTTAAGTTATTATATTTGTTGCTTACAATGTTTCTTCATTAGTGGATATTTATGAAACATTTATAAAAATAATGTTTTGTTTTTAAGGTGGTACCCCTACTTAAGACCACCAGTCAAAGATACTAATACTTAGAGGTAGTACATGGGCAGAATAACACAGTGATAAGGGGTCTGGAAGTGTGACAGCTTCCATTAGGTGCCATAACTGTACTTACACCTACTATAGTTCCCAAGAGAGACTAGATACTCCCGCACCCCTCTACAATCCCTATTGTAGCACGTACTCTACAAACGACAGGCATTTTTCAGTGACGCCAATTTACACCACTTTATTCAACACAGACAATTAACGAAAACATGCAATAGACAATCATTAGAACTTATTTTAAATTCAATTAACTTAATTTAAGACAAAATAGTGGGGACGTTGAATTGTATTATGAAAAATAAAAAAATGATGTTACGGCACCTAGCTACCCAAGGAATGATGAGAGCTGTTGTATCCTCTCTCTAAGTATTAGTCTCTTTGCCACCAGTAAACTGGCTTGGTGTTATCAGTGGAATTACATGGTGTTTACAGTCCTATGCTCCTTCAATATTAGTATTATTCTAAGATTGTAATCATAGAGTAGGTTATGCCTGATGTCATGTTGCCAGTCGTTGATGAAGGTTACATTATGTGACAAAAATTTGAACAAAACAATGACAAATCATACAATTTTTATTTTTCGGGTACAAATAAAATAACAAGGAAAGTTTGTTTACACACTACTGGCATTTGAAAATCTTCTGTCAGTTAACAGAGTGGCAGAGCCATTTACTAGGTACACACAGGGTATTTAAGAGGTGACCATATTCCATACGCATTAAATATGATACGGTTTTTGCACCGTATTTGTTTAGTCGATCAAGTGAAATTACATGATAACTGTTCCTGCCAAAACATTGCGTCTTTTATGGTGAAGGTTCACTTTTAGGTAAAAGGAAGTTTAAAACAATAAATATATTTACTTAAATTGTGATTTCTTCGCATAATAATAATGTTACACTAAAAAAATAATACTTCACAAGTTATTCGATGAAAAACGGTATTACTTAAGTAATGAAAGTTCAACGAGAAGGTTATCTGTTAAAATTATTGACTCTGAAGGTACATAAAGCACATCGAGAGAGCCATTTAGATTCCATCTCGTATATATCCATCTCCATAGCGTATCCGATTGGATCCCCTCGGCATGGTTCATACACCTAATATTACCGTATTTAGATATCGTACTTAATACGGATTAAGGAGTGTGTGTGAACGCAGTAATTGTTAATATATAAACAACGCGGTTGAAGCTTAACTAATTTGCTTTAACCAAGAACACTCAATTTTTTGAACTGCCCTAAATTTTTCATTGGTTTCTCAACCCTACTTTCCTACGCTGTCCACTGATTATAACAGAGTGCGATACTATAGTATTGAATCATGCAATTAAAGTACTTATAATATTGCATGGTAAATCACATATAAACATTCCATATTACTCCCCATTTACTCAAATAAATAAAAGATATTGTCACAAGCCATTTTTTAAAACTAAAAATAATAAGTTAATAATTAAGTTAAAAATAACTGAAGTTAATAAATGATGAATCCATAGAACTGCACTCACCTTCGTTTTCGGGTCCTCCTGAGGATTTTTCCCGAATAAACCCATGATTTAGCTTAAGCAATGCACAATTTATCTAGAATTATTATTAATTCTAAATATCATTCCACAATTATTGACAAACCTTAAAATGTTAGAACATTATTTGAAAATGTTTACTTTCTACTCAAGAAAATGAAATCTTATCAAAAGAATTAGTTGTTGTTTTTGTTTTACAAAAGTTTTACAAAACTGAAAATGTCGGACACTTCTTAGTGTCTTCCTAAAGATATACGCAAACGGGATTTCATGAGTGTATTGCGTAACTAGCATACCTTATAATGTTAAGGCGTTTAATTTGCTTTAGCCTATATTATAACACACTAAAGTGTAGTAGAAGGTAGTTAAGGCAAACCTCGAGAAGTAATCTAATATTGTACCTAGTTGTATGGGTTCTAGTAGCTCTTAGTTGTACTCAGGCATTCTATGTTCGGGGGAGGGAGGTTGCCTTGAGTACCAATATGTAGACACTGTGGAGTAACCTAATTTTATGTGGCAACTATAATTTATTTTCTATATTCATAGGTCAAAAAGTAAATATAAAAAAAATGTTTGTTATTCAACATATGTTCTTTTTTCAAGCTTTGTATAATACACTCATAGACGCATAAAAATCATTAAATATTAAAATACAAATTTTTATTTGAAAATTTTAATATTTTTTTAATATTGAGCTATTGTTATGATAGCAAAATCTCAGAGTAAATTAATGTATGCTTGCACTACATTTTACATTATTTGCACTACATAATAACATAAACATTATAATATGATTGTAATTTATTTATTATTTCATCATCCGTAGATATTCTTGTATGAAATGTAGGTATTATTGGGATCATTCATGGATCTTGGGCTTCATATCCATTGGATGTTTCCTGGAATTTAGTGAGTTTTAAATTTAAAGCACCAAAAAAATACAAAAATACAAATCCCAAAAATAAAATAAAAAATCGAGTGCGGGGTATCTTTCAGGCTCATCCTACCTACTTTGGGCTCGCTTCGCTCGTCCTCAGACTATAAAATTCGCCAAATTTACACTGCAACCATTATTATCAAGTATCACGATTTCATATGTACAGATACATAAGAAGGGCCTAGTAATCAAAAACCGAGCATTCAAATATATACATGCTTATTGGCAATATATTTTCTATGTTTTATGTATGAAATTAAATAATCACTTAATAAAGTATATAAGATTATGCAAATAGGCTGGAAAGTGTAACATAATCTTAAATTAAATACAAAATATTGTCATTACACAATTTGTATTTTCACCAGGTAAGTTTTGGTAAGTAAACACTCTCACAGATTATATAGAGCCCTCCTCCTAGACTATTTAGACGACTAAAGTATATATAGATACGGGTCAGAGATATAGATCTGTAATTAAATTGATAGCAAAGTAAAATTTAATTCTCCAAAAACAAAATAATAACATTCCAATCCTTTCCTTTGCTAACTTTACTATTTGGTGTGTTATTAAGGTTTTATTATTTGCTGTAGTACTTCAAATAATAAAATAAAAGAAGTGATTTGGTCAGATAAAATTTGATGCTATATATATATATATATATATATATATTATATATATATATATATATATATATATATATATATAATAATATAATATATAATATATATATTATATATATATATATATAATATAATATATAACAGCAAAAAATGGGTATTAAATAGTTTTTCAGACATTGTCAATAGGTAAATATTAGAGTTTTTTGAATTGAAAAACCATAGCTGTAATGCTTTTTATCTTTATTTGTACTTTCCTTACAATTTAACATTAATATTGCGATTTTTCGTTTATTTGTTCTTGTTTTTAAAAACAGATTAAATTGGATTTCACTACTTTCCTCATAGATACTTCATTGAAAAGTATTGTGTTTGAAAGAAACCGAACTGGGATTCTACCTGAATCATTTATATCAGGTGTTTTAATTTGTTTGAAAATTTAAATAAAGGTATTTTATATTACTCGGAATGTCAATAAGCTTGAGGTAAAAAGCTGTAAAATAAATATTTAAAAAATCTCCAGAATACTTGGGTCAAATGTTTATAATAAATTACCTGAACATATAACAGGCATCAAAAAATTACAACTTTTAAAAATAGACTCAAAAAAATTTTTACTTGAAAAAGAGTATTATTGTCTAAAGAATTTCTTAATGACGATCTCTCAAAAATGTAGTGAATTATTATATTTTTAATATTTATTTTTTATTTGTTGTAATGGAATACTTGTTATATATATAATCTTGTATGACAATTTCTAATTCTTGTAAAGTCAAAAGAATGAAAAAATTTATTTATTATTATTTATTTATTATTTATTTAAGACTTCCTGAGTAGTTTTTAAAAAGTTGTCTTTCTGTATATGTGTGCCTGTTACTATTCGTAGCTCCCAGTGTGGCTTGAGAGTTGAAACTAAGTAAAAAATCAATCTATAGCTCTAATGTGTCTTCTGAAAAATAATTTCATGTACTCATACATGGGCGTCCGCAGGGGGGTCAAACGGGTCAATTGACCCCCCCCCCTGGAATATTATCAAAAATTTTCCTCCTAAATGCACTTCTACTGAGATCACTTTAGAGTTTATGCCCACACTACTCTAGGGAAGTGCATAAACACTCTAGGAAAGTGCATAAAGGGAATACTATCTCGGTACTTCTACCCCCTCTCTTTTACGGCACTGCACCTGTGACCAGGTTCATAGTTTGTCTAGTATATTTTCTCCTGTCCCTTTAGCTAATCTGATCTTATTGTCCTCAAAATAAATAAAATATTACCTACTTTTTTAATTTTTTAAAATTTAGTTTAGCAAATCCCCACTCCTATGATTTACTGAACTCCTATCCTCCTGAACTCTTGAACTATTGGCAAAGGGTACTGAAAACTAAACCTACAGCACATTATTGATGACTGAATTGGCAGCTTTGACCCCCCTGCAAAAAATCCTGCGGACCCCCATGACGTCATATAAAGCTGAAACATATTTTGATCGATGTAAAATTTAGTAGGCATATAGTCGTATATAAGACCAACAAATGTGCTATGTTTCATCTTATTATCTGCATTAGTTCAATTTTTACTCCATGACTTTTATACGTTTTTCAATTGTAAAAGAAAGAATTCTAGTCTTCCATTCTTGCCCTAAAGGTTAAATTTTGAAGTATCGAAAAAGTGACCCTTATAAATACAATAAAAACATCAGTGCAAAATTTCAGTAACTTTTACAGTAGAACGGTGAAAATACAACTAATGTGCGGGAAGCCGAAAACAATTGATTTATTACTACCTTAACACACTCTTGTAGGAGGTTTCAATGAGGTTACACAGACCCCCTGAAAGCCCCAAATAGATGTTTCAGGCCTTATCAATGTAATGAGATAGGTTATGCCTCTATTATATATCTCTATGGCTTAAACAGCCGTTCGCGTAAACACAAATTCTTAAATTTTAGCTGAGTTAACCACTTTTAATTATAAGATTTTTACAGAAACGGACGTCTACTCGACTGTACATCTTAGCTAATGTAGTGCAAACGTACTATTGCGTTAAAAGTATTATCTTTGGCTAAAATTTACGGTCGCGTTGTGGATCTGTTGAATTCGGAAAACGAATTCTACCTTCTACACTTAGTGTTTATAAGAAATGTGCAAATCTATAATACTTGTATTTAGTATGAATACATATATTCATATTTACTGACATTAATTTTTTCGATTTTTGGGATCTATAATTGCTTAAAGTCGACATTTAATGAAAAAAAAATACTTACTGTCCCTCTTTTTAAGAGCTAAAGAAACATAACTTGAAAACTATACATAATGACCAAGCAATTTTGTAGGTCTTGTCCCCCGGCAAGTGTTGCCGCAGTATAGTGTTCTCGCATCCTATTTACACAAAGCAGCAGCGGGTTAGGTAAGTTAAATTAGGTGATACATTTTCATTATTTTCTTCTCTTACTTGTCATACCTTACAATTTTAATAAAAGAGAGGACCATTTGGTCCTAATTCTGAGAGGTTTGATAAATCTGTAAACAAACAAACAAACACAACAACAAACACACGTTAAACGTAGACCTAACTTATTTATGTGTGCATAGCTTTAATCAAGTTATGAGAAATTTTGGTTAAAAAGTGTAAAGAATCAAAATAAAGGTCAAATAATTAAGAATTATATTTTAAAACAATGACGTCATAAAATATTTTTACGAAGAATTCATGTAAGAATATTCCTTTAAAATTAATAATGTTTATAATAAATGTAATAAACTTAGAATTTGTAATAAATTATAAAACGAGTAAAACCTTTGAATTTAGCGGAAATAGTAAATAGTATCAGTAAAGCGGTCACTTAAAATAATTGAGTTGGCTAACCTGACTTCATTTAGTCTTTTTTACGCAGTAATGTTGCAAGCCTGATATTTTTTCTAAAAGTTGTTCGTAATGGTCACTTTTATTGGAATTTTTCAGTCTTAGTAGGTAATATCATTAAATTACTTATATAATTTAGTTTTTACTCTTATTTATTATTGATAATTTGTTTTAAATAGTTTGTTAATGTATGAAGTGATGGAATGGCTGCTTAAAACTTTATATCTACGTAGGTAAGTTATATTATTACTGCTAAAGTTTGCATTCGGTAAATCAAAATCTTTGTAGTTTTTAACGACCTGAGAAAATGGCGTTGATGTTCTAAATGCCTTTTTGCGTCTGGAGATACAATCGCACATTAGGCTTAAAATATTCTTTCTAAGCATATTCGGTAGAATTCTCTTTGCATTGCGTGCTCCATGTTCAACTATATATTTCTAATTTTAGTTATCAATTTATGCTTTATAATCTGCGCTGTAGCATTACTTCTCGTTAACCTTTCTGCATTGACAATTTTGAATCACTGCTTGAGAAGCAGGAGTGGAGAAGAGGTATTATATTATAGGCATTATATTATTATATTATATTATAGGCATGGTTATTATATTATAGGTTATTATATTATAGGCATATTAGGTTATTATATTATAGGCAGGTTATTATTATGAGGTTATTATATTATAGGCATAGCCTATCTCATTACTTTAAGAAGCATGAAAATCATGTTAGGGCTCTCATGGGCTTAAGGTAACCTCATTGCAACCACTTCCTGGAGTGAGTTAAGGTTATAATAAATCAATTATAGTCGGCTTCCCGTACATTTTATGTGCTTTGATTTATATTATAATCGTCCTATTATATAAGTCACTGTAATTTTGTTCTGTTTATTTGATTATTTTGATAGTCGAAGGTGGTCAGGTTATTATGTCGATGTATCAAAATTCAACCTAAAGAACCCCTATAGTAATAATATCTCTATGTTATCCACCACAATCATGGAGATATTATTACTAGAGAGGCCCTAATGGTTGAATTTTGAATCATCGAAAAAGTAACCTGACCACCTTCGCTAAAAATATAATCAAATAATCAGTACAAAATTACACTAACTTACATAGAAGAACGTTAAAAATACAAATTAAATCACAAACAATGTTCGGATAGGCCAAAACAATTGATTTGTTATAACCTTAACTCACTCTTGAAGGAGGTTTCAATGAGGTACACAGAGCCACTAGAGCCCAAAAAGATGTTTCAGGCTCTCTCAATGGATTTAGTAGGCTATGGCCCTCTAGTATATATTTTCTATGACCACAATTATTCATCTTCAGCCATAGAGATGTACTAATAGAGGGGCCCTATATATTAAATTTTAAAACATCGAAAAAGTAACCTGACACCTTCGCTTAGGAATAGAATCAAATAATCAGTACAAAATTACAATAAATTATATAGAACGTTGAAAATACAAATCAAAACACAAGCTATGCTCAGGAAACCGAAAACAATTTATTTATTATATCCTTAACTCACTTTTGGAGGAGGTTTCCATGAGGTTACACAGAGCACCTGAGAGCCCCAAAAAGATGTTTCAGGCCTCTCAATGTAATGAGATAGGCTATGCCCCCTCTAGTATATATCTCTAATGTCTTTAGGGATCTATTATAGAGAATCAAATGTTTCAATTTTGAAACATCGAAAATGTAACCTGACCATTTCGTTTATTACTATGAATCAAATAACAGTAAATAAAAATAAAAACATTTTTATTTCCAATAGTATACAAAAATATAACAATAGACTTGAGGTCCTATATAGTTTAATTAAAATAATAAAATAATAGAATCCTTTAAGGTCAATATATAGTTTAATAAAATACATAAACTAATTAGAATACATTATACAATGCATGATGTACATTCATTTATTTAATTAAAAACTCTGATAAATTTGCATAAATGGGTTTTTGTGATGAGCAATTCTTTGCATTTGATTTAAAACATGTTTATGTTCACGCACTGTCTTTTATTATTTTGTTGGTAATGAAGTTGTAAATACACCCCTGATAATCTGAACTAGAATTTCATAGTTTGAAGTTTTATGTTGGTTTATTCTTTAATTTCTTTATTTCTGGTATTATTAGTGGTGCTTATCTCCATTTTTTTTGTATAATTGCCAAAATTTTTCTTTACTTGAACTAGCTGGTTTAGTATATATGGCTGGTATTGTTAAAACTTTAAATTTCCTGAATAATGTTCTTTGCGGATTTTCTAGGTGGTATACTTGCCTATTCATCTAAGTATTTCTTTTGAATAATTAAAGATTTACGCGCACAAGGAGCATTGCCCCAGAGCTCAACACCATACAACTTTGACTTGACAAGTCCATTATGACAGTACATTACAGTAACTTATATATAGGAACATTAAAAATATACAAATTAAAGTTATGACTCTTTCAAAAACATCTAAAAATGGTTAATTTATGCAAATTCAGCGAATTTATTTGGCTTTCTGTGCATTTTTTGGGCCATTTAACAAATTTCATAACTTCAGTTATAGTAACCTGATTTTGATGGAAAAAACTCTCGTATTATAGGAAATTTTATCAGCTTTAAAAAATGTTCTCTTAGTGTATTGCAATAGATATCCTGTGGGTCATATGCATACGACCCACAGGGAACCACGTATTGCAAGAAAACTAGAATTTGATCGATTTTATAATATTTTGAGCGAGCGGATTCATTGAAGGGCTCCACACTGGATAGGCAGACTATGCTTTTCCTTCATAATTTGAGGTATTATAAGTAAGGTATATTTTAAGAAAAGTTTGGTTTGAAGTAGTAGAAAATGAATTACATTTTTTTGGCCAGGCTCTCAGACTATAAAGTTTTAAACTTGATTCTAGCATGAGTTGACTCAATATTGTATACAACTAGACAGGAAAGGAAATACTACTTGTACTCTCAGAAATACCACTATGTCTCTTTAGGTTACGCCTCGGCAGTGAAATTGTACATAACCTACCTTGACTTGGCCTTTCCACTCTCGCTTTCGGTCGGAGACAAAATCCATTGAACACTCTTTAGTTGTATATCATTTTCCTGATTTGTAGCGTAAATGTCAATTTCCTCTAATAAAACAATAGCATTTGGTATCACTTTCAATTTAAACTAACTTGCAATTGATGTTTTAGGGTCAGTTTTAGGAGTTGGATCTAAAAATTGTTACTCGACTTTTATGATCTTATGCTTGTGACATTCACCCTGTGGGAACAACCCGTGCAGAATAACCGAGGTGAAATCAAGGCGCCGAAAATGGAATTATACGATTCCGGTTATTAAGGTGAGTTGATACTAATAAACTTCCTACTTAAAAGTAATATTTATTTTCCTCTAGAAGGGAGAAAAAATTAACTTCCTGCCCTTATTTTCAAGGAAGAAAAAAACCGTATTACGGCCTATTTGTAAAAATAAGGGAACCAAAATCAGGGTGGAAACTGATTTACTTTCCGCCATACTATTTGGCGCATTCGGTTAGACAGTTGCCTGAAAATCTAAAGATGTATTGCTCCAATCTAGCCCGGGAACTGTTGTTTTTATTATCTTTTTACTTTATATCGGGACTTTTTTTAATATTTTTAACAACACATACATAAATTTTTATGATATTTGCTACTGTTTTTGTGTGTTTTGGTGAAGTTGCAACGTCTAAACTAATTACATGACGTCAAAAATAATTATGTTCGACAGTGTTGTCGTTGTTATACATTGACTTTCAAAATTAAAGGTAAAATTTAAGGTGTCATTACTGTTAATCTGTTGAACTGAATGACTAAGCAAGTCAACCCCTGTATTTTTAGAGAATTTTCGAAGAGGTTGTTGGTTTTGGTGTAGCCTTATTGGTTCCTCAACACTACTTTTAATGTTTCTTACTATACTGCTATTGAATATTGAAGTGAGTAAGTTGTCAATGATTTTAAATTAAGCAATACTTTGAAAATATAAATAAAATACAAATTTTATTTGATTTGTATGCATAAGTAAAATAAGAATTCTTTTTGTTAATTTTTTTTACGTACCACGGGAGAAAACAGTTTTTTTACGCTTTAACCCGTAGGGTCATTTAGCGTTTTCCCCTCACTTAAATCTCACTCAACATTAACCCCTGAGTTTGTACACATCCAATCATCTAGGAAGCACACCCTCCGTACATGGTGGCACATATGACCAGTTCACAGTTTGTCCAGTTCATCCAAACTCTCTATCCAAACTCACTGCTCTGGCTAGTGTCTGCGACTAGTTCACAGTGTGCCTAGTTCATATAGACCAGCTAGACTCTGGCTAGGCTCACTGCTCTGGCTAGCGCCGACTACTAGTCCATTGTGTGCTTGTTTCATCTAGTCTTACTAGCTCCTCTGATCACATTTGTCTCACTTGACCTCGTCCTTCCAGTCTCACCAATCTCATCAGTTTCACTAGCATCACCAGACTCTTGCTAGGCTCACCGCTCTGGCCAGTCCAGCGCCACCCGACAAAGAACTCTAGCACCCAGATGTCAGCGTGTACAAACTCATTCTTTAGCCCTGACCTGAAAGTCAAAGATCCGCAGTGCTATTAGGAGACGTCTGTCTTCAAGAACCGAACACTTTGTTCCTAGTCACTTACATTACTCGTGTCGCCGCCATCACTTTCACTGACTAAGTTTTCGGACATACAAAGGCTCAGTATATCTTTTCGACCTTCATCTCCCCCAGCCCGCAGAACAACTTTTCGTTAACTTTTCGTGAGCTGGAGACAACGGAAACGTGGATCTAGACTTGTCTCAGATGAAACTAGATCCAACCCCGCATTTGCGTATTAGTAGCCAAGGAAACCACGTAAAACCCTGGCTGGGTTGGCCGGCCTTGAATTCAAGACCTCCCGAGTGTACGGTACAAGGGATAACCTCTTATTGAGGTCCTCCCCCGGCTGGATTTGAAGCCTCGACCTCCAGGTCGAAAGGCGAGCGCTCTGCCACTGAGCTACCGGACTCGGTTGAAAACAGTTATTACTCCCCTCTTTAATTTCCTTCCTCGGCTACGCCTTTGGAGTAAACTTAGTGGAGATCTCGGCTCCGCCTCAGGAACCATCCCTATAAACTCCTCGGCTACATCTCAGGGCCTTAATGTAATGGTTCCCTCTGCTTACGCCTCATACCCAACACAAAACCGGGGCGTAATGACGCTGTTTCCTCCCTTAGTACGTAAATAACTATTTGCCATTCATTAGTTTTTCATCAAAAGAAGTTCCTCAATAAGTTTAAAATTATTGTGGGTGGAAAAGTTAATCTCTTCTTTATTAAGTTCAAAATTCATAGAGGTTACTTGTTTGTTTCGCCAAACTTTATTGTTTTAGTAAATTTGTTTAATTTTGGAGTAACATTATTTCTCATTCTTGCGTTTCCCCTGGGGGCGCTAGTGTCTCAGGGGGCAACTGTGACCTCCATTATACCGTATCTACTTTCTCTCTTATATTTGTTTTTACTCTGTATAAAGAAGAAAGATATTTTCATTATTGCCACCATTGTTTGTTAGCTAGGATTTAATTGAATTTAAATAATTTAATTTTAATCATAATCAATTAAATTAATCTCTGCAAAATGTATAATTTTAGCCAGCCATGAAAGAAAATTCCCTTTCGTTTTACGTATATTGATTGTTCTAAATAAACAGCCTCGACTGCACATCTTACATTTCTGCCAGTATTTTGAAATCAGCTTTCTTGTTTTTATTTCTATTAAGACTTTTAACTAGATTTTTTTTACTATTTTCCTATTTATTTTAAAAATAACATTAAAACCTTGACATATATAAAATTCTTTAAGAAAAACACAAAAATTAAAACCTTGACTATTTTTCTTGTCCTTAAAGAATTTACCTTAGCCATATAGGAATCATCAATTTCTAATCTCTAGAGATTGTCCGACCCTAACATTTTTTGGCCCTCCAAAAACTTTTGCCTGAACATGACTGTATCATAAACTAAACAAAATCACTATACCTGTACACGCTGGCCTAAACGTCCTTTTACATTTTGAACGGTTTGATTTAAAAAAAATCTCCATACTTTACCTAAGTTGACATAAAAAGTTCTATCCGTATCGAAATTGCGTTACTTAAAATTTAAAAAAAATAAGACCCTTTGGTCTCTTTGGATAAGTTACGCGGAATTGGCGCTGCGGACTGCTTCGCGACTCTCGCCTGTCAGTGGCAGCTTTGTGACCACATGGTTGTTGTCCTATGTAAGTGGCATACTTCCATGATGTAAGCGAATTTCCAAATTTACTTTGCAAAAATAATTTACAAAATTATTTTCATATTGTTATAATAATGTAAATTGATAAAATCAATACTAATTGTTATAATAATGATTTAACTTCGTGTATGTGTTTATTGTACAGAGTATACATGTATAACATTTCAACCCAATCAAAAAACAAGTGCCGATAATATATATATATATATATATAAATAAATAAATAAATAAATACCATTTATTGCATAATAAACACATATATAAAAAGACAAATATCTAATTCTTATAGTTTTCATGCAAATCGGCTAATAGCCGTGGAGCCGTAAGGCTTGTGCCGCCAATCTTAACCAATGCTATATATATATATATATATATATATATATATATATATATATATATATATATATATATATATATATATATATATATATATATATATATATATATATATATATATATATTTGTGTGTGTGTGTATGCATGTATATTCTTGATCTGTGAGTCCCCCCTTTTAAGAAAACTCAACCATTTTTTATGGTAAAAAAAACAAATAATAGAAAAATATTTGTTTGATAAAATGTGTTTTTAAAGATCTATTTTTTTTTTTGGCATTGGTTGACTAGAACCATACAGCCATGTTTATGTATAATAATATGTTATGTTTATATTTTTATATTAGATTTGCATAGGAATATGAAGATATGTTTTAAACTGAAATTGACTTGAATTGAGAGTATTGAATAGAAAGAGACCTCAACCACATCCGTGGCTATGTGGATAGATGTAAATACTATCGAGATATGTGAATAAATGTGAACACTATCGAGATATGTGAATAAATGTGAATACTATCGAGATATGTGAATAAATGTGAATACTATCGAGATATGTGAATAAATGTGAATACTATCGAGATATGTGAATAGATGTGTGCATTTCTTGTAAAAACTCTTTAGTTCAAAAGGTTGATCTAATTTCAATGAAACTGCTCAAAAATCAAATCCTATAAGAGAAACATTTCTTTTTTGTTTTTTTGAAAATCGAAACTGAAACCATAGCGCAGAATACGTTTAATTAAAATACAAATGTCACTCATCATGGTCGCAGCCCTAAGCAAAAATGTCTCCCAAGGCTTGTTTTGTAAGATATAAAAATACTTAGCAGCTGAAAAAAATATCTAATTTAAATTCCCAAGGGGAAACTGCATTTAATTTTTTTTGCATTTAAAGGCACTAAATCTTTTACGTAAGAATAGTGAGACTGCAGTCTCCCATCTTATTCAAAAAGAAATTTAGTTTCCTATTTGAATAATAAACTTCTACTGCCTGAAAAACATTTTCTATTCCATGATGCTAGTTTTATGTTGTACTAAACCAGTACTTATTGTGACTTTATAGTCGTCCTAAAGTTATGACTTTCAATCTTACTACTGCTTTAAATCTAATTTGTTAACTCTTTTCTTTAAAGTGAAAGTGGATAAAATAAACATTCTACTATTAATGATTAGGCTTAATTAAAAAAAAAACAAATTATAAAAGGGACAAAAATAGCTTTACTTTGAAGTATTAAAAATTGTAATACCTAAAATTTTTAATGTAAAAATTACGATTTTAAGGTATGTTAGGAAGGTATTAAAGCTTTAAATTTCTCTCATACAATTTTATTTTTGAAATAAGGGGCCTTTAAGAGCCGATTATTTAATTCTGATTCTTGATTAAAATATACCAAATAAATGTCAGCAAACAAGCTCTAAAAATATTGGTTGGCTTTGCAACAATTTTATGTGAAATTATAATACAATACAAAACAACCTTTATTTGCCAAAAGTAAAAGATTACAAATATATACAAAATTAAAAAAAAATATACAACATTTCAAAAAAATATGTGCAATATTTATAGAATAATTACAAGTATGATTATTATTATTTTTAATTACACAAAATACATCAAATTACGCAAATACATCACAGATTAATTATTTTTTTAACTTTATTTTTTATAGTTTATACGTCTGCTTATTTAACCAAAGAAATGACAACTAAATACTCTATAAATATTGCTCGACATTGCAACAATTTTGCTGTGAAATTACGCAAATACATCACAGATTAACTATTTTTTTTTAATCGGCTGCTTATTTAACCAAAGAACCCTTGGACCTTTGTGCCCTCACAGAAACACGTAACTCTTTTTAGGTCACCCAATATTTTGTCCATAAATCTTTTCCATAAATTTGTTTAAACTCAATTTGGTAAATTTGGTTACAAAATTTACCAATTTGGTAACCAATTATGCACCCTTATGCGTCGTTATAGTTTGTTATTTAACGGCAGCTTCAGAAACACACATATGTAAATACGCCTTATGTATATCTAGGGAACAAAAGTATTCACCGCCACTAAGATTGCTCATAATTTTATCTAAGTAAAAAGCGGTTAATACTGACTATAATCAGCGCATATTCTAATTTTACCGGTTTACCAACTACCTGGACTATGGGCGTACCCCTCTGTGTTTTTTCCACTTTTTCAATGATTGTTATTATTATTGAGTTCAACTTCAATCTTTTCTTTTAATACAAATGGTGATGGCCTTACTTTTACATAGACAGGTTTTACATTATCTTTCATAGGTAATTCTCCTTTTACATTAGTTATTTCCCCTTTAGATATGTAAATAAATCACAAAATTCTGATAACAATTTATAAAGTAAGATGTTACGGTTGGTATCGCTCTTAGAACATTCAGTTTTAATAGAATCAATTGAATTTATAACCATTTTAAAATTTTTAAACTAGTTTCTACCAAAAGTAGGATTGCATTTTTCCTTTAATACATGAAGTTTGTATTCTTTAATTTTATCGTCGTAATTAACATTAAAATTAACTCTACCTAAAGGCAAAATAATCTCATTTGTATAAGGTTTTAATTTAAATTAAAATTTTTTAGTTAGTTTATATAGACATTGTTGCAATCCCTGCTCCCGTATCAAGTTCTATTAAACACGATTTATTATTTATTTTAACTTTCAGACATAAGAGGATTTCTATGATCACTAATACTAGGACTGATGTTATGAATAGGGTGTTCATCTGAAGAGTCACAATCTTTAAGCATGAATGTTTGGTTTTTGTTATGATTTTTTTATGCTGCTTTTGGGAAATTTTCAGAACTATCATTCTTGTCATAATTAGTCTCACCCTTTTAATCATCCCTATTTTTCTTGTGACAGACTTTAGCTAAGCGATTTTTGGACGAACAGACACTTCAAATGACATTTGCCATTTTACACGTATCAGCTTTATTCGATATTACTCCACACCGGTAGCGACAATTATTTAAATTAAATCTTACACAAGATATGGATATAGCAATTTCCACTGCTTTGTCCAATGTAAGATCAGGGGTCTGCTATAGCAGTTTCTCTCAAACACTAAACACTCTTACACCCCTTATAAACTGTGATCTCAAATGAGTGTCAGTAGACTTCTTACAACTGGTACATGTAAATTTGTAACTACCGAATATGTTTTTCAAGTCTGCCACGAATTGTGGAATGGTTTTATCAGGTTTCTGAACTCTTAAAGAGAACCTATTTTGTTCTAAAATGGAACTAGGGGATTCATCAACGCAAGTGATCATTAATGATGTTAATTCACTTTACTTTTTTGTAAGAGGACAATCTGGCGAAGTTAGCTTTGTCAGAATTTTTAATTCTTTGCACCAATACAATTCACAAATAATTGAACTTTTTGGCTATTTTCTGTAATAGTGTTCAGATTGATGTCCAATCTTTGTAAATAATTAGTAAAATTGTTGACCTTGTCATTAAAGTGACAACCGCTGTAACGTCGGCTTAATCTGTACCGATTAAAATACTGTAATTAAGGTATTAATAAACTCGTCGTCAATCATCAGGACTTCGAAAAGTACACCGAAACGAAAACGGTAAAAAAAATATAAATGAACTTTCCTTCTCCTTATCGTCATCGCCAATCTTTCGTGACCGACCTTAAATAAAGCACAAAGACTTGATCAACTATAACATTTATTAATTAAAATATTGTAATTAAGAAATGTAAATTACTGAATAATTTATGATTGTAATAAATACATTTGCTTGTTATTAATAACTGGCAAATTAATTAGCATGTATAAAATCTGAAAGAATGCAACAAGTATCGGTAGCCATCATGGTATATGGCTGAGTGTGTGTCCAGTGTAGCCAACAATATTATTCTCTATATAAAGCTTGACGTGTACAGTATCAACAACAGCTACATACACTAAAAATATCATATTTTATAAATTTTATAAGTATGTGGAAAAAGTACTGTGTTTGCATAAAAATCCAAAATCAAGATTACAGTAAAATTATCCGTTTTAGATGTTTTAAGACCTTCTGAGTGGTTTTTACAAAGTTTTCCGTGTGTCTGATATTATCCTAGTTCGCAGTTTGTTTATGACGGTAAGTTGCTACTTACTGAAGTTGATGAGAAAAAATAAAAATATTAAACCAACATTGCAACGACACCTGTTTAAACTTAGCCATTCATGAAATAATTTTTGCATTTACTCTCTTTTAAGATGTGTGGATTAAATTTACATAATTTGTGAAAGGTTATACAGTAGAGTCCTTAGCTTTACCCTTCTATACCCTACTCTATCAAGTTAATATTAGCTCCAAGACCTTATAACATAAAAATATATATGTATATATTTGTCAAGCATACGTGAAACACTAACATAAATAAAATGAGATAATCTTACAGTTAAAAAGCCATAAACTCCAAGAAACTATGACATTATTTTGTATTATTGTGTTGGTAAGTCTTAAGCATTTATATACATAGATACGTAAAACTTTGATATGCTTGGACTTAATTCACCTCAAAGCACTGAGTAAAGTTAAAAAGTGTTGCTTGAGGGGCCCTGGCCCTACAAAGATAAGTAATATTTATTCACAAATATTTTATTAACTATCCCGTTTACATTAATCTTTAATGAAAATGTAAATAAAATCTGCCTCTTCTTATTTTCTGGACTCTATTTACCCTATCGATATCATAATTTGAATTTTAAATTTATACACCATGAACCTTTTATCACTTTTCTTCCTTTGTAAATAGTGGCTTCAGCGTTTTGGTTATGAGTTGCGGATGTCATTTTTGTGTGGAGAAAAAATCGTTTCAGTTTTCAAAAATTAAACCAAGGTCTGTAAACCAGCTTATTTCAGCATCATAAGGGAGGTTACTTTTGAAAACCCGTGTCTTCAGGGTATGAACAGGAAATATTAATTAAAAATTACAGGAAGTTTTTTTTTAATTTTCCTGCTAATTTATGTCGAAATAAGCATGTTTGGAATCGACCATTTGCCCTTGGTCTGATGCAAATGAGTCAACATTTAAATGCATAAAGTAATATTAGTGCAAACGACGAATCATTATTTTGCAAAATGTCAACTAACATTTTAAATATGATTTTAACTGATACTACTGCTTTTTTAAAGGCAGTACGTTTGTGATAAATTTGAGTACGAAATGATTTTTGTAGCTTTAGTAAAAGCTGTTTAAGTCTTTGTAATTTTATTAAATGCTGTTGGACGCCATGTTGAAACAACATAATAATAAAAGTGATAATTACAAAAACTTAAATAACTTTTGAGTTAATGAAATAACAACTTTTTTGGTCAATATTACATTATTATCTTCACTTCATTATAATTGTAAATATGCTATCTACAAGTAAGTTTTTATTTGTTTATCTTATGAATCTTATGTGTATCAGGTTATCTTATGTGGCGTTAAAATACTCCTCCCCACAGCACAGGGCTTTTAGTGGTTCTTTATTAGGGAGTCGTTCCTAAGATATGTATTATTGTAATAAAATTACTATTTATTAATTATGGATTCTCCAAAAAAAAGTTTACGTAAAGAGGAAGGCAAGGCTTTAGTAGAGATTGTTTCCCTAAGGCTCTTTCAACTTAATTTCATAATCTTCTTTTCTCTCCTAACAACATATATTTATTGATAAACACATACCAACATATGCCTCCGTGGTAAAGGTCGTTAAAGCGTCAATTTTACACTCACCTTTCTGGTGGATATAAATATACCACGTTACGCTCTCTGTTTATACAAGATTATTGCTCAAAACATTTATCGCTGACTTTAGAAAACACATGGAGTGTTGCCACTACTACCTGAGGATGTGCCCGCATGTATTATCTCTGATGAGCTACAAGGCTCTAAACAGGCAATATTTTAGTTTTAGCGGCCCTGACGTGGCCATAACGATTATGATAATATATCATAATCGTTATGGCCACGTCAGAGCCGCTAAAACCACTTTTTCCATTTTAAATTAGATCTAAAAGAATATAAAATATTTTAAAGTTAAAATGTTTTGACAACAAAAATAACGAAGGTTAAAAAAATACGGAATGTAAGTGAAATGTGTAAACGTTAGATCTGATGATCGTTTAGACTCCATTTTTATAATAGGATCGTTGACTTACTCTTACTAGCTTAAGTGCAAGTAAGCAGCTGCTGCTGCTGCTTAGTCTAGAGACTTTGCAGTGGTACCAGTAGATGGTGCGAGTGGGAAACCCTCTTGCTTCACATGTCAAGTAAACACAACGTTTTAAACCCATTTGCCAGCTCTCTTGAGGTCAATGATGCTTAAAAAAACTGCTTGATAAAGCCACGTTTGAGCGCCGAAGCCAGTCCCTACTCCCTTTTATCAGGTCTAGCTCTTTACAGTTACATAATTTATTGAACCACAGAGTTTAGTTCAATTAGGATAATCCGTGTATTCACATTAAATCATACTATTGTCCAATTGGTTTCTATTGATATTGTCTTGGCGATTTCTTGAAACATGCATGATGAAATCGAGCAGATTTTTTTAATGCCGACTGTCTTTTTTATCTGTATTTTATCTACTTTTTAATCAACAGGGGTATGCTGGTTATATGATAAACAATTTTTACAGGTACTCGTATTATCTTCTTCTTTAAATTTACAGTATTCGATTTTTGTATGCTTCTTCAGTATACGGGTGGATTACCATTTTTATAATTTACCTGCCTTACGATTGAATTTTGAGCAGTAAAACATCGCGTTACTATGACATTACCAGCTCATTTGCCCCTGTTTCACATGATTTTAATAACAGCGTTAATGCATTTATTTATCAGATGAAGGAATACTTCTATTATGAAATTTATAATTTAGAAATTTTATTACTTATACTAGTTTTTAGATCGATTTTAACTATTATCAGAGATTAGTCCAGGATTTTGTTTTTTGATACCTTTCAGCGTCAAAATATCTAACCTACGTAACTGTTATGCCTTGAAGCAATATCTTACTTTATTATATTGTTTTCAGTCAAATCTACTTCGTGTCTCTTGTTTTATTTTAACTACCAAGATATCTCCAGCTATATCTAACAGAAACTTATTATTGCTTACAATATTTGGTCAATTGATCTTTCGGCACCAAACTTTTAGGTGTGGTGTAAATCCGATCTTAATCATCCCTTCTACTGACTGGTCTCTCCTTTTGACAGTCATCCTTGCATTTTTCCTCCTAGCACCTACAGCTTTCTTTTCCTCAGGCGACCTGTTTAAAAAGGGTTGGTGATCAAAACGATAGGATTGACAGCTCAAGTCAAGAGGTAACGCGAGTATGTCCCATGCCGTTTTTGCATTCTGACCTGAATTATGTAATTATACTTATTTAGAGTAGTTTTCTTTTTTGGGGGGTTCAATCTTTAACCGGTTATAGTAAAAAGAATCTTAGAGGCCCGTGCTGGTATTCAAACCATAATACTCTAAGGGGTCATCCGTGCACGGGTGACTCATTAACTTAGTAGACTCACCCGTGTATTGCAAAAGCATGATTTTTGCATTCAAATTATATTTCTTCTCTTGTTATGGCTAATCGAAAGTGGAATATGACTGATCGTCAATGGATAGTGTTTCAAATTTAATAGAAAGATCTCGTTAGATCACAAAGGTTTTGCATGTATCGGGCGTAGATAGGATTATCCATGCATTAAAATGCCATCCCTTCTCTTAACGCCAGTATCGGGCGTGGATAGAATTATCCATCCAGCACTTGGATAGATATCCTATATTGGTGAAGAAGAAAAGAAGCGAACATAGGGGAGACGTGGACAATATTATATAAATAGTGAAAACTTCATAGCCCATTCAACTAATGTTAATATGAAACGTTTTTAACAAAACATTCGAGAGTTCTCGTACGCATTTTACAATTTCAATACACTTTTTTGTCGAATAATAATAAAAATAAGAGAAATAAAGCATCGTGACTCTTTGTTTAGAAAATTCTGAATTATAGCGGGTAAAATGTCAAAAGCAATATCCAAATCATAAATTCAATAAACGCTTACTCTAGATTTATCAAAAGCCCCATTCGTTTCCCCACTTCTCTGTAAAACTCATCTAAACCATCTCCGGGTCGTTTGTCGCAAATGTATAGCTCTTTATCACCTCTAGCCATTTTTTACGATGTGCCCTTTGACAAACTTTGTTAAATTTGAAGCGTTTGATTTATAGCTGTCTAAAAAACCTGGAGAAATATCGTTTAAAAATATTATTTATCTCTTAGGCTTTTACTTTGAATGATGAAAAATAGTAAGCTGTGTGTATGTTTACTCGTGTTAGTGGTAACTAACACTTTCGAAGTATAATAACTCTGTAACTCCTCTATTATTAGTATTGTGTATTATTAATTACCATAGTATTCTACCTTATAGCCCATCTAGTCTCGGAGTGTGACAGGGCCGCCTGTCCCAGAATTTTGTTTAGGTTTATTAAAGCATCAGGTCACTTACAATTTCAAAGCCTCCTACAACACATCTTAGACCAAATAAAGTACCAGTTTTTCCATTATGAATGCTTGACGAATAAAAAACCCGGGTACGGGGTACCTCGGATCTTTTCCTCATCACATCGGATTTGCTACACTCATCCTCCCTGCTTCGGACTCGCTTCACTCGCCCTCAGAATATACAATTCGCCAAATGTATTCTGCAGCATGTCCTGGACTCGCTGACTGTATAAGACTAACACATTTGTTAGTCTTATACATGGCTGCATGCGTGCTAAATCTCAATTCGATCGCATTATTTTTTCACTTTTTATGATTTTTCGAAATTTTCTCTGAATCCTTATTCAGTAATGTATGCAATATTCATTAATATTGCGGACTAATGGCGTTATAAAAAATATTTTACGAATGACATAACAGTTTCATTTCTTTAGCATTAATTTCAACTCTCTAGCATAAATACACTAGGAGCTACGATGATAGCAGACACACACACACGGTTTGCTCATCGTCATATAGTAAACATCAATTTTCTAAGTTGTCACCCAGTCAGGTGACCTTGCTCAATGCTCCTTAACATTAGTGATCCCACAAAAACCATATATATACTATATGGTTATATATAGCTATATATAGTTATATATAGCTGGATACACTAATGCCGATTTTTACTCTTCCTCTTTTATATCGTAGGTAGAAAAAGTATGGGAATAGAAAAGTATTGTAGGAGTATACCTTTCCTATACTTTTCCATATTGGAAATGTATAGGAAAATGATGTTTTGTACTGATGCATACTTCTACTTATGTGTGTGTGATAAATAATATATATATATATATATATATATATATATATATATATATATATATATATATATATATTATATATATATATATATATATATATATATATATATATATATAATATATATATATATATATATATATATATATATATATTTGTGTGTGTGTGTATATGCCCGTATTTACGTGTGTGTACATGTATATGTGTGTGTTAGTGTATAATATAATGTGTGCTTCATAAAGGTAATTTCTTTTACCTTTTTCAAATCTCATAATCTTGATCTTTCTTAAATTACCAAATTTTTTATTTTACTTTTCTTTTCTTATCAATAATAAATTAAAAATTATTTGACCCTACACGACCAACCCTGAATACGAGCAACAGCTCATATAATTGTGCACCTGCTATTTCATGATTAAATGTACTTATATTTTGTATAATTTACCTCAACTGATACTTTTGTAATTCTTTTGTATGGTAAAAAATAAATAAAATAACAATAAATAAACAAAAAGTCGGCATAACATAGATCTTGTGAGAGGCACCTAGGAAATGCAATTTTACATCATGGGAACTTGTCCATCATTCGGCATTCGTTATCATTAACGGGTTTACATAATGTCATGTCCTCCTCTGATTCGTTGCGTCTAATTCATAAGGGAACCTTAAGAGCCTGAACGACTGTGTTAGCTATTCATGTTTTGCAAAATACGATAGTATCTAAATATTACCAAAAGAAGCTTGGCAATATTTGTGACGTAATGATAATTATAAGTGCCAGTGAGATGAAGGAAAGAATTTCAGTTGCCTTCTCTATTTATTTATTTATAATTAATTTGGGCAGAGTGAAGATGGACAGTCTTTCTCAATAACACGTCAAGCAATGGAAGCAATTTTACCCAATAACACGTGGTGTGACTCTGATAATTTAAGGAAATTAATTTTTTTAATGAAATAGAAGTGTATAACGTCACAAGCTCACGGGCTAAATTCAACTAAGCAAAAATAGGAGGCAAAACGGAATCGATCCCGTCCACTACTCACTCGACATTTATCACCCGACAAACCCCATAATCGATCTTTGTCTGATGAAAATCCGCTAAAAGGTAAAATAATTTAATCAATGTCTGCCATTTCAGAAACGAAATATCAAATATAATTGAAAATAAAACTGGATTCCTACAGCCTCTTAGCTGTTCGGCGATGGTGGCCGTATAGCGAATTTTCTGATGCATTATTTGAAAAAAGTGATTCGTTTACTAAACTTTGTTAGTCAAACAATAAGATCAGAAATAATGTTGAGCAAACACAGTAGTATATGTGCATTCAATAACAGCCCGATCAAATTATTTTTTAGGTTATGTGAATTTTTTAAATTTATACTGTCATTATTATGGGTTAGTAACGTCATACACATTTAAAAAACATGGGGGACTTTATTAAGTCGATTTTTGAACAAGGTTTAATTTCGATCCGATAAGGCGTGTGAAAGGTATCATGTCCCATAGAAACGTCTAAGAACAATTGTTGATTCCAAACACTTTTAGGCCTTATTTCGACATAAATTAGCCAAAAACAATCGAAAAAACAAATTATAATCTGTTAAAATCATAACTCGAAGACACGAATTCGAACCCAGGTATCCTGGCTTTGAGTGCTTGTATCGACTCCAGACCACTATCATTCAACTGACAGGCCCAAAAAACATGGAACACTACTCCCACAGGAAATGTGTTGTTTAGCGGCCATATTCTAGGTTTTCTGGTATGGACCACCGTTTTCGATTTTTGGGAGACTTAGAGTGGTCGTATCAACTTTGGACCGAATTCATTCGATTCAAAGGCCCAAAAGACATAATTGATAACTTTTTGCGAAGAAAAATGTTAACCCTGAATCTTGCCGATATTTTGCTGACCCGTCACAAAAACTTGGTTTTCAATAGGATTCGCGACCTCCCCAAGGTTAAGTAGAAAATAATAAGATAGCGTCTTTACAAGAAAGTGTGTAGCAATATATATATATATATATATATATATATATATATATATATATATATATATATATATATATTATATATATATTATATATATATATTATATATATAATGGTACTTTATTAAGTTGTTTTTTAATGGTATTAGCTACATATTTGCGTTAAGGTGTACCTAAGCCAGAATTGGCTCAAAGTGAAACTCATGACTTAAAATTAAATCCAGACGGTTTTAAGTCGTACTTCTCTTTAAAATATTTACAGTAGGTTAATAGTAAAGGAAGTCACATCTACTGAGGTATTTTTCTCTGACTGCGGTTGCTACTCCTTGGTAAAACAATCACGTTTTCAATTTTCCTCCTTGGCGAGGGCAATTCTCAGTTCCTTCTCATTTTCTTCAGACTCAACTCTATTTTTTACTTTTATTTTTAATTCCTTCCTGGTTCTAATGAAATGTTGATTTAGTATGATATTTCAGGCTTTACTTAATTTTTTTAGCTTTAAACGAGTTTGGTTTGAAAATTTGGTTTCCTTAAAAATTGAAATAAGGCAATGAACTTTAAACTTAGATATTTATTATAAAAAGAGTTTAATAAAATATAATTAAAATTATTTAATAGCGATTCAAATAGAAATAATGTTTATTAATAATGTATTTGTATGATATTTATAAATAGTGTAGATAGGTTATGGTCCATCACCAGCATTTGGTCTATCCTAAATACTTAGTTAGGAAATTTAATAATAGGGAAGAAACTTATTATTAACCTATTTTTACATTTCTTCTTTATGTAAAAATTTTCATTAGCAGAGAAGCTTGCTACTCCGTCCATCCGCCGCAGATTAGGCCTACCTTTGGGTCTCATGCCTTCCGGATCATGTTTAACTTCCCTTCCTTTCTTTTCCTTGTCTTTATATTCTATTTTAATGAATAATTATTTTATTATATTTTTATGTTTCAGGGGTTTTCTCGTATGATCTGCGTTAAAATAATTCTGATCCAGATAGCGAAATTATTTTTAATGCCAAAAGCAAAGCGTAGAATCAAGCGAACACAGGGCCATCTAAGCCAGGCTGAAACTGATCTGGGATGCCCTTTGGAGACGTAGGACTTTAGTCATGTTTGGTAAATCTAACGTAGCCAGAAATAACAACTCCTTCTAGAGTTGGGTTGTATCAACGTACTATTTAATTAATGTAAGTATATTTAATATGTGATGTAATTAATGTAATATGTAATGTAATGAGTTAGTATTAAGTAGATTATCACGTGCTATCCAAAATAGTTCCTTTTTATAAATCGATCAATGTAGTATGGATACAATACCCATTCAATACTTCTTAAATAGTGGTGATATATGCTAATAACGTACTAATGAATTAATTTAAGTATATTACGTATGTAATATACTTATATTAACGTATGGATGTATGTAAATCTAATATAATTTGAGTAATTATTAAGTAGATTATCGTGTACTATCCAATTTAGTTCCTTTTTATAAATCGGTCAATGTAGTATAAACACCCTCTCCATCATAACCTTAGGGTATGTCCTCCCCTTCCTCAACCCTAGGGAGATTAGGGCGGTTTCCTTTGCCCTTCATCCTTTATATATATGTCAATCAAAAGTAATTAAAAAAATTAATTGTTATTTAAATTAGTAACACAAAAATAATTCCTCTTTACACTTTTAAATTTAATGTTGTAGAATACGTGTATATGAATTTGATGATTATCGAATTTGATTATTATATATAATTTGAAAATTTCCTAATGCTCAAAAGGTTACCAACAAGTGGGAGAGAAAGCATGTCTGGTCTGTATTTTCCATTCTGGCTTCAGTCTGCTCTGTAACCTCTGTATCGTTAATATCGTTACTATAACACGATTTTACACGTAAACATATTTTCACGTAAACAAATAAAATAAAAATAAAATAAACTTAGTAGAATTTTAATTCTTTACTATAAATTAACGGTTAGTATTATAATTCTTGCACTTTTAACCTATCGAATAACATGTTTGTAACAGTCAATATTTTAAAGTTATTAATTTAAAAAAAAGAAAACAAAATAGCTAAATAGTTATATACATTGAAAATAGAAAACAAATAGCTAAATGGTTATATATATTAAAAATGGAAAACAAATAGCTAAATGGTTATACACATTAAAATAAAATTAAATAGCTAAATAGTTCTATACATTAAAAATAGAAAACAAATACCTTATTGGTTATACACTTTAAACAATCCTATTTGTTTATATGCTTAAAAATAAAAAAACAAATAGCTTAATTGTTATATACTTTAATAATAGACAACAAATAGCTAAATTGTTATATACTTTAAAAATAGCTAAATGTTTATATACTTTAATAATAAAAAACAAGTTAGTAAAGGATAATTACATGTTTTTTCGCCTTTATAAATAGAAATAACAAATACAAAGACAAAAGAAACTTAACACGTAAACCAAATGTTAAAAAAAAAAATATTATTGAATTAAGTGCTTTTGTTTTATTGTCTTTTAATATTTGAATGTAAATGTGCATGTATAATACTTACATGTTTTTTTTAAATGAAAACTTCTTTTATGTGTTTTTATGGATAACTCATACATTTTTGCTGAATTAAAATTTTTTATAAAATCAATTAATAAATTCCACTGTAAACAATTTAATAATATACTCATATGCGTTTTATACGCATATGGAATTATAGGCTTTATGATTTTGTTTACATTTGGTGAAATAGTGAAATTGCTGAATCACAAATTAAATATATTAAACTAATTAATATTATTTAATGAAATATACAATATATCAATGACATAAAATCATAAATATACATAAATGACTTTTTTTTGAGGTAGTACGTAATTGAGCACTTTATTGGACCGTTTTTAGGATGAGAAGCCAATCATTATTGTATTAGGAGGTTATTTAGTACTTTTCACCTCCGAGGACAATAATGAATGAAAAAAAAACTCCTAGGACGTAAAAGTAATTCATATGTTGCCGCCATTACTGTAATGTAGCGTGTTCAAAAAACAATCTGTGTTAAACCTTCATGAGCTTTATTTAAAAACGTTCATTTTGTTTCTGTTTTTGTTCGTAGACTAATTTTTTTTTTTTAGGTGTTCTAATTGACAATTTTTGTGTGTTTATTTGTAAAGCTTTTACAATTTTGAGTAAAAGTGTGAAGCTATGGATGAATTTAATGACGGCGATAATATGGAGTTAATAATAATTGGACTTTTTTTTTCAATTAAGTATATAGCACAGTTTAATGAGTGCTTTTTTTATTTTTTTTTAATGAGTGCTTTATTTAATGAGTGCTACCTCAAAAAAAATAGTGTATGCCATCCTGCTGAGAATGTCTTTATGTCTTGGCAATTTTTCCCGACTCGCTTCGCTCGTCGGTAAATCTAATTGCCGTGACATAAAGACACACTTCTCAGCCTTATGGCATAAATAACTATTACTTATTTATACCGTGTATGTAGGAACGTTATTTTGTTTTCACTGGTAATACGAAAGCGGAGTTTTAAATTTCATCCGTTTTGGGTGTGTAAGACCTTCTGAGTGGTTTTCATATAGTTTTCTGTTTTTGTGTATGTTTCTGTTATCATCGTAGCTCCAAAAAATATATATATATATATATATATATATTATATATATATATATATATATATATATATATTCCTAGTATAAAAAACTTGGTACAAAAATTAATTTTTAGGTCTAGTTGTGCTATATAGTATTAATTTTTAGATCTATATGGAACTATATGGAAAATAGTTTTTTAAGATTATGTCATTAACCGGGATACTAAAAAAATAATGCTATTAATTAGAAATTTATCACGCATGTATAAGAAAACAAATGTGCCAAGTGTCATCATATTTTCAGCATTAGTTTATTTTTATCGAACGGCTTGTATATGTTTATTAAAAAATTGAAAAAACAACGTACATTACAATTATTACATTATGTAATATTACAATTAAGTGTATTCTTTCACATAATTATTTAATAAGTATACTAAGTTTCGTTTTAATATAGCGAGTATATTTAGGGGTTTCTTCGAATTTTGATGAACTTATTTTTAAAATATACTAGATAAAAGATATACTATAAGTATCTTTGAAGTTCTTTATCACGCAAGCCTGCTACAAATCTGTCTCCAAGCATAATATTTAGGGGTAAAGATCCTCCAGTTTCATTAAATTTACATTTTTGAGCAGCCGTACGTCTTTCACGGACATAGTCGAGTATATACTCATCTTGAAATTGGTCTCTTTATGTATAAAGAATTAATTTTCAATTAAAGAAGGAAAGAGGTGTTATATTATAAATTTGTTGGATCATAAAAGTTAAGCAGCATCTAGCGAGGTCAGTGCCTGGATGGGCGATCTTTGGGAATAAAAACAATATTTACCGTCTGAGGACAAGCGAAGCGAGTCCAGAGTAGTGAGTTTGAGCGTAGCGAATCCGATATACTAAGAACAATATCTGAGGTACCCAGTATCCCATCTTTAAAATAGCATTTTATTTAAATGCTTTTTAAAAATAACACGACAATTAAGAAACCAATTAATTTATTTATGATTTTTACTCAATTATTTTTTAATCAAGTTCTTTATTGGCAAAGCCGCCTCCGTGGCCGAGGTCGTTAAGGCGATCTTGGCCTCAGTGTAATGGCCGAGGTTATTACACTGATCTTTGACACCCAAGGAGGTCTGGGGTTCGCATCCCAGGTTACGCTCTCAGTTTATAGAAGATTATTGTTTATATAAATTTTCGCCAACTTTAGAGATTGCTACTACCACCCGAGATGGTTCTCGCAGGGGTTATCCCTGATGAGCCGCAAGGCTCTAATCGGGCATTATTATTATTATCTTTATTGGCAAAATTATACATAAGCATACTTAATTATTAAATCAAAATACAAACGATATTGCTAGTAAAAGAGAATTTATAAGACACTTTATGCTTTGTTTTCTCTGTTTTCATGTTTCATTAAACTCAGTTTTTTTACGAAGTTGATTTTTGTTACTTTTATCTGTGATTTAATTCTAGTCTTTTTATGTTGTGCGTGTTAATTCTATGTTTTTAATCTTTTAATTTCTTGTTAATGGAGTGTTTAAGTCAATTTTTGATCGCCTGGGGATCAAAATCGCCCATAACCCCGTGTTGGGTTTAATGATCATTGCTAATTTGCAGATTAGTTAAGAAAATATTATAGAATATAAGTCATTATTTTAACTCTTTAAAATATGTGAGTTCAATCAACTTAAAAGTGAGACTAATGACTTAAATTCTTGTTTGTTTTTTATTCAGTACTTTTTTTAATTTTATAAGTTACGAGCATTATACGATGCAATTTAAAAGTAAATATGAAAGAATTTATTGAAATTTCGCTGTATCATACATAATCCCTTGTATGCGAGTTCAACCATCTAGTATTATTTATTAAAAAGATATCGAACCCACTACAAAAATATTGCGGCTAAATCATGGACTAGACTGTTAAACAGAATTAAAAATAAATTAATTATTTCAAATATATTTAATTACAGGTGAGGCATTCTTATGTTTTTTATGTGTTCTGCTCACAAATAATATCTACCTACGTTGATTTCTGCACATAAATAGGGTTCGCCGCAGTAAAATAGATAAAAAAATAAATAAAAATACGCACATAAATAAAAAAAATAGATAGATGGGCTACATTTTATCCGGTACATTCCATTCCGGCTGAAATTTCATATATCCAAGCTATTTGACTTCAGTTTTTGAGCATTTTATGTTCACCTATGATGTCTTACATCACTGAAGATGCCTCCCACAGTGAAAGCAAAACGTCGGATTCTTCATCTAAATAATGACGACGGATGCTTACTCAGTTTGTTACATGCCATATTAGTTTGTCAGTTATATTAATTACTTAGCTTCATCATAAATTTATTAATCAATGTTCGAAAAACGATTCAAAGAAGTAAACGAACTTGTAAAATTCCTTTAGTGAGGAGCTTGAAAAAAGAGAGGAAGTAGTGATAAAATAGTTTCTTATTTCAATTGATAGATAAGGTGATAAAGGGAAGGTGATAAATCATCAAGGTAGTAGGCCACTTGTAACTTGAGCCCTTTTTCTTGCTCTTAAAAATTGCGTTTTATATCTTTTACCTTCATGTTTAGATTTAAACGCAATTCACTTAGAAGACCTGTGTTTTTAGTGTTTACTAAATGTTTTGTCATATATATCAGTATTAACTTAATTACTGTAATTACGAACGCTATGGTACTTAATTTACTTTCATTAGTAAGTAAATAAGTATTCGACTTGTTCAAAATGAACGTATTTAAAATTTAGGTAAGTCTTAATTAGGTTTCTTCTGCTATCATGCTTTATATATTCTAAATATATCATCTTGAAGAGTTGTGATCGTTTTATATTAAACGACTCAAAATTTAAGTCCTTTTATTCAACCAGTTCTTTATTGGCAAAAGTATACAATATTTTTTTTTGTAAATCGGAGCCATATTTTATTCATCGATTTATATTATATATATATATATATATATATATATATATAATATATATATATATATATATATATATATAATATATATATATATATATATATATATATATATATATATATATATATATATATATATATATATATATATATATATATATATATATATATATATATATATATATATATATATATATATTATATATATATATATATACATAAGAATAACATTAAAAAGTCCTTTTAGATAAAGGACTTATAGCCTTCAGGGAAATTACAGCAATTCATGGTTTTTGGGCTCTTTATATTTATTATCCTACTGATCCTAAATTAATTTTCGAGCAGAACAGTCACTATATTTGTTTTAAACACTTGTCTCTACTGAAAAATTTAATACCCTGAAAAAATACCCCTCAGAAAATCCAAACCGCAAAAATGAGGCAAAATTTTTCATTTATCTAATGCTCTGAATATAAATATAAAACGTATAAAGCTTCAATTGCTTTTTTCAACTATTCCATTTCCGTACCTGTAGCTCTGATCTCGAAATAGTTTGTACAATGGTGCCAAATATTTCATTTATTTTTTAATACCATTTATTTTCTCAATTTCTTCAATTGCAATTTATTTCCTTTTATAATAGTAAAAACAAATGATAACTGACACTTTATTTAATAAAAGTTGTTTCATTTTTCTATCTGTAGGAAATTTTGTTACCAATATTTTTTTAAGAGCGTTGGTGGGATTTTAATACGATTTTCTGGGAATGTAAATAATATTTAGAGCAAGGCTCTTACATTCCTCAATATAATACCTTCGAGAATATTCGTTAGGGCGGATCAAAATGGATGACGTATAAAAAATAGTGATAACTGAGCTCCTATATGTTAAATATCTTTATTTTCCTCCCGTAAATATATACAAACGTTATTGTATTTTCACTTAAAACCGGAAAACTATTTGAATTATCAAGTGTGGAGAGACAAAAACTGTTCTGTTTTTATTCATTATTTGAATTATCAGTGTTTTATGAGGTGTTTTAAGACCTCCTGAGTAGTTTTCACAAAGTTGTCTGTGCGTATGTGTGTGTTTTTTATACTTATGTCACAGCATGTTTCACTGGATTTGTATTTCATGCAATTGACACAACTATAATTCTTAGTACTAGGAAAGAAAGTTTGCGACCTATTATAATAGAAAGACGAGTAAGTATGAGGAACAAAGCGCTAATGATATATATATATATATTATATATATTATATATATATATATATAATATATATATATATATATATATTATATATATATATATATAATGAACGAAAGGCGCGTGAGGCATTTTTACACTATCACTAGAGTCACTACCTACTACATATAAATATAGAACCAAAGTAAACAATAAAATCAACAATAAGACAAGAGGGTACGCATGAAACAAAAATATCACAAACTCATTTAAATTAATGTGTTACAAATCTGTAAAATCTACCGAATAAAGGTATAAATTAAAACTGAAGTTCATAAAACTTGAACAACATCCGTGAGGGATAATGTAGTTCTATTCCTTCAATAGTATTCTATCCTTGTATCTCTATTCCTTATCAATCCAAACCCAATCTAAATATCTAATTTTAAAATCTACAACTTTAAAGTAAATTTAATTATGTAACAAAAAATATAATTTAATATATATATATATATTATATATATATATATATATATATATATATATATATATATATATATATATATATATTCTGAGAACGAGCGATTCGAGTACAAAGTTGTGAGATTTTGTGTTCTAGACGTTTCTATAGGACACGATAACTTTCGAATGCTTTCTCAGATCGAAATGAAACTTGGTGCAAAACTCAACTTTGCTAATATCCCGAACTCTATTGTTTATGAAATATGTGTGACGTCATTAACCCACAATAATAACCACACAAACATTCCAAAAATCACAAATCTTCCTATAGTGTATAGCTTGGGCTACATTTTTTTATACATAAACTAATATTATGTTTTATTAAAATATTCCATTTTATTATCAGTATTTGTTCTGTTTTTATTAATTGACATATATATGTCAAATAAAACAAATGTCATTAATTGACATAATGTTAACAAATCAAGTTTTTTAAATAAATAAATTAAATGTTTATTTATAGATTGCACAGTGTTAATATTTTACAAAAAAATAACACGTGTCTACAAAGAGGATATATTCTATTCTATTTTTAAATAGATATTCCATATATCCTTTTTTCCTCTAATATCCTATTTTTTCCTCTATATCCTTTTTCTCAAATACATTTGAAAATTCGCTTATATCGTAGCAGTAAGGCACTTATATAAAGCGTTGACGTCGCTGAGCAGCAAGGCCTCTTGTTTGTTAAGCCCTATACTTGCATATAGCTTTTAGAAATGTAAATTGAGAGCACTCCTCCACTAAGCTACAGTTTAGCTTCTTAAGGTATTTTCCTTTGATGGGAAAGCCTTCTCTGATAAGGACAGCCTAAACTCTATTAAGAGTGGGCAGTCTGAAACTAATTTGAAATTGTCCTATTGCATTTAATCAGTAGAGAGCATTTGTAATCAATATGCCCTTGACAGAAATTGACATTTAGGAGCTGATTCCTTGTTTAGAATTCCCAACTAGCAACTATTCTGTCATTTACAGTACTAAAATATTTAGGTCAAGGGTTATTCATTAATATTTCTCTGAATATGAGGGCTAAAATTGAGAATTTATTGGTTTTAGGGGTGGTTTACTTCTGTCAGAAAGCCTTACCCTTGCATTTAGTTGTGTTAAAACTAAATATATTTAGTTTTAGCACGCCAAATATATTTGGCGTGCGAATTTGCTTCTTCGAAATTTGGTGGTTCGTTCGAAACCACTTCAGTGAGGAAGTGGTTTCGTTGACTATTAACCTCTAGTGACGGAATGGACTTTGAAGAAGTGAACAGGCAAGGAGTTGAGGGAGGCTATTAAAAGGATTTGAGGCTAGTTATTGGTATATATGGGAACTTGCCAAATAAATTATGTTATCTCACATAAAATTAACATCCAAGCTGTGTTATATTTAAGCAATTTTTTCACATGGAACACAAAATTAAAATCTAACTAAATTTTAATCTAAAATGTAGCCTCCGAGATCGCTTATTTGTTACCAACTCTGTCGTTTTAGCTATTTAAGATATATGTAGAACCGCTTAACCAAGCGTCATTTTATCGTAATGTTGAGTCGTAAAATTGAACAACCATTAAGTAGAGATTTTATCCTTAAAAGTCCAATAATCTCTTTGTTATGTTTCTTAGACAACCTCGTATCTCTTGATCGATTCTTTATAAAACATATGACATGAGTCAAAGTAAATGATCATAAGCCAAAAATGTCTTTATGTATGAGATTGAAGGAATATTTACGTAGTACTCCTAAATAAATATTCTTTACTCCTTACATTGTATAAAAATTGAAGTGAACAGGTGTTTCCTAAACTTACTTGTTTTTTATAAAATATTTTCCAATATATGTATCTTCAATTTTTTCATCCCATTTTCAGTATTTACTCACAATACCCTTATAAGTAAATACTGAATATAACATACTTTAAAAATTGAATATCTCAACTTTAAGTTGAAAACGTTACGCTTAAAATGTAATTTAAAGTTGGCAAAAATTTTTATTTGAACAATAATCTTATATGAGTTAAGAGCGTAGCTTGGGATGCGAACCCCAGACCTCCGTGGTCTAATATGTATATACACAAATACGATCAAGCATTGTGGTAGTTTTTGGAATCATTTAAATCGAGACGGTATACTATTTGATTAAACAAGGCAATACAAAAGTATATTTTGAAAAATTATATGAGGTAATGGCGATTATATATTACAAGGAAATATATAATAATTGCAATATATAATTATGACAAAAAAATAAAACTAGAATTGTATGACCATCCTGTAAAGGAAACAGTTTACTATTAGGTGCTGTGGTACAATATTAAAAAAGAGATAAATGAGATTATATATCCAGGTTGTCTATCAACTTTGAAAACCTTTAAATTCATATACCTTGATTTTTTCCTTAAAAGAAGGAATTAACCACCTTGAATTTTAAATTTTCTTTAATTTTTTTATTGTAAAACAAAGAATCTTGTATTTTTTCATAAAAATAATAAAGCCATATCATAAAAGGTGTAAAAATAAATACTTTGTTTAAATCTTAAATTTGATTTATCGTTTGATATAAATGACTTTATCAACAAGTTAATTAGCGAAACAAAAAGTTAAAAAAATGACTTTATTCTCAAATTTTTTGGCATTACACTACATACACTGCTACAGATAGACAACCATTTTCCGCAAAGCAGCCTCCAGCGCTGCCTGTTGTAACTCTTCAGCTAAGAGTCAAATTCAGCCAATTCACTTTAATTTGATAAAGTGAAAAAATTATGCGTCTGAAATACGATTGTATATATTATTCTTATACATGTATTATTTAATTCGAGGTTAAAAACTTTAACTACATTATTCTGTTATCTTTTGCCTTTTTTAAAATCAACAATTAGCTATAAATTTTTCTTAATAAAGTCTAGTTTTTTTCGAAGTTTGGCAGACAACCTGTATTATATGTTGGAGTTATTTTTACAATCCCGTAAAGGAGACAGTTTACAATAATTAGGTAATGCGATACAATACTAAATGAGAGTTAAATGTGATTATGTATTGCTATTATTCTAAGATAATACTAAGGAGATAGTTTACAATTTGGTAACGTGATACAATACTAATAGAGAGACAAATGTTATTATACAGGGTGACTTACTCTTAATGGGACAAAATGAAAATCTTGATTCTATGGACCAGGATGAACAAAAAATGTCATGTAAGCATAGGGTCGATTCTCAATAGTTCTATTATTTATTTATTATTTAATTATGTATAAATATACCTATTACTTTGTATTCTTTCAACAAAATTCTTCAAGAAATGTTTTTGTTGCATTTGTTTTATTATAAGAGACTTAAATTAAGTTTTTTAAGCTATATGGGAGTGGAGGGAGGGGGTTGATTATTTTCTATGATTAACAAAACATAGAATAATTAATAATATAGTTATAACTAATAAAATAAAGTTTATTTTGTAAATCAAATTGAAATAATTTAAATGTAAATGTCTTTGTTTACATAGTGAATAATTTAGAATCCAAGCGACTTACATCAAGTTTTTTAAGAATATCTCGGTTAAAGTTAAAAACAAGCCATAGATTATGTTATATCATTTTAAAGGGTATGGAATGAGGCTGTTTTTAAGATTTTTAGGTTTCAACTATGAGTGAACAAATATCGAAGATTTTGGCATTTAAAAGTTTTTACATTTTTAGTACTAATAAATTTTTTTATTTTAAATGCAAATAAATTAAAGTTTAATTGTGATGATTGCGACATAGAGTATACCATTTTAAAGGGAATTTAATGTCCTTGAGAATAGTGAAAACCGCATCTCTTTAGCTTTAGTAGTTTTCAAGTTGTAGATCGTTTTAGAGAATTAGATAGTAAAGTATCGAATAATTCGATATATCGATTTTTCTAGAGAACTATTGAGAATCGACCCTATGCTTACATGACATTTTTTGTTCATCCTGGTCCATAGAATCAAGATTTTCATTTTGTCCCATTAAGAGTAAGTCACCCTGTATATTGCAATCATCGATTGGCAATACCGCAAAGGAAACAAAACGATAGTATATTAATCAATGAGGTTATCTAACATTTTATAAATTTAAATTTTGACTAAAATCTCTAAAACGTTTAGTTCTGATTATAAAGTCTTAAGAATTAATTACATTTTAAGTAAAGCATTTGATCTTTGCTTCTCATTTCACAAAGGTATCAATTAAAAATTAATGACAGTTTAATTAACTACCTAAAGTTATTTAATAAGATCAAACTTATTAATTTCAATTGTCTTGTAAATTCAATCTAATAAGTAATAAAATTATTTTCTAAATATAGAATATAACATTACATTATTGCTTAATTTAAAACCAGATTCAGTTTGTAAACCAAAATAAGGGTTTTACATATTTACCTTAAAAACTTTGTATAATTTATGCAAAATGATGTATACGTATTGTTGATATACTTGATATCTGAAATAACCATTATATTTTCAAAATTTGTGGAAGGGAAATTTGGTTGCAATTCTTCATATAGTTTAAAACATTCTGATGCGGAGGTCCGTATGCCAGGTAAATTTCCTTTGAACTGCGTACTTTTGTGCTTAAACAATCACTTTCTTGCTTTAGTTTCCTGTTAATGCTTTATAACTTGATCAGTAGCATAAGTACTCGTTTTTCAATTTTTTGGATATTTTAAAGGATATACTAAAGTAATATATAAACCAAGTAGGGAAACTCCTATAATAACCGTAAGCGTAATGAGCTGATAGCTGGTTAAAAAATAAAAATAGCTAAAATTGGAATATTTGCGTATGAGTTTTTTAAGATTTACGTTTAACTTAGTTTTATAGGCAACACTGGTAACATTAGGTGATTTTTATTTTTTATCGTGTTTTCGTACTTATACTCGTATGTACGTGATAATTAATGATTCTATATTAAATTCTGTAAAATTACTGTTACAATAATATGCTTAAAGAAAAAAGAGAAACTATAGTTAAGGTAAATCACATGTTTTTATTAAGTTTTTGAAGAACATACACGACAGTGTATTGCTTTAAATATAATTTAAAATTGCGATTGTTTTTATTATATTCAAAAATTATAGGTTAATGTTGATAAAATTCTAATTACAATTAATATTTGAAGGGTAAGAACATATACCACTAGCAAAAATATACTAAATTAAGTTGTGCATACGAAAAAAAAGTTAAATTAGCCGCTCGATTAAGTAATTTAAACAAACTTGTATTTATAGATTCGAACTTAAACGTCTATTGGATGTGACAAAACACATTTCTTACACAAATTATAAACATTTTATGCTAAAATGTACAAAAATTTGTACTAAAAACAAAAATTTTGAGTACCTTAAATAATTTGTATACATTTACAAGGGTAAAACAAGATGGCTGCGCCCATAGAAAAATTTGAGTCAACTCCCTGGTGGACAAAATGTGAACTACATGCCAGGTCTGACAGAAATCGGTTTTGTTTCCTACTTAGTTTATAAATTACTTTAGGATGTACGCATATTCATCCATTTAGTTACACAAAACTATTTTTATCTTTCCAAATTTGGCAATGCACACCATTATTTGCGCGAATATAAAGCTCACTTAATGCTTACATGTAGAAGGTTCTTATTATTCTTACAACTTTGTAAGGTTTTATTAGCGCATTTCCTTTGAGAACATCATCCAAAGTTGATTCATGAGTAGTAATGTTACTACTCCTGTCAAGGAATAAATACTCTTCCCGTTAAGCACGGATGCATGCATTCATAAAATATTTGAAATTATTATGATGAAATCTAAATTTCAAATTTTTATGGTGGGCACCATACTTTTCGTATATAACTATAGTATACATAAGGAAAAGTAGGAACATTTTTCAACTACTTCTAAAACAATTCAATGCTTTTATAATTTTGTTATAAATGTTATTTAAATTTTTCTCGTTTAATTAAGTGGGAAAACCTTTTAATGATTTTGCTTCTGAATAATTTTTATTAAATATTTGTAAAAGAAGGGTTGATATTTTATAAAACCCATCCTTAATAAATATTTAATAGAGAATAAAGTTCTTGAATAATGATTGATTCAAATTAAATACTTATAAACCTGGATGTTTGTTTTTAATAAAGTTTAATTTATAATATATTTCGTGGAAGTGAAATATGCAACAGGTCTTTAGAGTGGGTTTAGGGTGTGGGAAGTAGTGTTGGAGTGAGACGAAAGGTATAAGGGTGTTTTGGGAATTAGTGGGGAGAGGTTACGAGAAATAGAGGAAAAACGAATTACTAAAGGGAGGTGTTGAACTAGGTCATGCTTGAAAATCTTGGTTAGTGTTGGCTACAACAATCACATGAGTCAGCCGTTTGGAAACAATTATTTTGCGGTCAATGTTGAAGATCTTTAAATTTAATAAAGGAATTATTAGTTTACAGAATAAAATAGTGGATTACGCTACCAGTAAGTAAACATGACTTCGCTTAGGAGTTATGCGAGAAAGGATTTGATGCGGAATATTGAGGTTTGCCACTCGGGAATTAGACATGGCTTTCCTCTCATGTTGCTTAGTCAACAATTATTATTACAATAGACCCAATCCGTTATAACGTTGTAAAATTAATACTAAATGTAGAAATAAGAACAAGAATGAATTTATTACAATAAAAGCACTACTTAATTTCATGGAGAAAACAGCTACCGTCGGCTATGAGCTATTTTTGGATATGCATTTTGTTGGACCGCTTTTTGCTTAACGCCATCATCAGCTGACTAGGCAATACATGAGCTTTTAACTAATAAAGTTAATTTATTTATTTGTACATAAACGGACCTAAATCCTTTTACAAAATAAAATAAAATATTACACAAGTCACATTAACTAATCTTCATGTACACAAAATACAAAGATAATTAACCAGTTTATTAATTTTATTACTTAATTTAGATAGTTAATCAGCGAATAACTTTATTACTTAAGACCTCTTGTGTCGCACCGCCTTCTGATGATGGCATTAAGTCGAAATGGGTTCAGGGATATTTAATATTTATATTGGATAGCAAGTATCATCGTAGCTGATTTTTCAATTGCTTTCTTTAACTTGCAGCAAATATAACCTCAATAAGTATCTCATTTGCTTTGCATTTTGTAACAATTAAAAGATCAACTTTCTATTAGCCACAAGACGGTATGACTTAAAATAACCATTACTTGATTCCGGAGCTAAAACTGAAATACGGAACTTAAATCAAAATTAACCATTAACAAAGTTTTGATATTTCATATGCACATTTTACATGGCTTTATAAGTATCTATCTTTATTTCTCTGTCCGGATACCTATTAGGCTTTAATTAAAAAAGAAATGCATTTAATAATTAGCATCATGGCTGTCTTTTTCCTAGTCATGTTTCGTGATCGTGATTAAATAATTTTTCTGTGTGATTTTTCTCTTACTTTTTTATTTAATATTCTTATTAAAGCTTTTGTCGAATAAATATTTGCTCTTTACATGTATGAAACCCTCACCCCCCGCAAATAATCCATATTGCATAATTGAATCTATTTTTCCAAAATAAAGTCCTTTTTGTATATAATAAATATTACAGGACCTAAAACTGTTCCCTAGGAGATAGACTAATTCGCTTGTTTTCGTAGATTATTATTATTATTTTTTTAAATTTTATTTCATAAATATGAAATTGTCTTTTTATGTACCTAATAACATTGTTTTACTTTTATATTTTTAAAGTAAAGTTTTCGTAAGTCATACTGTGGGAAATAAAGTCTTTTGTTTTTGCAGTTTTTTTCCTTAAATTTTTATAAAATTATTTTTATGTAGTTGGCAATGGTTGAAAACCATTGTTATTGAAACTGAATCTTTATTTTGGATTTTTTTTTGTTTTTAACTTGCTTGTTTTGAACAGATGTTTTTAGATTCTTTATAGAAACGAATATTGAAAATTATATTTTATATTTTTGAAAGCAGATTGAAGCTTAAAAGAAAAACGAAATCGACACAATGTTGTATATTGTTTACCAATTGTAAATTTTGAGATAACCGGATTTGATTTAGTTTTATTTTCCGATACCTATTGAATTACGGGTCACTGCTTAAGAGGCACTTACCTTTTTTCCGACAGCATGCAATGTAAAAAAGCATAGAATAAACATAAAATGAATAAAATGTGCATACAAGCTCTGCGCCATACCTAGCAGAGTATTCATATACTACTATTTTTTATTTTATTTTTAATGTAAAATGTTTATATGGCACATAATATGTAAATAAATTAAGCATTGAATTCAGGGATTTATAATTTTTTTTATAGCATACTTATTTAAATTATCTAAATAGGTGAAAAAACGTGTACAGGGTTTCTCAAAACATTTTCTCGCTATAACAGATTCACTAAGCTCGCCCTCACTTCTTCGAATACACTTCCATCGGTTTTAGAATATAAAAATACCCAAATGTATACTGTAACACGTATTCTGACTCGCATCTCATGTCCTCAGGTATTAAATACATGTGCTTTATTTTCTGGGATCACTTATCCAGGCTCTGACCTTTATTGATGCTGCTTAACTTTTATTAGCCAGCAAAAACCTCAGATTATGCCAAATATATACTTGCCACGTTTCAACGAAACTCGGAATACTTATTTGAAGTAATAAATTACAATTTAATTAGAATTTTATTTCTTTATTAGAAAACGTATAAAAGTCATTTAAATTGAAATTGAACTAATGCCGACGATAAGATGAAACTTGGCACATATGTTGTTTTAATGTATGACTGCATGCGTGTCGAATATAAAATTTGTCAAAACATTTTTTGGGCGCATTATAAATTTTGTCTTGAGTTATTACTGCCCGTCAATTATTTTTCGGATAGTATGACTTGACCTACAGATTGAGTTTTATACCGAACTTATACTTTCAAGCATCCATGTGCTGGGAGCTAAGACGATAACAGACAACCACATTCACACAAACAGACAGATAACTTTGTGAAAACCACTCAAGAGGTCTTAATAATGCGTAAAACGGATAATTTAGGTGACATCTCGGTTTCGGATAAAAGGTGCAAACACGTCGCCTCTGCTGTATACCTATGGTACAGACGAGGAAACATATAGAAAAAGAAAACCTCTCTTAATATACTTTTGAGTTCCGTTGTGTAACTTATTCCTGTTTGTGAACTTTTAAGAAGTTCGCTGATAAAATTTCAATTTACGTAGCTTAATGAATACATTTTATTTTCATATGATATGATGACCTTTCATTTAGAGAGATACAAAATATGTCAGTGAAAATATAGTATGTGTTGAAATTTTCCAACCCCTCACCGATGTTGCCGCTATCCAGATCTCCAATAAAAAAATAAACTTAAGCTTCGAAGTTCCACCTCAAAGAGGTGAATCCAAGATGTGAATTGTTTTACATTCGTGTACATACATTCAAATGCATGATATATGAGTTAAATAAATTAACCAACATATTAATTATATTAAAGAAAATCGGGTATGGTATACCCCATCATCATATCGGATTTGCTACGCTCAACCTTACTTCTTCGGACTCATTACTCTCATTTTCACTACTTCGTATTAGCTTCACTCTTCCTCAGGCAATAAATCATTCGTTTTATTCCAATCGGTCACTTATCTAGGTACTGACATCACTTGATGATACTTACGTCATATGACCCAACAAAAAATAAAATGTAGTGTACTTATTTGTTACAAAAATAATGCACTTGTTCCAAATTTTAACTCAATTGAAATGAACCAATACAGATAGTTAATAAAGCTTGGCGCAAACGGTGGACTTATACATGAATAGATAATAATAGTATAGATAATAGATATAATAGAATAGATAATACATGGGTAAATTTTAAAGTAATCGAAACCTTTTTCTGCGATTTATGAATTTTTCGAAGTAATTTTTGCCGGTCAGTGACGACATAAAATTATTTTCCGGATAGCCCAACTAGACCAAAGGATGAACAATAATAATGCCAAAGATTTTGTAACATTTAAAAAAAACAGACAAGCTCTTAAGTAGAATTTTTATAATAAGCAAAGATTGTAATTTGAAGGTTTAAATAACATTTTATTACGCATAAATAGCGCTGTATAAAACAGTCAGTGTGGGTATATTATTAAAATGAAAATGGATTAATGTATAGGATAGAAATATTTAGAACGACGCATAAGTAAAATAATAGCATACATTTTAGTATGTATATGAGTCTGTATCCAAGTAAAAGCTCTATTGACAAACTTGATTTGTTACGTATTATAATACCTACGTATTCCATTTTCATTCAATTCGAATTTTATAAATTTCTTAATATAATTTGTTAAATAAAATATCAAGCTGTATGTTTCTATTCGTTTTATTTCTATTCTGTTATATTTCTATAGATATTGTGTTTTTCTGAATATTAACGCGTTCTCATTGTGACACACTAGAATGATATTATATCTATCTATATGTATTAACACACCTAACGCTATGAAAGTGTATACAATTAATGAAAACTAGCTTTAGCACGACGCAAGCTTTTAGTTGGAAACAACTCTTATACATATGAGTCTTTATACGTCGTTCTAATTATAACGTAGCTTCGCAGCTAGCTACTGTTTTAAGAAAAAACATTTGCCAAGCATTCAAGACTGAGTTTTGTTTATTCACGCTTTTTGTCAATCTATTTTTCCCAAACTATGTATTTAGTGCTATATATATATTTGTTTGTGTGTGTGTTGTGTTGTGTGTATGTAAACTCGAGGTATGAGATTTATAAATTGCTTTGTTTGGCCTTTTAATTAAACTATGTATGTAAAAAATTATTTTAAAATACTATAACATCATACTAGGTTAAAAAACGTTTACATCCTTACTAGTTCTTAAGTCAGTCATTTAGTATTTTTACTTTTTCTTAACTTCTGCTGTAGGTATATAGAAAATATACACCCCTGATTTCGCATTTCAGAGTGAACGCAATCATTTTGTGTGTGTGCCATCATGATGACACATCATCATCATCACACATCATCATCATCATGTTATTCGTTTTAGGCATTTTATGACGTTTTGAGTGGTTTTCATCGTGCTTTTTGTCTTTCTGTTTGCGTCACACATAACTCCCGCTGCATTTTTGATTGAGAGCTGAAGCTTTGTGTTGACCTAATTTACTTAAGAGATTAAAAATTTGTTGAAAATAAAAAATGACCAATTGATTGGTATTTCTTTAAAAATATGGAACTATTAGTGCTGAATGGATCCACCAAATTTCGTTTTCTAGTTAGTGGCCATTAAAGAAAATATATTCTAAAGTTTGACAGTTTAAAACTTTTGATTTTATTACTATTTTGTAACTTGGGAAATATTTCCAGATAGCTTAAAATATAAATACTAACAGTATAAACTTTATTGCTTTATTTTTTCATAAATAAATCGCGTATTAAATTATAATACGCGGAAAAATTATGCGATCAGACTAAGATTTGGCACGCATGTAGCTATATATAAGACTAACATATGTCTTAAGTTTTATCTTATTATCGGTATTAGTTCAATTCGTATCATATGAATTGTATTCGTTTTTAAAACAAAATTTAATAAATCGGAAAATTGTCTAATAGAGTTGAAATTAATTAAAAGTGTATACCTTTACGTAATAAATAAGTACACTAAGTTTGGGTTCAATACGACAAGTATATCTATGATATTTGTTGGATAATAAAAGTTAAGCAGCATCAAGCTTGTCAGTTTCTGGATGGATGACCGCGGGGAATAAAAAATATGTATTTAATAACAGCATAAATTTTACGACTTGTATATTCTGAAGACGAGCGAAGTAAGTCCGAAGTAAAGATGTTGAGCTTTGAAAATCCGATGAGATGAGGAAAAGTTCCGAGGTACCTCGTACCTAATGTTAGTAGTTTAATCTAACGTGAAGTTGTAACATTCTATTCTACATCGAATTAATTCCCTTTAATTCTAAGTAATCATTGAGTTATGTAATAATTCTGAAGTCGAGAGTAACCATGCGGAAGTAACTACCTTAAGCTATAGGTAATCATGGATTACCTAGTTAGGATTAAGTAGTTAAGAAAAGTACCCTGGACTTGATTTTTAATAAAGCAATCGAGGTAGACGTACTTGTGTGGGTGAACAATTTGCGTTGAGGTCATGCTGCCACTTCACTGTGTTGGTGTAGGTCAATGGGTTACCATCCTACACTTTAAATCACATTCCCGTATTTCTTACAGTCACGACATTTACAAAACGAACGCAAAAACATCAATAAAATATTAGTTAATGGTAAATAGTAATTTGTTGAAGAACATTTATAAATATATGATGGATTGAGCTGTGGAGTGCTATGATAAGAAGAAATAAAACTAAACAAGTTTTCGTCTCTCCACTCATTATAATTACTAATAACAAAGCCGACTTTCAACCGTTAACGGTCATCATCAGTGCCGGTGATCATTAAAAAAGTAGATCAGTAGTCTACCAGTGAGTCTAATGGTACAAACTTGACTGTTGGTCTAATGGTCTAACAGTCAAGTTTGTACCATTAGACTCACTGGTAGACTACTGATCTACTTTTTTAATAATCACCGGCACTGATGATGACCGTTAACGGTTGATAGTCGGCTTTGTTATTAGTAATTATAATGAGTGGAGAGACGAAAACTTGTTTAGTTTTATTTCTTCTTAACATTTATAAACGTGTCGTTATTTTGTTGCCCTTAGTAGCGTAAAACAATTTATTATTTTTATTATTTTTTTAAAGTTAACTAAAAAGAGATAAAAACATAATACCTTAAAACGATATTGAATAACAAATTGCTAAAAGGATTAATCTTATCAAACAAAGTATAAAATAAGAAAGATTAAGATTTCTGAGAAAGATAAGATTAGATTAGTAAACACTTGTTTACTTTCATTATATTGAGGAGTACAGATTAAACCCAACCTTGCTACATAACACACTTAAACTTAACATGATGCATACCAACTTGTCAAAATTCAAAGTATATAAATTTGATAATAATTTTTGAACTTAATACACATTATGATATAAATAAATGAGTTCTAATTTAGGTATTAATATATTTAATTAGAATTTATAGTTTAGCAAAACTTTTTAGTTGACATATATAGGTTTTAATAATAATAATTTATGGTTGAGTATAAGAAGTTTTTATCTTACTCATGTTGTAACCTATGTTGTGTTTCACTTTAGTATTGCTTCACTTTAATCTCGTGTCGGTCCTTTTTTAATACTCCTCTTGTTTACTTTCATTTTATCTAAGATTTTACAAGATTCTCAGTGTTATAGTGTCTTTATATATTTAATGTCGAGTTTTTGCACACTCTTATTAGCCTTTTTAATTATTATTTTCATTTATGAAGATGTTATTAAAAAGTTTATGCCTTAACGTGGTTTCTTTCTATTTAGATGTTTATTAAAATCCAAATGATACTATGTTTGATATTGTTGGTTATCGCATGTTTAGTTATCATTTGAATGATACATTCATATAGCTTGCCTTTGGGCGTGTCTGAACTTCATTTCTGGGATTAAAACCAGATGTTCTATCGACTTAGAACAACAGTCTTTAAGATTCTTGATGATTTTATGACATAAAAAAGATCTTTTCCTTATTTTTTTAACGTGTAGAAACACCCTTAAATGTTATACATCTTACTACATTCAAATGAATTAAAGTTGTTAAAATATATATCATTTGATATTACCGAGTTTTGCAATATATTAATTGTTGACACAATATAAATGTGCGAGATACACCTACTAGGAAATAGTACATTACAAGCAAACTGCAATACATCTGGGAACTGTTCCATCAATCGCTATTCGTTATCATTGATGGCTCAACATAAAGTCTTGTCCCACTCTGTTTCGTTACGTGTAACTCATCAGGGCGCCGACAGAGCCTGAACTCACTCTGACCTTCAATTAAAATTCCGAAGAATATAATGTGAAGTACTTACCAGAGACGAGAGGTGCTCTCTTACCATCATGATGGCAAGAAAACATATAACGTTTGAGACTACCATGTTTTGCAAAACATTAATAGTTGACACAATATAATTGTGCGAGAGACACCTAGGGATTGTAAAAATGTAATTGTTAAAACTTCTTTCATTAAAAACTATCTAATTAAGAAGTTATAGTTACAGCAATTTAAAGAAGCAATTGCAAAATGGTGATACTTGCCTAATATCAAGCATTGACGGTAGCTGATTCTACAATACAGGCTTTCGGCCCGTATCCGCTACACGGGCATATTATCATTATTTCATTGTTATACGACAATTTGTCATGTATTTACCAAATTTTCATCGCCTTGCCTCACAGGCCAGTTTCGCGGGCCTCTGAGGTTTGCTTTGTTATTAGCGAATTTCCTTTGGAATTCGCCTTTTATCTAATATACCAGTGTAAACATTATGATTCCGTACTTTTTTATATGTTTTTACCTCTATTTGTATTGATTGTAAGTTATAGTTGTAATAAAAATATTTTTTTAGGTCCCCCTTGTATTAAAATAAACCTTTCTCCTGTGACAATTATCTGTTTCCTAAATCGTTAAGTAGAAAGGTAATCCAATGTCACTCGTGGATTTTTCGCTAAAAAATACATCCAAGGTATAAAGAATAACGCAACTTAAAAACATATGTTGGAGATTAAAGCAGGATCAAGTCATAACATTTTATGGTATTACTTCTCTGGCAAGTCTTGTCGATTTTGTAGATTCGTTTCAATACATGAATCTTTTAAAAAGGTATGATACGTCAATCAAATAGATAGAAACCTAAATAGTTATATGTATGTATAAGTAAAGTTCTGCTCAAGTTATCAAACATAAATCGAGAACTTGAAAAAGAAATTGATTCTTAAAGAAAGAAGCTCGAATTTCTAAGGGAATTCACCCAGAGACTCTACAACAAAATATTAATAATTTAAACTGGTTTGTTGAAACTAGAATGAAATACGAGTTTGTCTATAAAAGTATTGATTAAAGTAATTCACTTACGAATTGCAGTAGAAATAAAATGAAGGCCTTTGGGCCGTACTAGCTAGAGTTTTAACATCAAAATATGAAAAACACAGATACGAAATCTGTTTTTTTTTTGGTAATCTGATGTGTAAATTCAGCTAATAAAGCGTTTCGGACATCTTCGTCGTAGATGTGTAAGACATTATAGAAATGAAGGTTTGAGGCAGACAATGAGAAAATAATTCTACCAAGGCAATATGATGCACTTATAAAAACTTGAAAGCTGAAAAAAACTTTGGTTAGTTTCTAGCCTAAGAAAACCGTGGAACTGGACTTATAAAATCTCTGTCGGGAAAATAAAACCTTCTACTTATAATTCTTCACTCAAGCACCCTAATATTACTTTTATATAACCTCTTGAAAAAACTTGGTATGTATTAATGCATACACGAATTTAAAAAATCTCCACTTGGCCCTCAAGCTCACAAATCAGTTTACAGATGTCTGTAAACTCACGATTCATCATATCGTGATGTCATATATTTTTTTAAATAATAAAATATATAACTTCACTTTAAATTTAACTATTTTCAACTGATTTGTAATGCAGATTTAATTTTATTTTTTAAGTTCGTACTAAAGAGATTTAACCTTAAGGATAAATAGTGGGGAAATTTTCATCCCCGCTATATCCCTTACTTCAAAATGTTAATTACTAACATTTGATCTGGGTGATCTTGTTATCACCTATGCAAATTTTAATTATTGTTCCCCTTGGACTAATATTAAATAATATATAATAAATATTTAATGATAAATTATATCTTTTAACATGACAATAGTTTCCTAATTATAAATTAACTCGTTTTTTTTAATTATAAGTAATTCTTATGTTTCAGATCATGTTTGTAGTGCACGGAGAAACTTTTTAACTTGGTTTAGAATGGATGACAGTAAAGATATTGAGAGAGCCGATTATTCATTGGATTATATAAAAGTAAGTGTATAAGACTTGAATCTATAATCAATAAAAAGATAACTAAAATAACAAAATCGAGTACTTATCCCGATCTTGAATTTACTAAGCTCATCCTTATCACATTAGACTCGCTTCGCTCGTCCTCAGAATTTTAGATAAACCTGATGACTATATTTTTTTTAAAAAAAAGAGTTATAAGGTTATGGTCGAAATAAACGAAAACGACATTTAAGCTTTTGACTGTATGATTAGGTCTTCATCAGGAAGTTTTTAATAATAACCAATTGTTATGACCAAAACTTCATAAATCTTATCTGTTTTTATACATACGGTCAATAAACGCTATTGGTTATTGCTTATAATAATTTACTTATATAGTTTCAAGAAAAATCAGTTTTAATCTTCTCGGATACTCATCCACCAACTAACCTCGCATGAAGCTGCTCTACAAAATTGAACCGATCAAAACCGTGGATGCCAAGCCTTATTTAAATGAAACTCTGTTTATTGAATGATTAAATACACTTGTATCCAAATTTATTCCTGATTTTAGCTGTTTAAAAAAAACGTATACATATAAAAATGAACTAACGCTGAAAATGAGAAAAAACTTGGCACAATTGGTGGTCTAGATGTATATGAGTGTACAATGTCAAATCGATTCGATCATTTTTCCGGGTTTCACGTTTTTTGTCCAAGTCATTATTGACGGTTAATGACGTCAAAAAAATCTGGATAGCTTAACTAAATATAAAGATTGATATTAGTTCAAAGTTTCAACTTTCCAGCATAAACACTCTAGGAGTTAGGATGATAACATAAAACCTCTCATACTCATAAATCACACACACTCGTTTAGACTACTTTATAAAACAATTTAGGAATGATGTGTTCAGATGTTCACAAGAACATCTGAAACGGTAAAATCTCATCCTGGTTAACTTTCGGTTTCGGATTTTTAGTGAAACACAATAAATTTCCTATATGCTCATTGAATGATAATAATATAAAGAGGTAATTAAGTTATTTACCAAGATAATTTATCAGCATTTTTTATAATGATGAAACGTATACCACTAGAAGTGCATGTTTCCAAAACTAAACAAATCCTTCAAAATCTGTTAACAAATAAAGATTTTGCTTACATCCTATGGAACAAATATGAAAAAATAAAAATGACAATTTTCAAAAGTAAATTGAATTAAAGCCGTACTTTGTATAACATGACTCGTCACGTTTAGATCCTTTTGAATATGCTTATAAGCTTTACAATTTATAACACAGCTTTAGTAATTTATACCAATACTTTTATTTGTATATCAATTATTTTAATTAGAAGTAGTTTTCAGTTTTCACTTTAATTGTCCAACTATTATAGGACTCTGTTATTTTATGTGGTCATGTGGAGAAGCAGAAGAAAAGTTTATAATTCTCTGAAGAGGAATAGGATTCCTTGTATGTTGTCAAAAAATCTAGATAGCTTATCTAAAGATAAATAATGTTAACTAAAGATAAAGCAATTACTTAACTAAAGATAAAGTTTTCATCCAACTTTATGAATTTGAAAAGTTAGATGAAGTTTTTTTGACATCAAAACTATATTAAAAAAAGGATTTTAAGTTTTTTAAGTTGGGTATGTTGGAAGTGTTTTATAGACTTTTCTCTAGTCCCTTCATGAGCTGGTTGAACATATTTTCCTCGTGTATTTTAGACCTTCTTGGTCCATCCTGTTTCCCTAGGTTATACAATTTCTGTTTCTCAATTATGATAAAAGTTTGTACATTTTGAGTATAAAAGTTTTCACTAAATGTTTTTCAACAGAAAACAAAGAAAATGTTTTCGAAGGACACTTGTAGTAACATTATTGCTTTAGAAAATATTGATGTAATTAATTAAAAGCTTTTTAGGCGCTCTTGTTTTCTAAGTTATTATTTTTGTTCAAGAGAAATCCTAGAGTTGTAAGTTGGTCAGGAAAAAATGATATTGTTTTAGTATTTGTAGCTAAAAGGATATAAATACAAGTTCTATGAATCTACATGTCGAGAGAAGTACTTTTATATCCTCGTTGGGAATATCTAACGTCAATTTTATGTGATTTTGAATGAGCACCAGTGGAGTTGTTCATAATGAAAGGAACGAAGAAAAGAGTCTCTCCACAAAACTATTAATTTATTCAAAGCGCTTTCAACCTACATGAGGCCATCATCAGTGCCTGTACAAATAAGTAAAAATAACAAATAATTAAAAACAGTATAAATGTATAAAAATCCAGTCAAAATACAGTAAAGACAATAAAATAAAAATTAAATAAACAAATTAAAAACAAATGAAATTACCAGGGATAATTATAAGAAAACAGCTAAAAGAAAGACATTATATACGTAAAAAATTAAATAGAATTAGTAACATTCTTCCTCTTCTTTTTCGACTCAACGATGTCGGTGAGCCGTGATAGACTGGTTGGAGGCGGGGGCGGTACCTTCAGGAGAGCTAGTAGAAGGGGTGATCTTTCCCCTCTGACGTTCAGGTTAAGTTCTCCCACTGCTTCCTGACTCCTTAGAATCTCTAATTTCTCCAAGAAGTCTAGCTTACGCCCTTTATTTGCAAAATGAAGGAACCCAACCTGATGCGGACCGTTCTTATGATCTTCAGCATTGATATGGTCATAGAACCTGCTACCTGTATTCTTTAAATGCTCCGAAATACGGGTACTTATGCTCCTACCTGTCTGACCTAAGTACTCCGACTTACAAACACCGCATTGAACCATGTAAACACCACTCTTTGATTTATTAGGCACGGGGTCCTTAACCCTACTCAAATGATTCCGAAGTGTGTTACATGTATTAAAACTCACGTTAAAATTATTATTTTGCAAGACGGAAGCTACTTTCTGGGATAAGGGCCAATATATGGAACGGAACACCATCTTATCATCTAATGCCTTCTCTTCTCCCATGGATTTAAGGATAAGACGTTGCCTCTTCTTTATTATAAGCTTATCAACAAGGGATGTATCGTAACCGTTGTTATCAGCTATAAATTTTATTATGGACAGCTCCTTGTTGTAAGCTTCTGGGTCAAGGTTGAGAGTTAGAAGGCGGTGTATCAAGGCGTGAAACGTAGCCATTTTATGACTCCATGGTGGTAGGAATCCGATGGAATAATGTTCTGTAGCTGTAGGTTTCCTATAGACTTCATAGCGCAAACTTTTGTTTTTCTTAATTATACTTAAGTCTAAAAAATTAAGACGTTCTTCTTGTTCTAATTCATGAGTGAATTTGATAGACTTAATATGTTTGTTCAGATAGTCCAAGAAAAGTAAAAGTTTGTTTCTGGAACCAGTCCAGATACAGAAAACATCGTCCACGTACCTCTTCCAAAAATGAATGTATTTCTTGAATGGATTCATAGCATCAGCCACAAACTCGCGATAGAAAAAGTGCATAAAAATGTTGGCAGCTAATGCGGATAATGGGGCGCCCATGGCTAAACCAGCTTTACCTTCATAGAACTTGCCGTTATAACAGAAATAGTTTTGAGATAGGCAAAGCTCTATAAGTTCCAAAAGTTCAACATTAAAGATCTTATCACTACTGTGTCGCTCAAGGATAGCCTTAAATAGTATAATACATTTTTCAGTAGGAACGCTGGTAAAGAGATCAACCACATCAAAAGAAACCATCCAAAACTTATCTGGTAACTGAACAGACTGCAGCGCTTCGGTGAATTCTAATGTATTATTAATAGAGTCTATAGCTTTAAAATTAGTTACTTTTAAAAATAATCTATTAATATATTTTGCTAGCTTCTCAGTAGGCGATGAACAAAATGAAACAATAGGTCTTATAGGCTCTCCATTTTTATGAATTTTTAAAGCCCCATAAAACCTAGGTGCTAGAGGGTTCATTTGCTTAAGACTATTTGTATTATAATCTTCAGGAAAGACAGAAGATGGCTTGTTCAGTGCAGTCTTGACTTTATCTTTAAATTCATCCGTTGGGTCTTTATCAAGCTGCTTGTAGTTATTGTCCTGAAGAAACATCTGTACTTTATTCTTGTAAGCATTGGTGTCTAAAATTATAGAATAATAGTTTAAATAAAGCCCAGATTTTTAATATTAAAAAAGAAAATAAGATTCTTAGTAGCATAAAGAATAAAATTGTAGACAAAAATCTTACTATTATTAAAGCCGACAAGGGTAACTGCACGGTAATTTTAGACACCAATGCTTACAAGAGTAAAGTACAGATGTTTCTTCAGGACAATAACTACAAGCAGCTTGATAAAGACCCAACGGATGAATTTAAAGATAAAGTCAAGACTGCACTGAACAAGCCATCTTCTGTCTTTCCTGAAGATTATAATACAAATAGTCTTAAGCAAATGAACCCTCTAGCACCTAGGTTTTATGGGGCTTTAAAAATTCATAAAAATGGAGAGCCTATAAGACCTATTGTTTCATTTTGTTCATCGCCTACTGAGAAGCTAGCAAAATATATTAATAGATTATTTTTGAAAGTAACTAATTTTAAAGCTATAGACTCTATTAATAATACATTAGAATTCACCGAAGCGCTGCAGTCTGTTCAGTTACCAGATAAGTTTTGGATGGTTTCTTTTGATGTGGTTGATCTCTTTACCAGCGTTCCTACTGAAAAATGTATTATACTATTTAAGGCTATCCTTGAGCGACACAGTAGTGATAAGATCTTTAATGTTGAACTTTTGGAACTTATAGAGCTTTGCCTATCTCAAAACTATTTCTGTTATAACGGCAAGTTCTATGAAGGTAAAGCTGGTTTAGCCATGGGCGCCCCATTATCCGCATTAGCTGCCAACATTTTTATGCACTTTTTCTATCGCGAGTTTGTGGCTGATGCTATGAATCCATTCAAGAAATACATTCATTTTTGGAAGAGGTACGTGGACGATGTTTTCTGTATCTGGACTGGTTCCAGAAACAAACTTTTACTTTTCTTGGACTATCTGAACAAACATATTAAGTCTATCAAATTCACTCATGAATTAGAACAAGAAGAACGTCTTAATTTTTTAGACTTAAGTATAATTAAGAAAAACAAAAGTTTGCGCTATGAAGTCTATAGGAAACCTACAGCTACAGACAACATTATTCCATCGGATTCCTACCACCCATGGAGTCATAAAATGGCTACGTTTCACGCCTTGATACACCGCCTTCTAACTCTCAACCTTGACCCAGAAGCTTACAACAAGGAGCTGTCCATAATAAAATTTATAGCTGATAACAACGGTTACGATACATCCCTTGTTGATAAGCTTATAATAAAGAAGAGGCAACGTCTTATCCTTAAATCCATGGGAGAAGAGAAGGCATTAGATGATAAGAGATGGTGTTCCGTTCCATATATTGGCCCCTTATCCCAGAAAGTAGCTTCCGTCTTGCAAAATAATAATTTTAACGTGAGTTTTAATACATGTAACACACTTCGGAATCATTTGAGTAGGGTTAAGGACCCCGTGCCTAATAAATCAAAGAGTGGTGTTTACATGGTTCAATGCGGTGTTTGTAAGTCGGAGTACTTAGGTCAGACAGGTAGGAGCATAAGTACCCGTATTTCGGAGCATTTAAAGAATACAGGTAGCAGGTTCTATGACCATATCAATGCTGAAGATCATAAGAACGGTCCGCATCAGGTTGGGTTCCTTCATTTTGCAAATAAAGGGCGTAAGCTAGACTTCTTGGAGAACTTAGAGATTCTAAGGAGTCAGGAAGCAGTGGGAGAACTTAACCTGAACGTCAGAGGGGAAAGATCACCCCTTCTACTAGCTCTCCTGAAGGTACCGCCCCCGCCTCCAACCAGTCTATCACGGCTCACCGACATCGTTGAGTCGAAAAAGAAGAGGAAGAATGTTACTAATTCTATTTAATTTTTTACGTATATAATGTCTTTCTTTTAGCTGTTTTCTTATAATTATCCCTGGTAATTTCATTTGTTTTTAATTTGTTTATTTAATTTTTATTTTATTGTCTTTACTGTATTTTGACTGGATTTTTATACATTTATACTGTTTTTAATTATTTGTTATTTTTACTTATTTGTACAGGCACTGATGATGGCCTCATGTAGGTTGAAAGCGCTTTGAATAAATTAATAGTTTTGTGGAGAGACTCTTTTCTTCGTTCCTTTCATCTCAATTTTATTCTTGTGCAGCTAATAGCGGTTGGTTAGCAACAAGAAAAAGTAACTAACTTTCGATAATTAGTGTTTCTTTTAGTTGTGAAATTTGTATATAATGCTTACAAAAAGTCTAGGTATTTGAATGGTGACCCAGTCAATGTATCATCGCCTACAGGTGACCCAGTCAATGTATCATCGCTTACAGAAATGAAAAGTAACGTTAATGAGTGAGAGATGAGAACCACATGTTTAATCATTTAGCTACTATACCTCTAGAACGCTTCTTACAAACTCCCTATTGATGTAAGTACACATTACACAATCGTGCGCTGAAGCCAGTGGCCAGATCATATAGATAGATAGAACCATGGACCATTGCTGGTTAATCATCATAATTAATTTTTACTTTACACCAGGTTTTCTAGATACCTGGTATTGTTTTATTTAAATTACAATTTCACTTTTGACTTTAAACACCAAGGAACTTATGTAGTGAGGAAGAAACATATCGGGCCTTTCCAATGTAAAATAGTGTCGCCAACCCCCACCTCTACTACCTCAGGCACTCGTAGCACTACTACATCCTTCCTATCGTCAGGTTATAAACATGTCGAGTAAAGTTTAGGTTCTTTATTATTTTGTTTTGGTTAACTGTACATATTGAAAGTTATTCTTACCTTGTTTGAGATTATAAAGTTATGAATCCTAAGAAAATAAAAAATTACTAGAACTAAAGTACGTTGGTATTAAGCGTGTTAGACCTTAAAAGTGAAAAACACAAACTTTATACGCTTCTCCAATACTGTTGAAGTTCTATATTACTTTGTTAATTTTTAAACTATAACTCAAATTTTTACCTTTTAAACTTCTTTAATCATGCTGCTTTGTTAGAGCAGTCTAAGACCTACCTCTATAGTGAGCATATGCGGTTATTTTGACCCGTACCATGTTATGTACTATTTATAATTCACAGCTCTTTTCTGTCTCACTCCAGAGTTCCAGAGCAGAAGTGTCAGAGGAGTGTGAACATTACGCAAGTGTGGTTGCTTCTCAAGCAAGCAAGTTAAACTTGCCCATAAGCAAGCTTGAAATGAAGTGAGGCCTTCATGTAGAAGATGACCTAACATTCATTCAACTTCTTGAGAATCAGTTCTACTCTTATTTTGAGGAGAAGGTAACATTAGTGGGTATGCAACTTAATGGACCAAAAATTGTGTGTGCAAAAACTTAAAACAGCAAAATATGTGTGTTGATGAAAACCAAATTGGGTGACACTGATTTTAATCTGGGAGTTAATTAAGACTAGTGTGTGATCTTGTAAATTTAATAATTGTAAATTATTAAATATAAAAATAGGCGTGCTAGTAATTAAAATATAAGTTAAAAAATACTGCCCTCCATCTTTAGGAAAAAGTCCTGTGCTGATGGAGGGGAACCAGTGACTCAAACTGGTCCAGTATTTTTATTCTTTATATTATTTTACTTATACTTAACTATTTTATCCTATAACATACTTATATCTAAATAAAAATATAACGTGATGCGCACATTCTTATACATGCATTAAAGAAAAGAAATTAATTAATTAATAAACTACATTTATCAATAAATTATATAATGTATAATTTTAACATTAGATGAGACATTTATAAAACAATTATTTTTTTGATGATCATTATTATTACTTGTTTTATTTAAAAAATTCTTAATTCAATATTAATTACTTAACAATATGAGATCATATAAAATGAATAAACCAAATATCCAATTATATATTTAATTAATTATTATAATAACAATAATATTAATTATGTCAGGCTAAAATCAGTAATATTAATAAATATCAACTAAACAATATATCTTATTTATCTTTATCTTGTTGTTGCTGGAGTAAGTTTTTCAATTTAATTTTGTAGTTTTTAAGTCATGTCTCTGTTGTTCGGTCAAGCTGTTATAAATCAGTGCTGCTTGGTAATTCCAGTTCCTTTGCGCAGCTGTTGTTCGTCGGTATGGTACTCCGTACAGTTGTTTGGATTCACTTCTTTGTTCAAGCAATTCTTATTAAACAAGTCATTAAAAATATATTATCAAGAGTTAATATATTCAATTCTTTAAAAAGCTTTTTTGATGATGACCTTCTGGGCTCGTTTAAAAATATTTTAAGGAACACCTTTGTTGAACAAAAATTTAAAGTTTGTTAGTTTGTGCTGCTCCTCCCCATTCTAGTATGCCATATCTGATTATAGAATCTATCTGATTATTATATCTTTATATATCTAAAACAATATATATAAAGTCCTTAATTCTTGTAACTTGAGATATTTTTTAAGAGTTATAAACATGAATTTAAGTTGCTTAAGTTTAGTTGTCAGTACATTAATATGGGTTTTCCAATTTAAATTCTGGTCAATCCGTACCTAAATAATTTACATGTTTCACTCTATTTAGAACTGTACAGCCACAGTTTGTTTCAGTACAGTTATTGATGTGTTGTTTATTGACAGGTAAGTCATTGTCAGGTATGTCATGAAGCGAGGACTACATACAGTTTGTCTTGTCAATGTTCAAAGTAACTAAACTTTCATCTAACCAGTCTTTAATTATTATCAAGTCTTACTCTATTATTTTTTTACTGTTCTCGCAAGAATCAGAGGCGCAGGCCAATGTCATTTGTTATTTCTGGGCAATCATTAATGTCTATATTGCAGATTCGACTTTTTTGTTCCACTTAATGATTTTTAGTTCTACTATTTCATAGCACTGCTTTTGGTTTTCCTTTAATAGTTCTATATTCATTTTTTATTGTCTTATGTTCTTCTTTAATAATATTTATAGTCTTTAGAAATTCGTCAATTTTATTACTACAAAAAGCTGTTGCACTCTCAATATCAATTAATTTGTTAATAATTGTAGGCATATTTTCTAATTTTGTTATTATTAAATTAATATTCTCTTTCATTTTATTATTTTTTTCTTTTAAGTGTATAGATAAAGTTATTTTATTCTTATCTTGAGTTTTTTTTCTGTTCCAACTTGTTCTTAATATAAGTTTTGTTGATTCTTATTTAATATATTTTTAAATTGTCACATTTCCAGTTCTCCAATCTCGAATCTTCTTTTCTTAAGCTTCTCAAGTTAATAATATTTAAACAGACTTTATGATAAATACCTGAGCATGAGGAACAACTTATTATTTTATCCCCTTCTTTAATGTTTAGTGAACACTTAAAACAGCTTTTCTCACACATTATATTTTTCTTTTGATACATTTTATTAATATTTTCTTTTAATATATTTTATTTTAAACAAAATACTTTTTAACTTTTAAATAAATAATATTTACTTGATAGAAAAAATAATGATAATATAGTATTGATGATGCCTCGACCTTGTTACTTTGTAGTACTAAAATAACAATAAAAAAAAACGATTTAAATAAGACTTTATACATTAATAGTAAAAATTTAAAAAAGGGGGCTATATATATATATATATTATAATATATATATTATATATATATATATTTAATACTGTATTTTTTAATAAGATCTGCTTCAATCTTTTCGTTGCTACTATTTACCAGTATTACTTATCTTCCTATGTAGCTTCTAAGTAAAATGAATCTAAAAAAAGTAGATTATGTTGATAGGTAACTTTTGGTTGCTAACTAAAATTATTAGAAGTAGGAAACATAAAGTCATAAAATATATTTTCATATAATAAATACAAATATTTTATTTCATTACTTATTTTGATAATTTTAGTGTTAATAGCTAAAAAGGCAATATGTTTTTTTTTTCGGAGGGGTGGCTAATTTTTAACCAGGGGTGGGGGGCTTTAGCCCCCTTAGCCCCCCTTAGAATCGTCTATGATCACTGCTATCAGTTACTTAGTACTGTCGGTTTCCTGCTTGCTGTGATCAATCAGAGGACTCCTATTTTAACATTGATTTATCTTATTACCACTTCAAAGACTATGCAAATGTTGACATTCTAAGTTCAAATAAATAGAAGTAACCATCAGTAATTCTCGAAAGAGCCTTTGTGTATGAAGTCAAATACTTCCTTTTAAACTTTACGAGAGTATAATATTAAGTTTTCCGTTAAAGTCGAAAGCTCAATTTGCTTTCGCATAAATTCTGTAGTAGCGGAAATCATCTAGACTAAGTGGTATTATGTTATAGATCTTCTTACTCACAAAAGGTGTACATTATTAATTTTCTAAGTCTGATGAAACACTGATAGGATATTACGGACTATCTGAATCTATAATAAGAGAGAAATATTTAATTCTCTTTGCGAACCGTATGCTTAATTATTCATTTTCTAAAGCATTTATTTATTCATCTTAAAAGCATGTAATGAAATTGTTAACTTTGACAGCAAATTCTATAAATAGACAAATTTAGTAATCCGTCACGAAAGTTTACCTGCAAGTGGTTGATCTTTTACATATTAAATAAACTCGATTGATCAATATTTATCTACCTACATTATAAGTTGCATATGATGTTGATTATAAATTTTTTTGCGAATTTGTCCTTGATCTATATAAAGTTAACACCAAAATAACGTCTAAAACATTACATCCAGTTATAGTTGACATGGCACTTAAACTTAGCTAATTTAAATTGGTTCATTAGCTATGTTAATTAATGAAATTGTTTACCAAGCCCAGAAATAACTTCAAAACCGAATTCTGTGTTAGTCGATTATTTCTGTTAGCAAAATTATACAAATGGTTGCCAACGGTGTTAAAGAAAGAAAAGCTATAATTTATCATTGTATAAGCAAATGGCTTTTTGAGGTATTGTTAGTAAAAATGTAGTAATGTTTAAGTTTTAGTATAATAGTTTAACTAGTTTATAAAGTTACCTTCTTTAGTGTAAAGTTATCATTTGCAAGTTACGGGAGCGTTTAAACATTAAATCAAAACAATGTATTAAAGTTAGTTAAATAATTTGAGATCTCACACCGTTGCGTGATGTATTTAATTGACATTTAATATATACTGTTTAATTATCTATATCCAAGTCAATAATTCATCCAAACATTTGTGAAAAAACAGTAGGAAACAATTTTTAAAAATACTTATTCATCTATTAAGGGTATTTAGAATGAGAAGAAGGAAGAGTATAATAAACTATGTATCAAATATAAAATTCCTTCTTATTTGTATTTATCTTGATTATGAGGATCTTTAGAGGTCGGACATTACAAAGAAATTACATAAATGCACTCTTAGGGTACAATTAAGAAAGAAATGAATAATAGTCGTATTAAATAATCGGTAGGATAAATCTTTTTCGCAGCATCGCGAAAAAATGAATGAAATGTTTTGCATAATCTGTACATTGCTTACTCTCTTTCCTCTCTACAGAGAATCAACAATAATATAAATCATCAATAGTCGAAATAAGCATTCTAAAGAAGAGAGTAGGGGGATGGGTGAGAGAAGTGGGGTGGAAACGGGCGTTCTAAAAGTTGGGTCGTTTAACGTTCAGTTTTTAGTTAGAAATATCGTAAGGTCAACAGTTGCTTACAGTTCAATAAAATGTAAAAAAGACTGAAACAAAACAATTCCGTGTTCCAGATAAATACAATGCCGAAGGAACGTATGATGACTACAGCTGTCTACTGACAAGCTTATACATTCACCGTTCCTTAGCATTACTGTCAACAGATGATACTTCATCTTGGTGACAAGTATATGAATAAACTCTTATGAGTGTTGCTCCTAGGAAATATTGTATAACTACACGGGAGTATATTTTTACGTCTGTACGGTCACACTAAGCAAGTCGAGCCGTTTTTCCCCTAAAAGAACAATGTTTTTTAAATATATTTTTCGTTTTTTTGCTGCATTATCAAAAATATAAGTTTTTTTATTCTAATATTTAACAAGTTGTTCTTTTATTTGACGTACTTAAAGTTAATGCAATAAAAAAAATTTACAAATACTCTATTAAGGTAAAACATAAGTTTTGGATTTTTAATTATAACGCAATGCTGTTCAATATACCTACGGTATTAATTCGACTCCCGCCTTGACGCCTATCCTATTAGAAAATTTATTTCCAAAGGAAATTCGCTAAAAAGGAATGAAGGTTGAGCTGGAAGAGCCAGGCAGCCCTAAAAGAGTTTTATTACGCATCAAAAAAGTTTTGATGCGTAATTAATTACTTCAATATCTTACAAAAGAGTGCACTGAGATAAAAGTTTGACCGTCCCTTCTTCGAATACAAATTTTTCTTTGTTATTCAAAGTGAGTTTAACTTTTTGAAAACTGGTAATATTTCATAATTATTTTTAAAGAAAATTTTAAGGCAACAACTCGTGAAAATATTTTCATTATTGATTAAAATATTTCATATTGTTTTAGGAAATATTTATGTACGATGATTTTAAGTGTTTAATTTTAGGAAAATGCTTGTGAAATTTAAGGTTGAAAAATCAAATTAAAAAAATCTGCAAAGAACGTTTTACACGTTTTTAAGACGATCTGTGTATCAGAGGCGAGCATAAAACCGCTGTGGTCACACTAGAGAGTTGAACCTTGGCGCAAAAATCAAACTTACAGTGTATCGACTATCATTTTTATGATTAGTTTGAAAGCAGTTTTCATAACGATGTAAACATAAGAAAAACTACAAATAAAGTGAACGATTGCCAGGAAGAAGGTTATTTCCCTACAGTGGTTATGATGGTAGGGATTTTTTATTGATGCTTGGCAGCGGCTTCTCTGATTGGTTAATCCCCAAAATGCTTATTACCTTGGGGGTTTTTAAACTGAGCGATAGACTGTAAGTTCTTTTTTTGCTGATTCGAAGGAAATATTTTTATACCTCGATAACCTACTTTAATAAGTAATCAAAACATTGACTGATTGTGGTAAAATTTGATTAAAAGAAAAACTTTAAGTGGTAAAACGGAACACTAAATTTCATCTATATATCAGTCGCCATTTCGAATACTGACTTATAAATTTTAAAACTTTGACAGCTTTTGACTTTCATTCATTGTAAGACATAAAGATACAAATAACTTCCCAACTTCATCTTCGATCTTCCGTTGGGCCTTATACAGATTTTTTGGTTTCTCTCTGGATGGATGCAAAACATTTACATATCAAAAGATAGCGTAAATAATAAAGGTCTAATAGTTTTGTGAACAGAATAACGTAATTTTTGTATTACCTGATTGAATGGCCTTTAACTATAAGACTTTTTACTTTTCCTCACCTTCTTATACAGAAGGTATATAGAGGAAAAGTATTGGTTTCACCCAAAATATTTTAACCCGAGATTTTACTTGTTTAAGCTTTAATTTACCTTAAGTTATAAAATCATAATCATTTGGATTCCTAACAATATACAATTCTGAGAACGAGGGATGCGAATCTAAAGTTATAACACTTTAGAATTTGGGTTACTATTTTATTCTTAAGTCGAGGGTAGCGAGACAGAAGTAATGTTTCTTTAAGTTTTTTGAATCATGACATTTTGAGAAAGAGAGAAATCTAAAGTAGCGAGGAAAAGTACAAAAGACCCCCACCCGATTTTTTGTTTGCCGTTTGTGGACCTGTTTTTAATATCTGTAGGAAGAATTAATGAGGTTGATTTTTGTGTTGGAAATAAGATTGAATTATAATAAAACACAATTAACACATTATTCGACAGTATGATGCAAATCGAATTTCAACAATTATAAGATTCTTAACAATTTTGGTAAACTTCTAAAATGGTTAAACTAATTAGCTACAAATTTTATCATAGAGTCATAGACATGAAAACAACTTCATTAGTTTATTTTTTCCGCCAAAAATAGGAAAATCGTTAAAAAGGCCGAACAATTCTTCCATCGCATCTAATTTTCACACTGTTCTTGCAAAATTTGTTAAATGTTCTTTATTTTCAGGAGCAAGAATGCTACAAATTGATGGAAGAAGGGCAAGATTCAGTTCCTGCGGGTTGGTGTCCCTGGGAGTGGAATTACGTGTTATGTTGGCCGCCTGCAGAACCCGATGCTCTGTCAGTTATTCCATGTTTTGAACACTTACATGGAATAAAGTATGATAGCTCAAGTAAGTTGTCTTTTAATACTTATGTAAATATATTCAATCAAAATTTAAACGTTTATAATTAAAATTTAAAATTCAATATTTGAACTACCCTATAATCTCTTAAATGAACTACCCTATAATCTCTTAAATAAAAAAACAACCAACTACTCCGACATTTTCGCGAAATTCCGCTTAGAGAGAGGTTTCCTAAGAGATATGTTTAGCCGTCAGCTGTCTTACAACCTCTGCTACGAATTTGAAGACGCTCCCCAAACTCTCAGCGGAGGTTTTAGATAGCTGATTGCTCAAAATTAAGCTGAAAGCCGGTTCTGCTGTATTAAAAATTTATTGAAAAAGACGGAGTTGCAGGTGTTTTCAAAATTAAATTTTTTTGAACCAAATTTTAAAAAAAAACTGAAATCCAAAAAAAAAAACTTACGACACATGTTTGTACATAGTATATACACTCATGTACGTGTTTGTAATGCATATGTGTATGTGAAACGAGTATGAGGGTACGTACATTTTAAATGTTCTTTATCAAATTTGATAAAGGCGTAGTAATCTTACTAAATTAAACACTAGCGCTCCTGTTAACTGGCTACGGAACTAACCTTTTCTTGCCCAAATAATAAATCCCTGGATTATCTTTCTTTATGTGTTTCTTTATGTGTTTCTTTAATGTTTCTTTATGTTCTATAGATCATCTACATCAAAGTTAAAAAATCGTACAAAAGAAATAGTTTTAGCACAAAAAATCAGTATAAATTATAAGGGTATACAATTATTCAGGGTTATAATTATTAGTAAATAATTATAAATAATCATCAAAATCATCTGCTTTCTTCTGATACAAGTTGTTGAGCTGCATTTCATGCCGCTCTTCAAACCTTTAAGATCAATAGAGTGTGTACCAAGTACCATAATAGGGATCTGAAATAGGGGTCTGCGGGACTCTAATGCTTCTGGAGCCTTGCTGTAGCAGAATATAGCTTTAACAGCTTCTAATCCATCTGAGATGATCTAATAAGCAAAATTAGTGTAATTTATAAATAGTTAAAATCAAAATTTATGTTAAAATAAGAACTTGAATGCTTAGAAAATAAATGATAAAACGTAGTTTCCTAAGTTGTTTTCCATTTTAATTATTGTTTTTAGACGTTTCTACAAAAGTTTTAATATAAAAACTATTTAAATTGAATTTAAAATTGGACTGAGAGTGATAGATTAATCAATGTAATTATAGGAAACTAGAAAGTCATCAATACTTTAGGTTAGCACCAAATAACTTACCAGCTTCAAACTTAATTAAGTTGTGAGTTTCAGAGAGCTAAGTGTTATAGTTTTATTTAATAATTCTATAATTAGTTTTGAACAATCTCGTTGTAGTTTCAGATCTAGTTTCCGCTTTTCTAAACTAGAGTATTTGTTGGATTTACATAAATTCTTAGTAAACCTGCATGACAGTAAAGTTATGTAAACCCTTATTCGAAAAATTGTAGGACTTGTTGGTCATGTTTATGTTTTTATATTTCTAAAAGATAACCATGAAGTTTATATGACGAAACTGTAAACTCTGAGTTTAAATTTTCAAAGAGACTAATACTATTAGAGGGAGGATACAACAGCTCTTATCATTCCTTTGGTAGCTAGGTGCCGTAACGGTACATTGGTGACGTCCTTTTTGGCATCACTGAAAAATGTCCACCGTTAGTAGAGTGCATGCTACAATAGGAGTTGTAGAGGGGTGGGGAGTATCTAGTCTCTTTCTAGGGAGACTATAGTAGGGGTAAGTACAGTTACGGCACCTATGGAAACTGTCTCACTTCCAGACCCCTTATCACTGTGTTAATCGTGTTCTGTACTCCCTCTAATAGTATTAGTCTCTTTGAAAATTTTCATCATATTTTAATCTTCCCTGTTTGCCAAATATATTTTTATTTAAAAGTATACTACATTTAATAAATAATAGCACATGCAAATTTGTTTAGTGTTCCAATTATATTTTAATTAATTTTTAAATTTACTGTTATTTTTGGGGTGTGTTGTTCAAGGCGAGACCGTATCGCACCACAGCGGATTTATTATCCGCTGTAGTGCGGATAATAAATTCTAACTATTAATAAATAGTTATTAATAAAATAATTAATATTTGCTCCAATTCTAAGCAATAACGACATAATTTGCACAAAATATAAGGTAAACAAGGTATTTTTTTCACTGATATCCGAACGGCTTTGCCTAAAACATTTTAGATCCAGGTTTGTATGATAATTTTGTGCATTGCTGGATTAAAAATAACTTCCAATAAAATGAAAAATGGTATAACTAAAAATGGGGTTTGAAAATTTTTAGGTTTAGCATTGACCTTAACATTCAAAATGAACCAATCAACTAAACAACCCAAATGACGTAATAGCTTTTTGCCGCGAATCTTACTTTTTTAAATATTAAATTTGTACAAATTAATTTAAAAATTTGTACAAATAATATTTTTTTTCTTTAAAATAGATTTTTTCTTACCTCGATTAACCTAAGGAAACAAAAAAACCATAGGTTAAAATTTATGCATCCTCAATGTTGAAAACAACAAGACTAAACAGAATCAAGTCTTTAAAATCCCTTTCTCAAAATGAAAAACATGGATTAAGAATTCGATCTTTTTCATCGTATTGCATTTTTAGCATGGCAGAAATTAAGAAGACGTTGGGAAACGTCCTATTTTTAAAGGAACATTGGCATGTTCCTTTAAAAATAGTTCTTTTCACGTGAAATTTTCCTCTTGAAACTTTTTAATATTATGAATTTCTGTTTTAAAGCTAGGAAAAGTTTTTTTTATGAAGACTGGCTGGTAATTATGAATGACAAGACCCACCCTAAATTTCTGTTCTAATAGACTTAATCTTTTTTATAACCTTATTAGCAAATTTTTGCCAAAGAAATATTTTTTCGGGCGGTTGTAAAGTAGGCACATCATCCTAAAAAAAGCAAGTGAAACGCGTTTTTTTACCGTCTGCGATAGTTTCGTATTTTTTACTGTTGGCGGCTGTAAAAAACTACGAACCTGTTGTTGGTCAAGTTCTTCAAATGTCCAAGAGGCAGGCGCTAGTAGTTTACTACAAGGTTATAATATTACCTTTTTTTGTAATAAACAATCGATCGTTTTTGTTAACAAAGTTTTGCTATTTCCAGAACTGAGTAATTATTCATAAAATGAATTATTCATAATTCATCAAATAAACTACCTATATTACTACATTAATTAATTAATTATATTTTGTACATTGGTGAAATTCCGTTAATCCTTAGAGGTTGTTTAATACTTGTTACTTGAATTATGTTAACTTATTTAAGTCATGTTACCTAAATATACTATGTAACAGTTGTTTAGTTTCTATTATTTTTAACGAAACATTGAAAAATTGTTTATGTATAGAGGGTTTCATGTTCGCTCTTGTTAATGGACCAGTTTTAAATGTAGAAATAATAAATTTTAATAGAAAGTATGGCTGTGGCAAACGCGTTATCTTTGGCTAAATAGGGCTAACATATACAAAGTTTGGAAATTTTTTAGCGAATATTCAAAGGAAAAATGAGCTTATGAGCTTGACGTTGGGATCGTGGAAGGGGGGCGGACTCACAGATCAATATATATATATATATATATATATAATATATATTATATATATATATATATATATATATATATATATATATATTGCTTGTTTTCTACTTTTGTTAGTTTAATTTTTGGAATTAATAAAAGTCGAATGAAGTCAGACGGGGCAATTTTTCTTTATTTCTGTAATTATTATTATTGTAATTAGAATTATTATAAAATTAGCTATTATAATATACGTTATCACAGCTGATCTAGTGACTACATTAATAAGAAAAGGGGGATACGCCATTTTTTATTTTTACCATATTTAAAAAGTGGTTTTTCTAATTTAGGCTGTACAGAACAGTAGCAAAGCAAATGAAAATTCATTCTTGTTTTTTAAACATTAATAAAAAAAACATTAAATGCCCCATTAAAAAAATTATAAATTAAGGTTCGCGATCTAGATTCGAAATATGTTTTTTTCCTGGCAAGTTTCAAAGAGTTGCGTTCTGTTTACACCAAAGAGATGGTTGGAAAATAAGGTTTTGTTTTCTGTCCTGATATTTGTTTCCTCCTTTATTTCCACAAATAGGCCGTAACAGGGTTCTTTCTTCCCTTGAAACGAGGGCGGATTTTTTCCTCTTCTCTCTTCAATACGAAAAAATATTGCTTCTGTTTTTTTATTATTTTCCCTTCTTAAAACAAACGACTAATATTTCTCTCTTGAAAAATGGATTTGTTTGTAACAAGAAAATAATCAAGTTTTGTAGTATCGCATTCTGTAAAAATGAAATTATTATTAAAAATATTTCCGTTTATCTTTTTGAGCAAATATTTCCGTTTATCTTTTTGAGCAAATTATCTTAGCTTATTTTTGTAAAATCATTTAAACTTCAGAAGTACAATTATTTTGTTAGCATAGGGATATTAATTTAAGATGTTTAAGAAGATGTTAAGAATTTATTAGGTGATTCAATTCGATGTAAACAAACCAAACGCATTCGGAGGTTAAAACCTGACGTTTTTATAAATGACGTGTGACGTCATTGCAGGAATCTGTATAGGCGGTCAACATTGAAAATTTACTATTTATTCTGGCAATGACGTCAATTCCGAACTAAAACCTTATATGACAAAAAAAATTGATTTCATTCATAAAAATTCCTCCAATTGAATCACATTATAAATTTTATCAGCTTGATATAATTAACATAAACGACATATAAATGACAACCGTGTGTAATTAAGTCTATGTGGGTTCATTTTTTCTTGTAACCATACAAGTTATAGGATAAGTATAAAAATCTGTATATTTGATTCAATCCATAATCGATAATGCCCTGTGGTACCCCACTGTTACCATAATAGTAAAACGTGACAAAGAATCTTAATTATATGGATGGAGTTTCCCTGGGAAGCTATTTCATAAAAATGTCAGCACCATTTTATCCACTCAAACAACTATAGTAATCTCTGTGAGCATTCTTTATGTCTAGTTATATCCTGTCGTATTTTTTTCGGAAGGATATAATGTAAAGTTTATTGACTAGTTTTTAGGGAGAAAAGATGGACTTATCATTCCCAAGAGAGAAAATGTTACTTTTCACTCCCTTGAGAGTAAAAAGTTTTTTCCTTTAGGAGTAAAAAGTGTTTTCTATAATCGGGTTTATAGGAATCACTTATAAAAAAGTGAAGTGTTTTAAGATTTGAGGGCAAAAAGAGCTCTCAAATCTTATAGAAGGAGGTCTTTTTTTGAAGCGGTATCTTCTTAATTTTTAAATAGGTTCAAAATCCGTTTAAGATCAAATAAATTTTGTTAGGAGCAATAAAAATATTAAAATAAAATATAAAATAAATATAAAATAATATAAATAAATAAAAATAAATAAAATAAAAATAATAAAATGGTGCCAACGTAGAACAAATTTTGTATGTACGTTGGGATTAAAATGCTATTTGCCTTGCAATAATTACTTTCCTCGGCTTTGCCTCGGGAGTTTAACACATAAGTCCGTCTTTGGAATTAAATGCTGTAGTTACCTCAGCTTTTGCCTTAGGAACCAACTAACTGCTCAGGGAAATAATAGCATTCTTTACACCCTTAGTGCCTAAATAACTATTATGAAGTAGTTACAAACAAAAAGTTTAAATTATTACACATGCCCAAATCTTTGTAAATAAATTAGCTGCCTGTCGTAAAATGTCATTTCCCTATCAATTTAAAAATTACAGGAGCATTCAATATTGGAAAATTCAAAATTCAAATTCAAAATAATTTATTTGATATTAAAAGTACAAATAAAGTAGTACATACAGGTTTTTAGATCAATACTCCCCCAAAACAGCAAGCTGGAGCTTGGGGGAGGAGTTTAAGGCTTTATCAGGTAAACATAAAAATAATATTTTAAATTTTAATTTTAAGTATAAAATAAAATGTATCTGTAAAAAAAATTATCCTTGTTCAAAACTAAATAAAAAGATATAAAATAAAGGTGATAAATAAAATGGTTTTATATAAATTTTCTTTTATATTTGTTTTTATATTACTGGCTTTTATGAATTTTCATGAAGTTTTACCTAGTTGACAGACAACTTGGTTAAATTTACTCAGATCTTAAATTAACCTGAAATAGGTAATTACGGTGAAATTAAATTTTCTGTGCAATCATTGCTTTTCCTTATATACTTATAAACTATACGATATAAATGAGGAAAAGTAAAAAATGAGTCCCTCCACAAAATCAGGAAACATTTAAATACATTTGTTTTTTGAGGAAATGATCAATCCTGTTGAAAGATTAGTCTGTCAAATGAAGCAAATGGGAAATTAAATATCATGTTGTTTCCTTTTGTTTTATTACTAGTGTTAACTGTATTCGTTTTTGTTGTTATGTATTTTATACATAGCTATAGAGAAACTTCGCTGGTATGAGCATGAGGATATCTTGGGCTTCATATCCCATTATTTTGTACGGAACTGATGTATGAGAAATAAAATGTCTTGACTTGACCGGACTTGACCTGTACATTTAGTTCTTAATCTGCCTCGTGACAAATATAGACGATTTTCTCTAGCTATACCTTGGATCTTTACATTAAAATAGAAATCTCTCTTATTTTTAAAAATGTATTAGAGCACCGTCTTTAGGCAAATCGGATATGCGACACACTTATCTCCAATCTTAAATTATAATAACCGATTAATTATCGCCTTGTGCCTTGTACTAGTGCGAGGAACAAAATAATATTTCCTTTAGAAAATTCATTCCTTTTGCTTCATTTAAAACGAATCCTACCTTTAACCAACAAATAATTTGTTTTTAAGTTTAGAGATAAGAAAAGTAGAAGAAAATTGAAAAAAGATTGTTGAAAATTATAAAAGCTATTTGTTTGTAAGATAAAAAGCGTTTTTGGTAAAAGTAAAATCAACAGGCCAACCATGTACTTTAAATATATAACATTCGTTGTAATTATTTTTAACTTTATTGTAAATTATGTTTTAAAATTTATTTAGCATGTTTAAAAGTTGTGTGTAAAAATCGATGCTTAGATGTCATTTCATTATATATTTATTGTTGGACATATATTATTAATTTTTCATTTACTTGGTTTGAGTGATGTTTTAATATTGAAGGGCTGTATTCCTGGATATTATTATGAGTCCGTCCTAGTAGTGATTTACTTGATTGGTTATTGTCTCAACATTTACACAGGAATAAATTGCTGTTTGAGAAGAGATTTTAAGAGCTTCATGATTGATAGCGATTGTGTAGTCTTAGTTTGTTTATTGATGAGAGAGCATTATAGTGAGTGTTGTTTAATAATAAGAGAAAGAGAGAGAGAGAGGTGATAGCGATAGTGTAGTCTTAGTTTGTTTATTGATGAGAGAGCGATTATAGTGTAGTGTTGTTTAATAATAAGAGAGAGAGAGAGAGAGATAGGTGATAGCGATAGTGTAGTCTTAGTTTGTTTATTGATGAGAGAGCGATTATAGTGTAGTGTTGTTTAATAATAAGAGAAAGAGAGAGAGAGAGAGGTGATAGCGATAGTGTAATCTTAGTTTGTTGATGAGAGAGCGATTATAGTGTTGTGTTGTTTTAATAATAAGAGAAGAGAGAGAGAGGTGATAGCGATAGTGTAATCTTAGTTTGTTTATTGATGAGAGAGCGATTATAGTGTAGTGTTGTTTAGTAATAAGAGAAAGAGAGAGAGAGAGGTGATAGCGATAGTGTAGTCATGTTGTGGTGTGAGACAGACTACAGTGTAATATTGTTTAATAATGAGATAGAGAAAGGTAATAGGTATGGTCTAGTGTAGGGGTTGTGTGTATAATAATAAAAGAGAGAGAGGCGATAGTATAGTCGTGTAGTTCTGCAAGAGAGAACAATTAACGATCAAAGAAATATACATGAAACAATTGATGAGCAAGAAACCCCGCATTTCAAAGAAAATTTGCCCGACTTGCGGACCTCCGTGCCAAAATTATCTTTATTCTCTTTTAGAATATTTAGAGATAAATAACCGCTAATTACCATTTTCAGCTAAATAATATTTTAATATGTCACGTTTTTAGAATATTTTTGAACAAATTAATTCCGAGTTTAAAAAAAATAATAGACATTGCAACTCAGTCTGTTTAAACTAAGTTCAAAGAAAAGAGAGAGGTTTAATTAAATTTTAAAAAAACTGCTGTTAAATTAACAAAGTTTTACTTTGAATATATTAGAAGTTAATAATTAAAAACTTTTAATTTTTGACTTTTATGAGAATCTTTTTGCTCTTATTTTCTTTCTATGTTCAATTTTGAAATCAATATAAATAATTTTCTCTTGCCTTAATTGATTTAGCTGCGTTTGTTTCCTCCAACATAGACAATTAACAAATAACTTAGTTGTTGTTTTAATAATTTATTTTAATCTTAGTTTTTGGTTGTAACTGTAAAAAATTAAACATAACATTAAACGACATTAGACAACACTAATTATTTTTTGGATGGAATCTTTACCGTTTCCAATAAGTGTTTTAGGAGTTAAGAAGGGGTTTTAGTAGTTAGTTAAGAATAGTTAGAATCTTTATAATGCTATTTGTAGTTTGACATATATGTTAAGTTTTCCTACGACTTGTTTTCTCTCTTTCTCACTAAAAGTATGTTCATAATGCAACGTCGCAGATGTCCATTTTGTCAAATGTGGTATTCGGAGGTATGATTTTGCCAAATCGTCTCTAATTTTTAAAACTTTTGAGACTAAGGAGTTTACATCAGCCATCCTCAGTGCTGAATGATGATACTGCGTGAGTTTCCTGCCAGTATGAGTTGGTTTGTGAAATATCTGGTATCCTAGATAGTTAGCGCTTTCTATATCCCAATATATGTATATATATATTATATATATATATTATATTATATATATATATATATATATATATATATATATATATATATATATATATATATATATATAATATTATATACTATATATACAGAATTTAAGATAGGAAAACTAAGAAAATACTTACATAAATTTGTAACGTTTCGAACTATGTTCTTCGTCTGACAGAGAGGGACTGGAAGGTAGAGGGGAAGGAATTAAAGGAAACGAGTGTGCACGGTGGGGCAGGTAGAGTGGGTAATACAAGGAGGGGTGGTAGATAGAACGGTATATACATAAACGTATACAGTGCCAGTACGCTCGAAGATACTCAAAAATCTCATACACACAACAAAAACATACCGCTGTAATATAAATACACATACTCTTAGAAACATAGTCAAAAAAAAAAAAATAAAATAAAAAAAAAAAAATAAAAAAAAAATAAATAAATAAATAAAAAAATAAAAAAATAAAATGATTTAAGAATGTGATAAAATAAGAATAAAATAAATAAATAAAAAAATATTAAGAGCAATAAAAAAGATACAAACTTAATAAACAGGATTATTGTTTATTAATGCCAGGGGGATGTCGGGTTATATATATATATATATACCGGATATATATATATATATATATATATATATATATATATATATATATATATATATATATAATATATATATATATATATATATAATATATATATATATATATATATATATATATATATATATATATATATAGGATATATATATATATATATATATATATATATATATATATATATATATATTATATGTGTGTGTGTGTGTGTGTTGTGTGTATTATAATAATAGCAGGAGTAACATGTCATGATTAATATTTTTTTTAAAAATAATATTAAATTATTTAAAACAAATTTAAAGCTATTAATATAAATATAAAGATGTGTAGGATGGGAAGCAAAAAGAATAAGAAAAATTATGGGAGAGAAAATAAGTCTACCCCTTTAGATTGGACTTCGTCCGCCATCTTGGACAATCCTCTTACTTTCGCAATATTATTTGCCTTTATCCCTTTTCTTCCTAAGAAAGGAAAAAACTAAAACTCTTTCTAAGCCATTTGTGGCTCTAATGAAATCTCTTGTTAAATATTTAAATATACTATTCTTACATTTTTCTACTTTTCTTATCTGTCTTTTAATAGTCTATGGATAAAGTTCAACCTAACTAAGATTCCTTTTTTTCATGAAAAAATTCTAGTTTTATCCTTATTACTTTTTTAACTTTTCTAAGACTTACAAAACTTAAGCATGAGTTGAAAAATGTTTCAACTTAGATATAAGAAAGTCCTTGACGTCAAGCTCTTGCAATGTTCAAATAATGCAGAGACTAACGATACTAAGAGTTTTTGTTAACTTGTGACTTGGCTTAAAATTCAGAATCATCTTAGCAATCATTAACGACTAGATTTTAACGACAAAATTTCCTTTTTTAAAAATATCTAGAATGTAGAATTAAGGAAACACTGAAAAGATTTTAGTCAATTTTTTGAAATTTGATTTATAAACAATAGGATATTTGGACATGTTATATGACACGATTTATTATTGATTAATATAGGATAATAGGAATTTGTGTGCATCACAGTTCTATCTACTGAAATAATATATTTATCTTTTATAAATTTAATAAAAGGTTAATGACGCTAAATGTCATTAAATTTAATTTGGGGGGGGGGGGATGTAACTGTACTCATTTTTTAGGGTTTCTGTGTACATAAAATGTGTACATACATTCATGGGCGTAGCCAGGGTTGCCTTTAGGGGGGGCCACCATATATATATTATATATATATTATATATATATATATATATATTATATATATATATATATATATATATATATATATATATATATATTATATATATATATATATATATATATATATATATAATATATATTATATATATATATATATATATAAGTATAAACTGGTGTGAAACTAGTTTAACTAACTATATATGTGTGTGAAACTAGCACATTGTTGCTTTTCAAGCTGCGTTGGACAGCGCTGCTTTGAACAAACAAATCCCTGATTCATAACAACCCCCTGTTCATAGTTTTCTTGAACAGTGATTGGTTTGTTCCGTAGAAGCGCTGTCTTAATACAGCTCGAAAAGATACAATTTGCTAGTTTCTAATAGGGATAAAGAAGATTTGTAAAAAGGCGGGAGGGAGTCATGTATTTTAAATGTTTTTAAGTTTTTGTTGAAAAACTTTTTGACTTATTTTAATACAATGTAAAATTTGTCTATGAAATAAATATATATATTATTCTAGTATTGAGAATACTGTTGAGCATTATGTCTTAGAACTTGACGGTTTTCTAAGATGAAGTTGTGATAGTGTTAAGAGAATGTTTCTATTAAGAAAGTGTTTTTTTGTCTGCTGCTAACCAAGTAAAGTATACGCTGTCAAAACAAATTTTCTGTGAGACTCCTCGGTGTATTTGGAAGTTTTGCCTCTTTAATAAGATTTAAGAGCAAAGGTTATTATTAATAGCTAAAAGTTTTAAAAACTAGATTATAACTTTTTGCCTTGTCTCGAAGTTTTTGTGGCTTCTAATTTAACAGAGGTAGAAATTAGCACCCTTAGGAACAAACGGCGTTTAATTGTTTCTTATGAATTCTTAAATTAAGGAATGAGGAATTTAAAGTATTAATTAAAAATATTCTCTTATAGCACATATAAAGCTTAAACTTATCAAACGTTTTACAAGATAGAAAAATAGATAAAAACATATTAGCTGAAGCGGGTTGAAGCATAACAATTCTAGTTATGCTAAGTGATTTATACAATTTTAGACCAAAAATCATTAATGATCATTTAATTTTCATGAAAAATGTTTAATACAGTTAACAAAGTTTTGGGGAGAACTCCTGCGGCACTTTAGGAATATCCCTTGCGGGAACAACCTCAGATGTAAGTTGCAAACGTTTTGTTAAAAGTTTAATTAAAGTTTGCCATAGCTTATTTAAAAATAATCGTTTAATATATCGTTTTAAAGATAGAGAGGAAAGATCAGGCCCTCTATTTAAAGAACTAAATGTTTTGAAAATAGATTATATGTATCAAATGGTTTCACTTAATCAACTCCACAAACATAATCTAGAAATGCCTAGAGTTATAGGTAAAACAAGATCAGCTCATAAGAAACGTTGATTGAGCCATTTATGAAAACCACCATGGGACAAAGGCAATGGAAATTCATCGGTACTAAACTATACAATAATTTACCTAAATACATTAATTTTAATCTTTCAAAAACAGTCTTTACTAAAAAAATAAAATTGATTCTCATAAATAAACAAGAAAAAGATGATAAAATAAACAGATAATCTAATCTAGTTCAGGTGAGTTTAAAATCTATGGTCTAAGGTCGTTTTTTATTATACAAACCACTAAAACTATAAACAAAAATTTTTTATTTAGTTCACAAATATAAATCACATGGTATAAAATTCTATACATGGTTTGAATAGATGTTTGTTAAGTAAAGTACACAGACAATCATTCCACAACACAGGGCTCTCTGCCTTAAAAGTGGAAAGATTCCTGTAATTTATCACAGCAGCAGAATGGTCACCAGTTTTTGATTGACGGTGTCAATGGTTCATAAATATGTAATCTTAAGTTCTATATATATTTAACCATCATGTTTAATGTATTAATTTGTTTTTGTTGCTTAATAATTTTATTGTAAATATGAAAATAAAATAAATAAAAAAAAAAAAAAAAAAAAATAACCGAAAGCAAATCATCAAAAAACATTACTACAGCTAAAGTTAAAGCTTTTGCTAAATTACTTAAAAAATGCACAAAACGTAGATATTTTTTAAAAGAAATTTGTTGACTTTGCAAAATTTAACATATTTTTAGGTTGTTATCTAATTTTGGTTAATAAACAAACGATTTAAAAAAAGCTTTAAAAATGTCTTCTGTAAGGTTTGTACACGACTGACAGCAAACCGCTTATTTTAAGAAACCTAAAATTTGTGCGATGCCTAACCTTGTAAGCGTGCGCCAATATATGAAAAGCTACAATCTATATAGACAGACTTTGTTTATTCTTCATAATTTAACGTATATTTTCAATAAAATTTGGTTTAAAGCAATACAAAATGAGTCAGGTTTTTTCAGCGCCGGCTCCTGGACTAATAGATTTTTCTCAATTTGTGTTACGTCAGAGACGTCACTGTGTTTTATAAACAATTGACTTTAAGCACTCATCCTCTTCACACGAGTTCTTTTATACCGAGTGGAACATTTCAATTGCACCAACATTAAACCCTCAAAAATAAGGGAAAAATATGGTACTAGACTTTGGAACATATTTTCTACTCTCAGCTAATTGACTCTTGCGAGTTAAAATTTTCTATTATCATTTTGGTAACAATTATCCAAATATGGTAATTTTGCTTTTTTAATTTTTTCCATTAGACTTGCAGTTTAGTTTTATGCTTATACTGCAATTTTTCTTCAGTCTCAGACTTATAATTTAATTTTCTTTGTAATCTATGTTATACTATGCTGATGACATTATTGCCAAAAGTAGCTCTCAAAACAATTTTCTAGCTTAATAGTTGAAATAAAGTATTTTTTATGTCATTAATTTGATTTGGTGATGTTTTTTACCACTTTAAGTGACTTTAAAATGGTAAAGAGCTTAACCATAATGTTGCCTATTTTGGAAAATGTATTGAATACTACGAAATTATATCCTAATATTTCCGTATTATATTAATTTTTTCATCAATCTATTGTTTGATATTTATCTTAGATTACTGTTAAAAATATTTCTTTTTCTTGGGGTTTTGAACAAAATTTATGATATTATCAAATATTAGATTGATAACAAAATACCGGAATATAGTGATATTAGGATCATCAAACTTCTTAGATTTAATGCAATTTCCTAAATGGGCAATATTACGGTATGGTCTTATTTAACTTTTTAAAGTTACCATAAGTGGTGACAAAATTACCATTTTTTGATGGTAAATTTGAACCTGGATGCATAAATTTAGTAATACCATTTTTGAAATTCTAGGACCATGTTTTCCCCTTATTTTTTGGATTTATTGTTAGTGTATCTGAAATGTTTTACCTGGTATAAATATACTACGGATTTCTCAACCGATATTGCCAGTTTTTTTGTTTGGCAAAATTTTTCTTGCGGTAAAAATGTTACCAAAAAGGAGAGAGTAATGCATTTACGCACGAAGACAGCGGTCTCGCAACAGTGTTGGACTCAGGGTCTGCCTCATACCGACTATAAAACTCACTCCGCGAAACCCCTTGAACCTAGCCTGGAACCGTTATTCATATTACTTTGGGCTAGGTCTTATATTAAGCCTTCCGCTCCCTCCCATCCTTAACCCCTTATTTCCCCTTTTGTCAAAGCTTTATAGTGGGTCTAGACGTTGCAAGAAAACTTGCAACGCCTAGAACCAACGCCAAACCCTAAAAAATAATAATGAAAATAAAAACAAAATAAATAAATAAAATAAAAATAAATCATAATAAATAAAGATATTGCCAGATAACACCCACATAAAAGTCCCAATCTAAAGGTTGTAGGAGATGGTGAAAAACCAGCTGCAGTCTTCGTGAAAGTAGGCGACTGTAACAGTTAAATTCAAAGCTCCTCTTCTGCGTATCTCGACTCGATTGGCTACAAATAGCTGGACTACAATCAATAAAATCTTACTATCATCTCGTATACGTCTCTTTTCTAATGAAATATTTATTTATTTGTTGACAGAGAATGCATCACGCATGTGCTATGAGAACGGTACCTGGTCGACTTACTCCAACTACACCGAGTGCGTCCATGTTCTCACTGATAAATCAGAAGCGTACCACGTATTGGAAAACGCTACCAGGATTTACCTAGTGGGCTATTCCATGTCACTTATAGCACTTATAGCTGCAGTCGCTATTTTTATCTACTTCAAGTAAGTAACATAATAGACCTTATTTATCATTTATATAAACCTTGTTTTATATTTTCATGATGGAACATATCTTTCACTTATCAAGATTTTTTGTTTTTCTTTATGGTTTAAAAGTGGTTTTGTTGTAGACAGGTTCAATGTAGACAAGTTTTCTCATTTCTTTGCGTTTAGCCGAGCACATCGAACCAGAGAATGCATCAGGAACCACCATACATTACGATTTTTGGTCCGCGGTCGCTGACCAAAACCGAGGTACTAGCGAATGTTTCTCTTTCGCTAGAGATTAACTCGTCAGGGAAGCTATAGACATTTCTAACCAAATAACTAACTTTAATAGGGACATGGAGGGGAAGATTAACAAGACTTGGATAGTGTTTATCTCTTCACAATTCCATTGGGCAATCTTAGCCTCCAATTACGGTCTGGGTACATAAATTCGGCAGGACGCTCCTTCACGACTTTTAAGTGGCTTACGTCGTTCTAGACCCTCGAATACAACCACCCCTTCTCTTAGCTACAATCCCTACTCTTGAAGACATGGTAAGAGACAGGTATAAATACGGCAATCATCAGAGCAAGAGAACATTTTTTATTTACGCTCTTTTACATCCCTGCAAATGCTGCCCACAGTAGAAAGGAAACGTTGGCTTTATCATCACATAAATGACAATGTGGTGACCACATTGATGTAGTCGCCAACGGAAGACTAAACTGACAATAACCGTGGAAGCCTATAAAGTTTATTGGTTTTAAAACGATTAAAACAAAAAATGTGGCCCAAAGGAGCCACGGCAAGGGTAGGTGTTTTTTCTTAAAAAAAGTCAAGGTTAACGATCTTGTGAGACAAAAATATAACTGGTAAGAAACAATTCGATATCGAAGCGGCCTCAGGGAGGACACTTGACCATAATTCAGCCTAAGAGGCCATCGTCGCGATATTTTCGTCGCACGAAGCACCATGCCTGTGTAGCAGTTAAAGGTCACTTATTTAATATTTTTTTAATTGATCAAGACGTTGAGCTGTATCCCTTTTAACTTATTTTTAATGTTGATAGTCCAAGAATGGGATAATAAAAAAATGAATTAATGTGGCGACGTTTCGGCCGAGCTGGCCATAATCATGCCTTAAAAAGAAAAAGCAAAATCACCCTGTTGTAAATGTAGGGTTTTATCAGAAAAAAATTAAAATTTGACTTTTTTTTTTTTTTTTTTAACTTTATTGATTATTGTCTACAATAAATGTATTTGACATAGTGCTAATGTTGGTAAAGTGACTTGGCAGTCTTGATAGGAGGAATCACCCAGTGGTGATACTCCTTGGCGTGGTTAGGTAAATGTTGAAATTTTACTTATAATATAAAAATTTGGCTTGAACTAAATTAGTGGAATAGAAATTAGTTGACTTTTGAATAGTTGAATTTTCTGAAATGTTTTGCGTTTTTGAATTTAAATTAATATTGATTATAAAAGAAGGTCACGCGGCCACTGTCGTCGAAGGCGCCGTGGAGGATTGGAAGGAATGGTTCTGGAATGTAGGGTTTGGACAAGAGGATTAGGATGGGAATCTAATTTGGAATGAAAGGAATTGTATCGAGAGGAAACAATGTCTTTGACGAACGGAATTTTGAGGTCATTGTGGATTGTTAAGTTAGATACGAACCAGGGAGCTTGAACTATTTTGCGGAGAACTTTTGACTGAAGGACTTGAATACGTTTGAGATTTGATGGTTTCGTGGAACCCCATACTTCAACACCGTATGACCATGATGGTTTTATTATGCTTTTGTAAACGAGTAGTTTGTTATCTAGTGTAAGGTTAGACCTGTTATCGAGTAAACGTTGGAGGATTCCGACACGACGGTTCCCTTCCAAACGTTTTTGTTTAGTGTGATGTGCCCATGTTAGTTTGCTGTCGAAGTGTAAACCCAGGTAACGTGCAGTGGTGGACATAGGAATTTGAGACTGATTGAGAATAGGGGTGGACAAATGCCTCGTCGGAGGGTGAATGTTAAGTGAATGCTTTTTTGAGCATTCACTTTTATTCTCCACTTTCTAAACCATGTTTCTAAGGAATCAAGATGGTCTTGTATATTATTTGAAGCCTGAACGGGATCTTTATGGACTGATATGATATTTTGTCATCTGCAAACGATAGAACTGATGTAGATGGATGTTCAGGAAGGTCTGAAGTGTAAAGACGTAAAGGACTGGTGAAAGGATACTTCCTTGTGGAACTCCAGCTTCTATGTCATAAATTTCGGAGAAGGAATCTTTGTACTTAACTTGAAAGGTACGACGGAAAAGGTAGGACTTAATAATGAGGAAATAAGTGAACGGAAGAACGTTCTTGAGTTTCAGCAACAAGCCCAGGTGCCATACTCTATCGAAAGCTTGCTCGACATTTGACTTACTTACTTTTAATTTTTTTCTGATAAAACCCCATATTTACAACAGGGTGGATTTTGCTTTTTCTTTTTAAGGCGTGATTATGGCCTGCTTGGCCGAAACGTCGCCACATTAATTCATTTTTTTATTATCCCATTCTTGGACTATCAACATTATTTTTTTAATGTAAATTCATTTATTAAAAAGAGTAATGAAATACAATAAAGAATATTACAAACTCAGTCATATTACAAAAATTCAGTCATACAATTTTCTAAATAAACTTTCTATTAAATTAATTTCTTATTAATTCTTATCCATTTTTAAAATTATGCATTATCCTTACTAAGTGCTCTACCCTTACTTACTAGAGTACTAGGTAACACAAAATAAGGAACTTAGATAAAAACTTGAAAAAAATCCAACCGCTAATCCGTCGGACACTGACATCACTAATGTATCCCGCCTTATCTTCAGGTTATTACAAACTCGTCCAGCCAGATTTAAGTTCTTTCTTATTGTGAATTGGTTAATTGTACTTACTTATTATTATTCTCAGCTTGTTTAGGATTAGAGTGAAAAATAAAAAAAATCAGGTACGGGGTACCTCGGAACTTCCTCATTACATCGTATTCGCAAACGTTCATCCTCCCAGCTTCGGACTGGCTTCGCTCGTCCTCAGAAATACAAGTCGTTAAATTTATTGTGCAACATGTATTCGGACTCGCTTCGCTCGTCCTGAGATAGTAAGTACATTCGTTGCATTTCCAGTGGTCATTTATCCAGGCACTGGACACGCTCGATGCTGCTTAACTTTTATAATCCACCAAAAATCATAAATAGACTAGTTGTATTATAACGGCACTAGTATACTTATTTATTACGTCAAGGTAACTTATTTATACTTTCAATTGAGTATTTAATATTTTAATATTTTTAGCTACAGCTATTCGGAAACAGCTACAACTACAGCGGTAGACTATTTTTTGTATAAAATTTCAACTCCCTAGCATAAATACACTGGGCGCTGCGATGATAACATACACACATATACAGACAAACAACTTTGCGAAAACCATTCAGGAGGCCTTAAAAAACGCATAATTCCGTTTTTATCCCAATTCGGATTTTTGCAAACACAATACTTTTCTTATATACCTACGGTATAAATGAGAAAAAGTAAAAAGTATGTTAGCATTAAACAATAATACTAATAAAAGCGTTAAACAATAAGAATGAAAATCAAAAACTTTATTGTCTTCTCCAATACTTATGAACTTCATTGTTGTCCGAGGTACTCTATTACTCAGTAAAACTGTGGTAACACGATTTTGGCTTTATGCTCCCCCAGTGGTTCCAACTTACAGTGACTTACCATCAAATTTCCCTAGAGTATCTTCCTCTTTTTTAGAACTTCTATATGTAAAACAAGACGGCTGTAATGACTTTGTATTTCGTAATTAGTTTCTTTTATCCGCAGAAGAAAAGTTCACAATTAGTTTCTTTTATCCGCTGAAGAAAAGTTCATAATTTTCCATGAAGTCATTAATATTGGTATTTAAAAAGTTTTACCCACAAAAGGTTATTTTATTATGTAAAATTATAATACGACAAAACAAAATTTTCAAATCGTATATTTTTTTTTAAAAAAATCTTTTTTAGTTAGAATCTTTTCATTAAATTTTACAAGAAAAAATAATTTACCAAAAAATCTTTTTTGTTGAATAAGTTTAGAAACGTTTCATTTTATTTTTAAAAAATTATTAATTTATTAAAAAGGCTATAGAAATATTTTTCCATAGCCTACTAGTTTATTAACTAGTTTTCTTTCTTGGAAGTTTTATTTACTTGAATAAAGTTAATAGTTTGATGCTTGTGTAACGTCTGACGTAAGAATACCGTCGTGTAGTACAATATTCACTAGAGCAACACTCATAAGAGTTTATTCTATACTGTCAACAAGATGATACTGACAGCTGTAGTCATCACATTCCTTAGGCATTGTATTACCTAAAACGCGGAATTGTTTTGTTTCAGTCTGTTAGCAGACTGAAACAAGTCTGTTTCAGTCAGACTGTTAGCAACTATTGACCTTACGATATTTTTAGTATAACTCCCATCTGTACGTTAAACGACCCAACCTTTAGAACGCTCCGTTTTCACCCCACTCTCTCACCCATTCCCCCTCTTCTCTTCTTTAAAAGCCTATTTGGGCTATTTAAAATTAAGTTAAATATTTGTGTTAATATATTTTTAAACACATTTAATCATTTTATGTGCAAAAAATAATTTTTGAAAAAATGCAAATACTCTATTGTAGGAGAGCATTTGTCCACCGACGAAATTACTATAGAGGTGGCAGATTTAAAAGTTTTTAATATTTGGCGTTCATTGCAAGTTACATTATTATAATTAGCATGACCTAAACTTCAAGATTAAACAAGGATTATATAATATAGAATAAGGCACTTACAAATAGTCTTTCTAATTTAAGATAGGTATTAAAATTTAATGTTTTTATTTTTCCTCTCTCTCGTCATAAAATATCCATCAGTTCAACTTGGTCTGAAAATCCTTAATTAAATATGCTGATCGTGACATTTAAAAGTATAAAAGCATGCGAAGGGGAGGAGGGTTCAAAGAAAGGAAACGGTTTCTCTGATTTTTTTCATTTACATATTTTTTACAAATAAATTTTTAAATGTTTTTATATCTTGTGTTTAAATTAGTTACAATGTCTTTCATATTTTTCTTTTTCGTCTGTATTTATTTTTCCTTTTATTTAATTTGAACTCAAGAAATGTGATGAAACATGCAATAACATTTACAAAATGTTTAACTTAAAAAACCCTTTGCCATGACAAAGAGAGTATGGTTATTTTATTTATATATTTTGAAAAAACGAGTATATTAGTAAATAAGTAGCAATACGCATATTAATAGATTATTTCTTATTTTTAAAATATGTTAATACGTATTATGTTATAAATAGTTCGCGGCAACCAGCAGTATTGTTTAGCTATACCTTATCCTTAATGATTTAATTAAAAAATGGGTATGAGTTCCTCGGAAATTTTCCTCACAACTTCATTCATTTAGATTCACTCTGCTCATCCTCAAATCTAACATAACATTTAGTGTGTGTCTGTTATCATAGCCTAAGTGTATATGTTAAAGAGTTGAAACTTTGTACAAAAAAACGTCTATAGGTGTAGTTTGTTATCCACACAATACTTTTTTATGACATCATTAAGCCGCAATCATAAAACATGGAAACATTTAGCGATCAAGTTGATATTTGGGACGCATGTAGCATTAGTTTACTTTTTATCAAATGAATTGTGTACTTTTTATAAAAAAATTGTAAAAAATCAGGAAATTATCTGTTTGAGTTGAAATTTATTGCAGGTGTATAATTTATCTTTACGTCATAAATAAGTATGCTTCGTATAAATAAGTAAGTTTCGGTCCAATACGGCAAGTATATTCATGGTTTTTGTTGAATCATAAAAGTTATGCAGCCTCGATCAAAGCCTGGATGCGTGGCACCTGGGAATGAAACAAATGTATTTGCTATCTAAGGACGAAACGAGTCCGAAGTTGGAATGAATCAGATGTTATTGGGAAAAGTTTCAAGGTATCCCGTTCCGATTTTTTCATCTATTACATGGCTTTTTCATTGTATACTATGTATAAATAAAATGCTATTCACTGTAAAAGTAAAAAAAATGTAGGTACCTTAAAATGAAATTTTAGTTTCTTTATATTTTTCTCATTTCTTTCGTGGTATTTATTCTGTTGGCATTACGGTCTAATTGTTTTTTATCCTCGTAATTATTAACTTTTTCTCTGAGTCCTTTTTTATATAAAAGTTTTTTATGTCTCTCTTCCCTTGCAGGAACAAATCTTTTTTTATAAGAACTAATTTGTAACATCCTTTTTTAACATTTTTGTTGTGAATTTTGATTGCGAATATGCGCTGAACATTATTGGTTTTCTGTAATAAAATGTAAAGAACATGAGATGCAAAGACTATAATTTTATAAATAAAAATTTAACAATAAGAAAATTCAAATAAATTTTTTAGAAGACCGCAAGCGGGGGGAATTTCCTTTGTAATGTGTGCTTCCATTCTTAACTATCCATTTCATGCTTAAGTTACTGGTCTATGTTTTACAACATGGTAGTCCAAGAGCCGGATCTGAAAAAACGTAACTCATTTTGTACTACTTTAAACCAAATTCTTCTAAAAATATACCTTAAATTATGAAGAAAAAAAACATAGTCTGCATATTCAGAGTAGAGTCCTTCATATGATTGCACATGCTCAAAATTTTATATAATCACACAAATTTCAGTTTTCTTTAAATAAGTGGTTCCCCGTAGGTGGTGTGCAAATTATGCTGAGAATATTTTTTTAAATTGATAAAAGTTTCTTGAAAACGAGTGTTTAATCATCAAAATCAAATGACTACCACCAAAGTTAGGCTTTTTCAAAAACAGAAAAAATGGGTAATTTATGCAATCAGTGAATTTCTTTGAAAAAATATTGGCTTTTTTGCATATTTTTGTCCATTTAACAAATGACATGACTATAGTTACAGTTATCCAATTTTGAAGGAAAAAAAATCCCGTTTTATAGTAAATTTTATCAGCTTTATAAACGTTCTCTGTATGTTTTGCACTTGACCTACAAGGAACCACTATTGCAAGAAAACTGGAATTTGTGCGATTTCCTGATATTTTGAGCGAGCGCATTCATATGAAGGGCTTACTTTGATAGGTCTTGATTTTGAAGGTTCTTTTCCTTTATAATTTAAGGTATATTTTTAGAAATATTTGGTTTGAAGTATAGTACAAAATAAGTCACATTTTTAGGCTTGGCTCTTGTACTATGAGCAATTGCATCTCAACTTGATATTTAATTTTTCCGCTTTTTTTAAAAGTTTGTACATATTTACACTATAAATTATTTAAAATTACAGTCATCGTTTTAAAACCGGCTTTGCACAACATTATTCGCACTCTTTTAATTCTGTTTATGGTTATTTTTGGGACATTTGTTTTGATAAATCCATAGAAGAAAGAAAAAATCCAGATTTTTGGCTCATTTGGTGCAGCCATATTGCCGGAGTAGAGTGGTGAATATTCCAAAAAATGTAATTTTTCAACATTTTTTTGACTACAAAAATGGCTGTAGCTAAAATTCTGCGTGGGCTATAATTTTTATTTTGGTGGTGTTTGAAAGCTTAAACTTGGCTCTTTCTAATAGATTCTATTTTAGATAATTAGTTACAAGTTTTTATTATGAGCCAGTATGAAATTAAAATGCTAATATCTCAAAAAGCCAATTTTTAAAAATTTTGACAAAATTCCTAAAAAGAGCTTACAGTGTTAGTAAAATGTCTACCAAGTTTCATTTAGGGACCGCCATGGGATTGGACATAACGTGAAAGCTCTTTTTAGGAACCTTTTCAAAATTTTTAAAAATTGGCTTTTTGAGATATTAGCATTTTTATTTTATATTTGCTTATAATAAAAACTTGTAACTCATTTTGCAAAAGTATGTAAAATCTATTAGAAAGAGCCAAGTTTAAGCTTTCAAACACCTCCAAAATAAAAATCATAGTCCACGCAGAATTTTAGCTACAGCCATTTTTGTAGTCAAAGAATTGTTGAAAAATTACATTTTTTGAAGAATTCACCACCCTACTGCGGCAATATGGCTGCACCAAATGAGCCAAAAATCTGGATTTTTTCTTTCTTCTATGGTGCCTACCTGTTAGCCAAGTTATATTAAAATCAAAGATATCACGTGTTATTACCTGTGTTCTGCGTTGATTTGATATGGAATGACCCTGCTTTATAACTTGAGCAGTAGCATTACTGGCAACTAGTTGTTTCATTTTAGGATTTTTTAAAGTAGCCAAGTTATATTAAAATCGGTGACATCGAATCCAAAAATATACTTCTTTGTGTTGATTTGACATGGGATGACCCAGCATATACCTGGAACATAAGCAAAAATGCAGTGTTAAGCACGGACGCTAGTATTTCAAAGAAAATTCGTCAGGCATGCCGATATCATACCAAAATTATTTTTAACTTTAAATACGGTTAAATACGGACACTGTAAATATGACAAAAATCATCCCCGGTACCAAAATTCGAACCTGGGAACCCTAGTGTTGAGAGCTTTGAGTGATCGTATTGTCTCCAGACTGGGTTTATTCGATTCAGCGCGCCAAAAATAAGAAAAACGAGTCCCTACTTAAAATGTCTTGTACAAAGACCGTATTCTAAATTATTACCATGGTTTCTGACTTTTAGGTAACTTAAAATTGTCGTATGACCTCTGGACCGGTTTCATTCGATATAGAACTTAAGAAAATAAATAAAACGTTTCCCCGACGAAAAGTTTTACCCTAAATTTTATTAAATTTTTAAAAATTTTGGTCTCTAAGCAAACTGGGTTAAAGACATCACAAATACCTGTTTTTAATAGGGTCCGGTTGTTTTTTTTGTACCCATTTTAGTTTAAAAGCATTAAATGCTTCTTCATTTTTCTTCTTCTATTTTATTTTCCATATTTTAATTTTAATAATTTTAATTTTAATATTTTAATTGTAGTCCTAATTTTGACTTTTCCTCATTTATACCGTAGATATATAGGAAAAGTATTGTGTTTGCAAAAAAATCCGAAACCGGGATGTCACCGGAATCATCCGGTGACACATACAGGAGGCCTTTAAGGCCTCCTGAGTGGTTATTGCGAAATTTTCTGTCTGTGAGTGTGTGTCTGTTATCATCGTAGATCCTAGTGTATTTATGCTAGAGAGTTGAAATTCTGTACACAAAATAAGTCCACCGCTGTAGTAGTGCTATTCGGAATATACTTTTTATGACGTCATTAACCCACTATAATGACTCAGAAAAATTTCGAAAAATCATAAAACACGGAAAAGTTATGCGATGAATTTGGGCACGAATTTAGTTATGTATAAGACTAATATATGTACTAAGTTTCATCTCATTATCATCATTAGTTCAATTTTTATCAAATGATCTGTTTTTTTGAAAATATAAAAAATCGGAAGATAATCCAATTGAGTTGAAATTTGGCGCAAGTGTATCCCTTGACGTAATAAATAAGTGTACTAAGTGTCATTATAATACAACGAGTCTATCCATGATTTTGGTGGATGATAAAAGTTAAGCAGCATCTAGCGTGGTCAGTACCTGGATAAATGACCACTGGGAATGAAACGAATGTATTTACTATCTGAGGACGAGCGAAGCGAGTCCGAAGACGTGTTGCAGTATAAATTTAACGGCTTGTATATCTGAGGACGAGCGAAGCGAGTCCGATGTATCCAATCTCCGATGTACCATGGAGTAGCGAATCCGATGTAATGAGGAAAAGTTCCGAGGTATCCTGTACACGATTGTTTATGTTTATTTTCTATTGTAGAGCACCAACGAGGCCGACTAGGCTGGGAACCGGTTTTATCTGCTCACGGCAGGAAATTGAAGCATTACTGAACTAATTTTAGGCGAGAAAGTAGCATTTCCCAGATCGGCTGGTAATTAGTCATGAATGACTGCACTTTACCTGCCTAGGCAGGAAAGTAGCATTTCCCAGCCGCCCCTGCCGTTGGGGTAAAGAAAGTTATTAGATAATTATTCTAAAAATGATTAGTTAATAATAAAAAGCCTATTGAATTTATTTAATAATTATGAATTAATAAATAAAAAAGTAAAATAATAATTAATAAATAAACATTAATTAAAATTAATTAAATAATTATTAATTATGAATAAATACATTATTTAACTTATTATTATTTGTTTTTTAACTAACAATCCATTTATTTAATTTAAATACAATAGTTATAGTACATGCACATTAATAATTTAAAAAACATACAATAATAATAAAGAACATACATTTATATGGATTTTAATTGTTAAATTAAAATAAAACAATTTGTAATGTAAGTCTTTAATTAGAAATAAATTTTATTGATTATATTAAAGGCAACAATGTTTGTCTTGGGTTTGTTATCTCATCTTTTTTTGTCAAGTCATTTACTACATTTATCATACGAATCCGTATTTAATACAGTTTTAAAGTTAGTTTATTCTATAGCGTTTTGTGATGAATATCGTCGAAGATAAAGACGAACTTTTTGAACATACCCTGTCGGATGTTTTGGAAATAGCTACAAATGCCAAAGAAACCCTACTACCCAGCAAATCAGGAAGTAGGTATCTCAAAGCATATGAAGTGTTCAGAGAATGGTGCTCAGAGAAAAAAGTAAAGAATTTAAGTGAAAACGTTGTGTTAGTGTATTTAAAAGAACTGTCAAACACAAAATCTAGCGCTACTCTGTAGTCAACTTTCTTGATGATAAGATCTGTATTATCAGTCAAAGAAAATGTATTTATAAAACATTATACAAACGTAATAAGTTTTTCAACAATGCTAGATTTGATTTATTACTGTTCGCAGATAAAATATTGTGTGGAACGAGGCAGGAAATGAATTAATTATTTGTTTCAGGTGTTTTTAAGACTCTTGAATAGTTTTTCAAAGTTGTTTGTCTGTATGTGTGTGTGTGTGTCTGTTTATCTCCCTATGTATTTATGCTTGACAGAAAACTTTGTACAAAAATCAGTCTATAGGTGTAGTTGTGCTATTCGGAATATATTTTTATAATATCATTAACGCAATAATGAGTCAGCGAAAATTGTTACCCATAACACCCAATGTAATTGAGGTATAAAAGTATACCATTACTTAATAAATAAGATCACCAAGTTTCGTTTCAATACGACAAGTTTATCTAGGATATTTTTTGGATTATAAAAGTTAAGCCACAACGAGCATGTTCAGTGCCTGGAAGGGTGACCACTAGAAATGAAATGAATGTAATTTCTTTCTGAGGACCAGTGAAGCGAGTCCAAAGATGTGTTGTATGCATTTGGCGAATTCTATATTCTGAGGACGAAGCGAGTCTGAAGTAAGGTAAATGAGCGTAGCAAATCCGATGTGATGAGAAAAAGTTCCGAGGTTCCCCGTACCCCATTTTTTTTAACTAGTTGGACGCTTCTTTTTCTTAAATAAATTACTAATGAATCTTAATTGAATAGAATCTTAATAAAATTCACTGTCTGAACTGATACTTCCATTTCTATAGGTATATAACAGAATAGCTCTAAGGTAATTATATTTATTGATGTTGTTAATCGATAAGTTTAAGTTTTGTAATTATATTATTTACTTACATGATTTGGCAATTAAAAACTTTACAGTAATTAGGTCAATTTTGAATTGTAACTACTTTAAAACATTTTTTAATACCAATTACTAAAACCCAATCACTGAGCTCTTTTTGTTGAAAAGAGGGAGTCAATCCCCTTTTTGTCGTCGATTACAAAACATTACTTAACATTTTCAAAAGCGTGTTCAGAACTAGATCCTTTTCAATCTCTGAGCGTTCTAAAGGAAATTCGTCCAATTTGACGACCTCTATGCCAGAAATATTTTAATAGAGTTCTTAAATCCCAATATATACTTTAAATTATTTGAAGTAGAAACATTTAAATTATTTGATAATTAAAACAAAAACATACAAACAATCGTTACAATGCTTTGTTAAGACAAATAAATTGTATGACACTCTCTATGCTGTATTTAATTATTCTATTATTACAAACATTTAATTTAATTTATTTATTTTCTTCCTACTACTTCTTGTAATCTAAAGCATGTAAAACTTTTTAATTTAATTAGCCTTTTTTTTCTTCTTGTAATTAATTGCCTTCCTGGTTTTAGTTATTAATATTTTTTCATTTATTAAAAAACTTGTGTTGAAAGTTTTTTTACAAAATAGAAACACTGAATGTAAGTTTGAGTGAATTTGCTTTTGAAAAAATTCGCTTATGGGATAGGCGTTATGGCAGAAATGGAACTTTGTACTTTTACCAAAATACTGTTTAAAGGTACTTTAATTTTTTCAAAAGAAATTCGCTTAAACCTGTAAGGATATTTACCCTCTGAGCTTTAAACTAGTGCAAATAAAGGTATGACTGCCAATTTATAGCGATAATTAAAAAAGAGATAAATACGCGCATTTCCTTTGAAAAGTACCAAAAAATAGTTACGATTAGTGCTTGATAATTGAGTAACTGCTTAATTTATAAAGCATAAAACAGATCATTAAGCATGGAAACACGCATTCTAATGTAAATTCGCCTGGCATACGGACAATCGCGCCAGACTTAGTTCTTTATCTTCTGGACGTCTCTCTTTGCCATGATTAAATCACTGAACTACTATATGTATTAAATAATTCTGACGAAATGGTGTGTATGTCGGCCGAATTTCCTTTAGAATGTGTGTTTTCGTGGTTAACAACCCATTTCTTGCTATAGGTTCCGATTTATGCTTTATAACATGAGCAGTTACTCACTTATGAAGCACTACTTGTAACTAATTTTTTTTAAATAAAATGCTCATAATTCTCCTGTTGGTAAAACAAAGCTATGCCTCTAAAATGACAGTTCACACCATTATTTGCACCAGTTCAACGTTCAGTTGTTAAAAATTATATAAAAAATCGGGTACGAGGTACCTCGCAACTTTTACTCATTACATCGCATTCCCTACGCTCATCTCTACTTTGGACTCGCTTCGTTCGTCCTCAGAATATACAATTCGCCATATTTATGCTGCAACATATCTTTAGAGTAGCTTCGATGCATCCGTATTATTTTCAGCGGTCATCCATACAGCACTGACCACGCTCAAATGCTGCTTAATTTTTATGATCCAACATAAATATTTACATCACATTGTGAAATGTACTTACTTACTACGTAAACGTATACACTTGTACCAACTTTCAACTGAATTTAAGTATTTCCTGATTTTATACGATGATTTTGTGTACGTTTTTTAAAAAACGTGCAAAAAGTAATTTGATAAGAATTTAACTTATACTGGCACATATTTTAGTCTTATACATGGCTACATGCCTGCCAAATCTCAATCCTATCGCATAATTTATTACGTCTTATTTTTTGCAAACACAATACTTTTTCTTTATACCTACGCTATAAATGAGGAAAAGTAATAATCTCTCTTCCCCTATTCCCATATGTTAGAGCATTTTATCTTGTTTATGCAAACCCTTTGATTTTTTTAATAGAACTCTATATTTTAAATTTTATTAAATTCTATTTTTTTTTTGGCATTGGTTGACTGGAACCATACAGCCATGTTTAGTTTTTTTTCTAATGAGTCATTACCTTATACTTTTTTACGGATCTTAGTGTTTTGAAATTTTAATTTCAATCGTAATTTAGGAGTTACCGACAAAAACTGAAAGTTACTTCTCTTTTAAATTATTTAGAATAAAATGTCAAAAAGTAAGCTCTTTATATTTTTAATAAAGCGAGGGCCAATCGCAGAAATACGAGAAAATTAGTTCCCCGCCCAGTCTTAAAATAAGAAAAAGAGCATTTCTTATAATTGAATTAAATTGAAAAATAAATAACTTACCGCCAATATTTTTACGTCTAAGGCTTTGTAATTACACTGAACGTGTATCCTGACAGTGTACACCAAAAGGGCATACTGTAAAGTTCATAAAGAGTTCAAAAAATATGTACACAAAAAATGTTAAATAAATGTATATATATGTATATACATAAATTGTATTGAGGGTACGCGGTACTTTTTCATTCAACTTCGACTTGGTATAGAGGTGGGGAAGATCCTAGATCTTAGCAAGTATGTCTCTGACGCTTTTTGTCAGCCCCAACAATGTTTTCACCTCTTATTTCATAGAATCTCTATACTTTTTATAACCTGTCTGATTCCTTAATGAACTTCAGAACATCTGCCCATGGGAATTTCACCAAGTCGTCGTCCAGATGGCTTATCCAAATATACTAAACCTTACTCTGGCGTATGTGGTAAATATACGTACCTTAGTCGTGCTTCACACGATCTTAAAAAGTGATCAGTCGTCTCCTCCTTAAAATCACACTTTGCTCGTCCTCATATTATCATGATTATCCGAAGTCTAAGATGTTATGACCTTGGATAAGCTTCTTTTGTCCTCAGAGCGACAAACAGGCGATACTCGCCTGTAATAGTTACCCTTGTCATAGAATTCATTGTTAACTAAATATCTAGGGGTTTAAAACCTTGATTAATTATACCTTAGAAAAGGAATACGGTATACTGGCGTTAATAGAATAATACGGGCAATACTTTTATACTATGTTCACAAATGTATTAACGACCTGTGATTATACTGTGCAGCCTAGTTTTTTTATTAGTATAGTAGTTCATTAGCTCTACATTATATCAAAATATCATGTGATTTGATATTTTAATTTTAATCGGTAAAACAATATGATTTTGACAAATGTGAACAATTTTTCAAATTAAATTTCTTTGGATCTAATTATTTACATTAGTTAGATAAGAAAATAAAGCGGGCCTTTTGCGATACTTGTCTATTTAACCCATCTTGAATTTAACCGACTTCTCTATCTTTATTTATTTATCTTTGTCAAAACAGTTACTTTATATAGTAAACTGCGTAGGCTTCCGCGGTTATTGTCATGAAGATTTAGGTCTTCCGGTGGTGACCGCGTCAATGTAGATGAAGAATCCGACGTTTCGCTTCCACTGTGGGGGGTTTTTACAAAATACTTATCTTATTGACTCTTTTATATTCTATTTTAATAAAGCCCTCCATCGATTATGATTTATATATCATTTTTGTAAAATGATTAAAAGGCAAAGTTTAATACATAACACAGAGGGAAGGTTTCAATCCTCGGTTTATGTCGGCCTCCGGCTTTTCCTCGGTAGACAAAGCTCTCTTCTTATGTAAATAAATATTTCTAAGGCAGTGTTAAACATTTCGATTAACTGTTTGTTTGCAGAGATCTGAAATGCTTGCGGAACACGATCCACACGAACCTGTTCCTTACGTACATCATGGCTGATCTGTTCTGGATTATTTGCTTTTTATCCCAGGTTAGTATGATTTTCATCACTGTCGTCATTTCTCCAGACGTGAGAGTTAATTTAATAGATAAGGACACCTTAAATCATAATTAGTTTATTTTACTTTCTACCTTAAGGATATATGAAAAGTATTGTGTTCGTAATTATAATTGTATCATAACTATTCGCTTCTTGCACTTTTATAACGTTCTGATTGGTTTTCATCGTGCTGTTTGTTTGTTTGTGTGTGATATATCTTCCTCTGTGATTACACTTAAGCATTGTAACAGCACAAAATCAAACTTAAGGGGAAAAAGTTTACTTTTTTCTCTGTGGTATAAGGATAAAAATAACATGACCCCTGATCTAACTTTAATGGGAGAAAAGAAACTAGTTGGAGTAAAATACCTTTAGTTGACATGGCAGATACTTTACTCTCGCTCAGCATTTATCTTTTAGCTAAGTTGGTAATTATTGCACAAATAGTATAAACTATAAGTTTTAGTTCTACAAATATTAGAGAGACACAATTATTTATTTATAAATTGCGATGTATGTATATTTCGACTAGCTTTGTAGTCATCTTCAGGCATTATCACAAAATTTTTTAAGTTTAACCTTACATCAATAACACACTAAAAAGTAATAACTTAAACACTAATAAAGGTAACAAAGAATAAAAATTATTATAAAAAAACGATTAAAAACTAGTTCAAATTTAAAAATGTAACATGGTCAGACTAAAATAAATAAAAAATTATTTGTTTTGTCTTATTTATTCTAGTCTGGCTGATCAAATTGTAACGAGTCTTTTATCGTTTTTTGTTTTAATAATTTGTATTCTTTGTTACCTTTAAGTTATTAATTTTTAGTGTGTTGTTACTGATGTAAGGTTAAACTTAAAAACATTTTGTGATAATGCCTTTTGTTTGATTCATATTCAAGTTGAGTCATTAAAATGTCAAAGTATGTATCTTTTGTTTGATTCATATACAAGTTGAGTCATTAAAATGTCAAAGTATATATCTTTTGTTTGATTCATATTCAAGTTGAGTCATTAAAATGTCAAAGTATATATCTTTTGTTTGATTCATATTCAAGTTGAGTCATTAAAATGTCAAAGTATATATCTTTTGTTTGATTCATATTCAAGTTGAGTCATTAAAATGTCAAAGTATATACCTTTTGTTTGATTCATATACAAGTTGAGTCATTAAAATGTCAAAGTATATACCTTTTGTTTGATTCATATACATGTTTGATTTGTTTGTCATTTTACTATTTTCTCCCTTCTGGAGGTAAAATCTTACTACGAAAGAAATAAGTCATTACTCCTGAGCAGTAATTTACCCCCTCGGCTTCGTCTCGAGAGTTAACTAAATAGTTGCCTCGGGAACCATATCAATTACATCCCAAGGCTTTACCGTGGAATTTCTTTGTTGTGGTTCCTTTGGCTATTACCTCAGGTTCAACATAAATTGACTGATTCTTCTTTAGAAAGAAAAGATTAAATGAATTTTTAGGTGGTGCAACATTTTGATTTTCTGGCCAGCACAACTAGTTTTGTGACCTTAGAGTTTTAACTAAAAGTGGGAGTGCTCTTCACGAAAAGTACTCACGATTACAAGAACACTTAAATAGACGACATGATAAGAACTACTCAAGACATTTAATAAAGTTTGAAACGGATATTGCAGGTCAAATAATAGTTTCCGATTTGTATGAGGAACTCAATATGTTTTCTATATACCTATATAGGTATGTTCTCTATTTTTCTATAGGTATATCACCTAAGGTAGTGGGCGAAAAGAAAAATAAAAGTATTACATGATGTATAGGGGTAGAGGAGAGGGTTTAGTCAAAGATAGATTTTCTAAAAGTTGATTTATTAGCAGGTGAGCTATTGGTTTGCTTTTGTTCTGTTTTTTTTCTCAGGGTAGTCTTTTACATTATTGCTGTTATTTTGTTGTTCGCTCCTTTCTTATTTTGCCCTATAGATTATATTTTACTGCCCATCTTTTACAGTACTTAAAAGCATTGTAATAAAAGAATTATGATATTCTCATAATTAAATTAAATGCCCACGTTAACCTCCTTCACATCCTAAGAATCAGAAATACGAGGCCTTAAAACACCTGACACGGATAATTCTTATAATATCCCGGTTTCGGACTTTTTATGCAGACACGATAATTTTCCTATATACCTACGGTATAAATGAGGAAAAGTAATGGCGGAATAAATGACAAAACAATAAAAATATGAAGATTAATAAAAAGCTGGTAAAAATTTATAATAACCAATAAATATTAGTGTTGCCAATATTTTATTTAACATAATATTTATTAGGTATTTTATTAACATGTTAAATACCTAATAATATATCATAATTTTAAGTTAAGAATAAGAATAAGAATAAGAATGCTTTATTGTTTTTTTTTTAAACATACATATAAAATAATTTTAAAAAAACCAACATAACTTAAATAATATTATTTAAAGAAATAAAATTAAGATCATACAAAAAAAAAACAAAAGGGGGGTAGTCAAAAGTTATTTTTTTAAGGAAAAAATACTTTTGTTCTTTCCTACCTCCTTTTTTTTTTTTTTTTTGAATAAGAATATGTGAAGAATATGAAGATTCTATTCTACATATTTTTAAGTTGAAGAATATGAAGTTAGTTATGTATAGAACATACAACCATGATCAATAATCATGTTTACCTGACGAAAACACCGAAATTTACTCAATAACCTGCAACACGATAACCTTAACTCATTCATTTCTCCTCTTTGTGTGTTTTGATATTTTTACCATAATATTTGAATGAAATCCAAGAAAATTTCCCGTACTGAAATGTCGTCGGCAGTAAAAATAGATTTTCAGCTTAAAAACAGTTTAGTAATAAGTATTTTTGCTGCCGTTAGTAGATATAAATGTTTCTAAAGTAAATTTAACACCTATATCACTTTTAGAATAAAAACGCTGAAAGAAATAAAAAACGTGAATTTCTTTCAATATTACTAAAGCAACGTTAAATAAATTGTGTAGCATACGGGATAACATAAAACAATATTTACGTTTTAGAGAGAGCAAGCTACAAATACTCCCGTGCACTTACATAAGACTTTAAATACTCTTTTTTTATTCATCTTATTTATACATATTTATCTCTCATATTTATTTTTTTGTATTTATTAAATAATTTTACAGAGTAATTTTGCAGCTTTTAGAGAATTTTAATTAGAAAATAACGTTTATGAGGTCATTATGGGAGTCGCGCAAAACGGCCCATGTGATAAAAATTCGCCAAATATGTACTGAAACCAATAATTGAACAAACCAATAATACAGAACAAGAACTAATACACGAGAAACTCTTTCTTCGACTTTTTAAGGCCAAAGACCCCATTGTTTAGGTTTATTTTCGTTTCGTACTTTGTTGGTAGGCATTGATGATCTGTTAAGTTTGAAAGTCGGTTCTGTTTATAATTGTACATTTTGCATCTAGTGAAAATGTCATAAAAACAAAATGCGAGTGTACCCGTGGCAAGCGACCTATGCAAAGCAGTTATACTCACATGTTTTTACTGTACTTTTTCTACGATTATTACACTAAAAAAATGTGATTCATGGCTCCTCGGTACTTTTTCTTATATCATCGGATTCCGTACGCTCATCCTCATTACTTTAGATTCGCTTCACTCTTCATCAGATTATAAAATCACCAAATGCACTGCAGCAAGTCTTCGGACTACCTTCGCTGTCAAACAGTAAATACAGTCGTTTTTTATTCCAGCGTTCACTCAACCAAGCAATGACCTCGCGCGATGTTGCTTAACGTTTTTGATCTAAGAAAATCCGTGGATATACTTGGCGTATTGAAACGAATTTTATTACATAACTAGATAAACTTGTACCAAATTTCAGCTCGGATTATTTTTCGAGGAAAAACTTAAATCAAATTAATTGGATTATAAATGAGGAAAAGTAAAAATATAAATTACAATAATTAATAATAATATAAACTGCCTTCAGATTGCGCCGGTATATTAAATCATTGGTGGCGTTTTCCGCCAATTTTATCAATAGAGGCGAATTAATTTTTCCAAAACAACTATTACTATTACAAATTATTTTTAAAAAAAACATCTAGTTCAATATCTACTGAAATAGTATATTATGCTACTAGGCAGCAAAATGGAATTTTGCAGACGAGTTTTATAAATTTGCTCCCGAGCCGAAGGCGAGGGCGGGCTATGGAAATTACCTGCAGAGGCGTAAGCCGAGGCAGGTAATTAACCCATTTGACAGACGAGGCGAAGCCGAGGCTAACAAACGGCGAATTACTTGCAGAGGCGTAAGCCGAGGCAGGTAATTAATTGCATGAGTCTGCAATGTTTCCTTTGCTGCATAGTAGCATATACTATTGTATCTACTAACGACAGAAAAAATACACAAGAGATTATTTTAAATACTTACTGCGAGATTTTACAGGCAGTAAAGACTGCTTTGAAGTAGATGATACGCTGACAATATCAGGTGGAGTGTTGTCCAATAACTCGTCAATGTCAACAATGTTTGTATCTTTATTCACTTCGTTGTTCTCACTCATTATGTTTTAGTAACTTAACTTTAGTTTTTAGTTAACAGATTTAGTTTTTGATAACGTTCTATTTTTGTAACTTTATATACTTAAACTAAATATAACAACATGAAATAAAAAATCTGACGACTTAAACATTAAAAATCTGTCGATTCATAAGCAGCTGGTAAATAATTTAATTGAATGCCAAAATTATCAGTGTTGCCAATTTGTTTCCAAAACATTATATATTATTAGATAAACAAATGTTAAATGTTTAACATTTAATAAGAATATCGTAATTTTAAGTAACAATTAAGAAAGTTACATACTAGAAACAAGCTAGAATAAATCATAGTTTACAAAATAAAACAATACCGAAATTCACGCAATAATTTGTAAAATAATAACCTCCGCTCATTCATTTTCCCGCCTAGGGAGTTTTGACTTGTTTCCCATGTTATTTAAATGAGCTATAACTCCCTAGTACTTTTTTCATTACCAAAACATTTTGCGTACTGTTTTGAAACATTTTGCGTACTGTTTTAAAATATTTCCCGTATTGTTTGACAGTGTAGGAAAAATTACATTTTGCAGCTTAAAAACAGTCCAGTAATGGCTAATTTTGCTGCCGTGAGTTGATAAATATTATTATTCACTTTATTATCTACTTTCTGCACTATAAAGACGCATTTTCGGTGTAAGTTTGGAGACAAATAATTTCAATATTACGTATCAATCGTAAATAAGTAAATATTATATAATTGTGCGAGAGACATCCAGAAAATGTAACAAGCAAAATCTGGGAACAGTTCCATCATTCGACAATCGTCATCATTGATGGCTCGACATAATTTCATGTCTCACTCTGTTTATTTACGTCTAATTAATTTCATTATCATTTAAAGTTGCAAAGCATACATATGCAAAATGCAATGCTAGCCATCAATGATAACGAATATCGAATGATAGAACAGTTCCCAGATGTAGCATTCCATTGTGCTTGTTACATTTCCTAGGTGTCTCTTGCGCATTTATATTGTGTCAACTATTCATGTTTTGGAAAACTCGGTAGTATCAAATAATAAATAAATATTAAGTGGAGCGATGTTTTCCCTTTCTCCCTGCTTGAAACTGTTTGATGCTAACCGTTAATATAAATTATGTAACTTTCATTTTCGCTAATAAGTTAATTATTTTATTCCAATAATTGATAAGCCAATAAAAATAATTCAAAACTAATAACAAAATAAATCTGTTCATCTGATTCTTCTAAAGGATTAATTGTAACCTTCGTGCCTTTGTATTATTTATTTTTTTCTTCTATTATTTATTTTATCTGTTAATAATTGTGAAAGAAGAGCTGTCAACTATTTATTGAATGAAATGCGCTTTCACTTTTAAATATTCTGACAGGAACTAAAGGCTTTGTTTAATCTCATCAAATTTTTACAAAGAATAACTCCAATTATAATCCTTGCTAATTAAATACGACTTTTCATGATGAGATTAGATTTCTTTTGTCCTTCTTATTCATAGATAATATTTCCCAGGAACCTTCGAGTGGGGTGGAAGGATTTACAATTTTAATAAATCCGCGAAATGAAATTCATTATATCCTCTATTTCTTGGTATCTCTTTATTCACTAAATTATTTATGACTTAATTAATTTAAGCCATAATCATTATTTAGTCATTATTTCTAATAACTAGCTATGTGCTATACACAAATAACTTATTAATATCCTTCAATAAAAAATAATCTATACTCGAAGCCCTGATTTTAGACGCGCCCTGATGAGTTTGACGTAACGAAATAAAGTGAGACGTGACATTATGTCGAGCCATCAATAATGAATGATGGAACAGTTCCCAGATGTAGAGCATTGCATTTTGCTTTTTACGTTTCATATGGTCTCTTGTACAATTTATATAGTGCAACTATTCATATTTTGCAAAACTCGATCATGTTTTGCAAAAATCGATAGTATCTAATGATATTCCCGACATTTATTTTGTAAAAATTGTGCGTTTATACAGTGTTTTCACTCTTCCAAAACATCTCACGTTATAGGTGTAGGATTATTTGTATTCTTACTTTATACAAATACCGGATGGAATATTTCGGATACAACATGAAATTCTTTATAATAAGTTGATAAAATTGTCGGAGACTTTAAAATTGTCTCTAGCCCCAGTAAATTTACTTTTACAAGTTCAAATTCACTATTATTATTTCGGTAACTATTAGCCATATGATCCTCCCAAACTAAGTTTGTGTAAGTTTTTTCATATTTGAAACCAAGATTTTACACGAAATACCTGTTTTCATCATAAATCCTATCTTGTTTAGACTGGCTAGACAGTTCAGTCTTCAGGTATAGCAGTGTCATACAATAAATGCATGTTGTTTTTCAATCATGCAAAAATGTTGAAATTTTCAGCAAATCGGGATAGAGACGTTTCAAAGATAGCGAATTTACAAAATTTGTCATGAACAGCATACACAAATATATATATATATATTATATATATATACTTTAATAAAACATCATATTTTTTAGTGGTTTGGGACCCCTGAAACGCATTTTGAACACACTCCTTGTCGTAACCCCCCCCCTCCTCTCCCTCCTTCCCCAACGCACGAGCTATCTCTCTAGCTAACTTTTCAAAGAGAATTCGCTAAAAAGGAAAGTTCTCTTTCGCTATTCTTTGGTCTTGTTGCTATAGATTTTAAAAATGTTTTTATTTAAAAATATTGCTTGGGACTGATAAAATATTTTGTGCTTGTTATAGACTGCTGTTGCCACTGATTTAGCTGTCTGTATTCTATTGAATATTTTTCTTCATTACTTTCATCTGACTAACTTCTTCTGGATGTTTGTTGAAGGTAAATTTTAATATTCTCTCTTAATTTTTTTATCAATAATACAGAATTTTAACACTCAGGCTGTAGTATCACATTAATCTGTATTTAGTACAACCAAATTCTGTTTCTTATTATTAAGGTGTTATAATTAGTTCTTTTAGAATTTTGTAGTTGTTCGTTATAATAGTAGGTAAAGGAATGAAATTGTTCTAATTATTGTCTAGAGAGTCTATTATGTCATACAATGTACGCTACTCTATTTGAAGTATGCTTTCTATTTTAAGTAGGCTTGAATACTTGAGCATATTCTTGAAGTATAACCCCAATGTATTTTACAGTTATAATTTCTTTATCGAACTCATTCTTTTACTTACGTTTTACGTCTGTAACTTTAACGTAAAATCTTTCTCTTAAATTTTTTAATGTTTATGCAGCAGTTTATATTAATGTCTCTAATTACTTCATATAACTTTAAAAATACAAACAGTTTGGAACAAAATCACTCTAGCTTAATCTTAAAATGGTCTTAGTATGATATTTAGAACGTACTTAATCTAAACAATACTGTATTTATATAATATCATTTAACATGCATAAGTCACTATCTTAAGCCATTAGTTGAATCACTTGATTTCTCGATGACGTTCATTTTGTTTTACATTTTAAGTACCTATATAGTAATCAAGGCTCCATTGTCATTTCACAATTTGTAAAGGCAGACGACTTATGGTTCTTAATCCAAAGAATGTAATAGTTGATGTGAAGGAAAGGGATTTAAACATCTTTAACTTATCATAAAACTGTTGGGTATGTTTCTGCAACTTTCAACTTTTGTAACTACATTTTAGTAATAAGTTTGTAGACTCTCTTACTTTCATTCGTCTTGCAATGTTGCAAGTAGACAAAAAAGTTTTCATTGTAACAGTTAGACATAATAGGTCTTATGAATAATATGCCTTTGTAGATCTTTACGATAATTTATATTATAAGTTTGGCTTTTTTAAACACTTTATTAAATACTTTTACTTCTTTGTTTAGTCATATTTTTTGCTTATTATTATTGTGCACCGAAATCAAATTGCATTTTTACTTAAATTGATATTTACTGTCCGTTTTTTTAATGTTAAATGACTAGGTTAGTAAAAAAAAGAAAGACCTACCACTCTTTTGGATCAATACAAATCATAATATTTGGCGAAGCATATTCCGCTGAACTACTAATAAAGAGAAAAACAAAAGCAGGTTAAGATAAACAACCTCTTAAGCGTCATTTGCTTATAAAAAATTGCTAAAAATTGCTGGGATACAATACATTTGCTTATAATAAGTGCTTAAAATATTTTTCTTGTATTTCTAAAGGATTACAATTAAGTCACAATATTTTTGGCACACATTGTTATGATACAAAAAAGACTAGAAAATTCCAGCATTTTATATTCAACTTTTTTTTAATTAACGAATGATTGCATATTTTTTTTTATCTTTTATTCCCTTTTCAAAATTAACGAAGCTTATTTATTGTGATGGACATTTTTAAGTTTTTAATGAAGGGTTTGCTTTAAACGAGAATAGCTTGTGAATTATAGACGTCAATAAGTGATGTAAATAAATTAAAACTTATAAAAAAATACAAATATATAAAGGAATAATCAGCTCTGAACACCAAACAAATGAGTCTGTGTCCTGATATAGTGTTTAATTGTTAGATACGTAATTTTATTTAAGATTTATCCTTTGACATACGTATTACTTATTATAAATCTATTGCTTAACTAGTTTGAATAAACTAATGAGAAAAAGTTTTCGTTTAACCAAAATTTTATTTTTGATTGATATTTCTAGTATTAGAAAATCAAATTAAAAAATAAAATAATGTATAAAAATCATAACTTTATTGATTACTTTTCCTCGTATTATACATTAACTCGTATTATATAAAAATACCCTAAAATAAAAAACCTTGATAATATTTTAGGAAATTTATTATCTCTTAAAAGTTTTTATTGGTATTTTTACTTTTCCTCAATTATACCGTAGGTATTTAGGGGAAGTATTGTGTTTGCGAAAGTTTGCGTAAAAATCTGACACCGGTATTATCCGTTTCAGGTGTTTTTAAGGCTTCCTGAGTGGTTTTCTGAAATGATTCAATTGAGTTGAAATTTAGTACAAATGTATATCTTTACTTATTAAATAAGTACATTAAGTTTCGTGTCAATACGACAAGTATATCCATGATTTTTGTTGGGTCATAAAAATTAAGGAGCATTGAGTGTGGTCAGTGCTGTATTAGTGTGACCGCTGAGAATGAAACGGATGCATTTACTATCTGAGGTCGAGTGAAGCCTATTTGAAATAATGTTGGAGTTTAAATTTGGCGAATTGTATATTCAAAGGACGAGCGAAGCGAGTCTAAAGCAGGGAAGATGAGCGTAGTGAATGCGATGTGATAAGGAAAAGTTCCGAAGTACCCCGTACCTGATTTTTTCATTAAACTTAAAAAGAGGTTTTCTTTAAATCTAGCTCATACAGCTTGTCAAACTAGTACATAAATCTAAAAAAGTAATGTGTAGCAAAGGGGTTTTCATTAAAAATCGCTTATAGCATAGGCGATATGGCGGGAGTCGAACCTCGGACCATGACTCAGATCCGTTTCAAACCATAAAAATACGATTCGCAAAACTTCGCTAATGGAATAGTATAGTTATTGACTGAAAAGTCGAAAAACTGTAATAAATTACCTAATATCAAAATTACGGTCGATGAGAAAAAAATCAAGTAGGAGGTCGTTTTCTATCTATATTAGGGTCCTAAAAAGAATAAAACTGGTTCGAAGTTGATGCAACCTCTCTTAGTGACCGAAAAGTCAAAAAAAGGTAAATAACGGGAAACCAATATTACGGTTGTTAAAAATTAAATTTTATCTGGTTTCGAATCCTGGTAAGGACGATAATTTTTATAGTTTTTTAACATTATATAAGTTTATTTTTTACAAAATAATTCTAGTGCGGTGATCCGCATGTTGGGTGAATTTCTTTTAGAATGCGTGTTTTCGTGCTTAGGAACCTATTTCTTGCTTAAGGTTCCGGTTTATTCTTTATAACTTGAGCTTGAGTTACTCAATTATCAAGCACTACTCATAGCTAATGTTTTCTGCATTTTTCATACAGAGCATTAAGCTAGAGCAAATAGTGGGTGTGACCTGTCAATTTTAGAGGCATAGCCAACAGGATAATTGTGCACATTTCCTTTAAAAAATACAGAACAAATTAGTTACGAGCAGTACTTGATAATTGAGTGACTGCTAAAGTTTTAAAGCTTAAAAACCGAAAGCATAAGCAAGAAATACATTGTTAAGCACAGAAACACACATTCCTAAAGAAATTCGCCTGACCTGCGGACCACCGTGCCAGAATTTTATTTCTTTACTAGGTCTGAAATTGTAGGTTTAAAGTCAAGTAATAAAACATCAACAGTTGTTATGTTTACTGTTTCAAGTGCTAAAGTTGTTATAGTCAACATGACAAATGAGACACTCTGTAGTAAAAAATGTTTAACGCTTTGTCGTAAGTAATAAAAAAAGTTAATTGAACGGATTTAATGAAGGTCTCTACGTGATACTTAAAATTTAGCTATATTTTTTAGAAACAGCTATAGGTCGTTTAAGTAAGCTGTATACAGAGGAATCGCTAAGAAAATAAAGGCTTTCGAGGAGGTTTAAAGAGTAAAATAACTACTATTTGTGGTGGTGATGATAAAAAAAAACACAAACACATAACACGGAGAAAAAATGAAAGACCAACTAAGTCAAGTATTTTTCTCTCTCTTATCAAGCCATTTATCTTTTTTTATTATTGCGATTTTTGTATCAACTTTAAAAGATATATATATATATATATATATATATATATATATATTATATATATTATATATATATATATATATATAAATATAAATGTGTGTGTGTGTGTCTGAGAACGTGAGAGGAGAGAAAAGCAATTTTATCTTGGTATTAAAATTGTTGTTAAATTAACTTATTTATTAACTAAGATTAACGTATTAAATATTTTTAAACTTATAATATTTAAACATATTTGTTGATTAGATAAGTATGCTATAGATTCATAACACAGGAATTAAAGGGGCCCAATAATTTAAGGCAGGCCCTGAAGAGCTCCTATAAACAAATGTTATTAAGGACTTCAAAATATTTCTAATTTGTTGCCTAAATGTAGGAGGTCCTTAAAGGCCCCCTATTTTTTATACCCGGTTTTGTTGTTTTTTATACCCGGTTTTGTTGTTTTTTATACCCGGTCTTCCGATTGGGACCTTGAAAGGTCCCAAACGGAAGACGAACCCCAATGTGTTTTGCCCTTTTAGGCCCTTCTCGGGTGTTGGCTCAGTTCACCCCTCTCACTATGTCCTTTTTTTTTGTTGCTGTGCTTCTTATAATTAATATAAGAAATACGAGAGGCTGGTCTAAATGAAGAATATAAAAAGTGATAAAATAATTCTGCCCGAACAAAGGCAATATTATGAAATAAATGTCTAATAAAATCCATAAAATTACTTAATTTGAGATTAATTATAATAATTCCATTTATCAAATTTTATTGAAGAAATCTTAAGGTTAGAGTTCTTCTTAAGAGGCTAATCTGTAATGGTGTGGAAAGCCCAAATTACGTACTTCCAGTTTGAAAGCTTTTAATAATTAGTTTATTGTTTATAATAAGATTTCCAGAATCTCTTTTATTTCTTAAAAGTGTTTAAAGGGTTTAAAGAAACGATGGAAATATTTATAAATAACTTTACGTAATAACTAGAAACTCTTACTATTCCTACTATGTGAGTATTCAATACACAAAGCTAAGTATTTCATTATTTAGATTACTTCTGATGGCACATCTTATTATGATAATTTAAAAGTAATACTTGAATATAAAGTTGTCAGAACACTAAAACATAAAAACACATAAATGACAATAATAAAATCAGAAACTCTAAAAATTAAGTCTGTTATTATTCGGGAGATTCCCTCAGACAGGCTGAATGGCAGGACATGAATGTTCCAGAAATAATTATATACGTGTGATTGTGCCCCAGCTAAAAAATGGGTTGTATTTTTTTACTAAATTTTGCAATAAATAATACAAAAAAATTAGGTTTAAATTAAAAGCAGGTCTGGTGTTTTAATAAACTGTCTCCAGCTCCCAGGCGTAGCGTTAAAAGAGAACGAAGGGAGAAAACAATACTTGGAATAAAATAAGATTGCCCTCTAAGTTTAAATTGGCTTTCTTTACACACCGTTTTAGAATTTCCTTTGAAAAAACGCTAATGGTATAGTTGGCAAATCAGAAGTCTGATTGAATAAGTTTTAAAATATTTTTGTAGAAGTTAATTTAGAAAAACCTGTTTGACTAAGTGAAAATTATTTTTAGAATATAATCAGACAGAAAAAATCCATCTGTTTGTTCAGATTGTGGTTTATCGTTGATCTGTCAAATTGAGATAGACTTCAAGTAAAAATGTAAATTAAGCCTTTCCCTGACATATAATCAATTTTAAAACCCTCTACACACGTCTAAACTAAATGCCAGTGGGATATATAAAGATAGAACAGAGTAAACCTAGGTTACTAATGGTACAGTTTAAACCCATTTGTTAAACTTTGAAGCTTAACGATTTTTTTCCAAACTAAGCCTAGAAATGTTTAAAAAATAAGTTAGGTTTCCTGTTGCAAAACTCCTGTGGATGGATTTTATTTTTGTTTTACAATTTATTTTAGTTTTCCGAACTCCATGAATGGTTTTTTCGTTTTGTGTCTTTTTTCGAAATAACCGTGCACAATAAAAAAAATCCACAAGTAGTTATAAAAGCAATTGTGCTTGCTCTTGAGAGTCCCTAAAAATCAACTGTTTGTTGGTGAAGAAAATTTGATAACTTCGTTCCCAGAAGCTCGGTCGATGAAATGATATGTATTTGTCCTCTGTAAACAAATGATTTTTTGCACAAGTAGGTTTGAGTCATAGATGTATTAGTTTTTTATATACCAATACCCTTCTACTGATAATAATGTTATATTCTTAGAATAATACTGGTATAGAAGGAGCATAGGATCGTAATCACAATGGAACTCTACTGATAACACGAAAACCTGTTCACTGATAGTTTTCAGTAGATGTACCACTCTAAAAAGTAAAAATTATTTTATAATTCTGTCATAAATGTCCATCAATAAAGAAAGTTCATAAAAACAAATATAATAACTTAAATAGCCTGCGAAGTATTAATAAAATTTCAATGGAAGTTTAATAAAAATTAATAAATAAACGTTAATACTTCAAGAATGGTTTACTAATATTTATTTTATTATTTAATAAATAGTCGAGCATAAATTAAGAAATAACTTACTAATCCAGCCAAACAAAAGTATTACCAACTTTGCTTTAAGATAACTGTATATTGTTAGGGTGGCAGCATTACTTAAGACTACCAGTTAACTGGCTTTGCTGTTATCAGTTATGCTCCTTTTAAATATAGTGTAATTATAAGGTTATTGTTAAGAGATCAGTGAGCTTTCGCTAGCACTGACATCTCGAGGGAGAACTTGTTCGAGAAGGAAAGGTAGGACTGTATTTAGATAGAGAGAGGTGGTATGAATTAGAACCCATAATAGGGAAAAAAACGAAACAAATAAGTTAACATAAGATATATTGTCTGAATTATCAATCTTAAAAGAGACTATCATAAATATAATATAAAATAGTAAACTTAGGTGTATGCTCTTTATTCAGTACAGAGAGTACCTGGTAATTATTGCTAGATCTGAGTCTTGCCCCAGCACGTAGGAAATAGAATATAACAGGACCATATTCCGCAAGTGGCCAAATGGTTGTCCTATATTAGTTTTTCATATTACCAAGTTCATGTCATTAAGTGTTATATAAGCGAGTTTTCATTGGTATTAGTTGAAAAACGTGATTTATTTACATAATGCTTTATATGTTAAGTATAGTCTGTAGAAGCTAATAGAAATTTTTAGAAGATTAGGTAATTTTTTGAAAATTTTGTTGAGTCATTATTAAGTTTTAGTCATTAATGAAGTGGATTTTTCTAACAAATTTTATTCAGATCCGAAAAAAGGTTCGAAAACTATCATATCCTTTCAAACATACACCCACGCAAACAAACAAATATATATACACACACACATATATATATATATATATATATATTATATATATATATATATATATATTGATCAATAAATCCCTACTCTTTCAATAAAGACAATGCCCCTTACATCATCCCAACTTCATTTGTCATTTGCTAATTTTTTCTTTGGAAATTAAAATGTAGTGCAGTTATTTTTATATTTTAGTTATTTATTTATTGTTTTGAGAAAATGGTTTGTCGCGTGGAGGTAGGTACCAAAAAGTTAAACTATTTAAGAAGGTAATTGCCATCGCCTGACTAAGTATTTTTCACCATGGCGACTTTTCACTTCTTCTGTGATTAATAACCCAGTCCTACAACTTCTCATCTTGGACCCCTCCCACGCCCTTACCCGCCTTCCTAGTGGTATTTATAAGAACCCATTAATTTTTTGCTCTATCAAGATTCTAAAAACGGGATTTAAAAAATGGAAAAAACAGTCATTAATAATTTAAAAAGAAAACTTTAATATACCATTAATATATGTCAATAGATATATTTATTTATCTTTTATATTTTTTCAAATCAATTAATTCAATGAATTTGTCATTTTTATCTCTTTTTAAAGACTTTAACGAGTATTACAATAAATATAACATTTTTTTTTAAGAATGAAACACCTAATTATTTTATTTTATTATTTTTACTTTAATCTTCTGTATTTTTCCAAGGGACTTAAATATTACTTATATATAAATTGTAGCTTTCCTTAATAACATTTCTGCATTATTTATTGTTGTAATACTTAAATGGATTTATAAGTAAAAGTAGGAGAGTTTCTTTAATTACCAGTTTCAATTAAATGCAGTTTATAGCTACTTCTTTCCCGATTGAATTATTTTAGTAGCTCGACTAAGTTTATTTAACTTGTTTTGAATCCAAATTCAAAACTCCAACTTTAAAATCAGAACAATACATTATTAAAATAAACAAAAAACATAGTTGCCATCGCGGCAACACAGCTCGTTGTATAATAAAAAAATATCTGGCAGTTTATCGATTCTACCACTTGAGTCTTGCATCTCTCAATTATTTTGTTTTTAATTTTTTAAGTAAACATCTGTCGAAAAAAATGGCGTTTCAAAACATATAATACGATTGTAAAGTATATTGCCATTGGATGCTATTATTTTCAAGGTTTTCGTTAAAACAGAAACTTGGTTTACTAATACATAATTCATTCGATGTCTACTGTAATACTTTTATCTTCATTATTAATCCCAAAACTTTAGTGACATAATAATTCTGAGGTCGAGCGCAGCGATGCCAAAGTAATATATCTTAAGCTTTAGGGAATCATGCATTTTTAAGTATATAAAAGTATTTCATAGAATAAGCGGGTAAAAAATAATTAAAACCTAATCGGAGTCAAATTTCATTTGTTTTTAGTAATGTGCAAACCGTATACTGCATTTTGAAATTTAATAATTTTCTTGTACGAGCTGTGTTCTTTATGCTGAAATTTCTTTCTTATTCGCGTTTTTGCAATTTAATTGAAAAAAAATCTAATGAGATTTTTCGAGTGAGAAGGGGTGCCCAAAATCCGTTTTAAAGGTCCCAAACCACGAAAAAATACCTCTTTTATATATATATATGTATATATATTATATAATAATATATATATATATATATATATATATATATATATATATTATATATATATATATATATATATATATATATATATATATGCATTTCTGTATACATAGATTGATGATAACGATTTTAACTTTGTGGTTTCTATTGGCTCTAATTTACTTTTCGTGTTTTAAGGAATGTTATATACTTTTTATAATTTATTTAGTGTCTCCTTACTTATACTTTATTTTTTCCTTACTTACCGCCGTATGTAGATAAGATAAGTATTGTGTACAACTCAAGTTCAGATTTTGCACAAGTGAATCTTTTTATTTAATAACTAGTGTCGATTAGGATATTGTATCCCATTAGGGTTAAATAAAACAACAATTTTAGCGTGATGTTTTGACCAATCTGGTAATAATCGTACCTAAAAAATATAAATATGTATTGTTATAAAAGAGTATATACAATAGAAAAAATATAAGTATAGATAATATAAAAACTAAAGGCTAACAGCATCATACAAAAAGTGCAAGTTGTCTACTTACAAGTACTTATAATAATTTGAATATTCGTTCCGAGGAAGAAGTAAGTAAAATACAATTACTAAAAAATTTGAACTAATTAAGAGACAAAGAAAATTAGGAAAAGGGGGAAATTAGAAAAAAAGTTAGACAAAACCATCAACACAGGAATGTATTGATGAGGAGTATAATCAAAATATTAAACCTTAAATATATCATGCAGAATGAACCTGTGTTATAGCTAGAAAACAAAATTATATAACAAGGTTGAGTAAACCAGGAAAACATACCGGATAATAAACATAAGGAGAATGACCGAAGTCTGGAATAGTTGAGCACAGCGAATCTAAAATATAGAAAAAGTTACAATTAATTTACTTCTTATAATTTATATCTTGCATGCGGTATCCCTCATAATATATTATGCAAGTTCATTAAATTGTATATAAGGGGAATATTCAAATATTGATTAAACAATGGACAGACTCATTGCTTAAACAGGTTCAAAATTGTATTTTTTAAATTGTTGATTTTTCCGTCCCGTTTCATATCTCTACCATGAAACAACTGTATTATGTGAGACTAATACGTGTCACACATAAACAACTCCCATAAAACAACGTGATTAAAATCCCTCTGTAAAACTCACTTTAAATATTAGCAATATCATGGTAACTTGTATTTTTCCTTTTCCTTATTTATACGGAAAAGTAGGAAAAGTGTGTGCGTCTGTGTCTGTTACCAACGCATCTAACAGTGTATTTATGCTAGAGAGTTGAAACCCGGAAAAATTATTTTTTCTGGTCTAGTTGTACTATTTGTAAAATAATTTGTTCATGGTGTCATTAACTTGAAATGACTCGGCAAAAATTCTGAAAATTCATAAAACACGGAAAATGATGATCGGTTTGAGATCATTATGTATCAAGCATGAGTCATATATAAGACCAACATATGTATAAGTTTCATCCCGTTGTCAGCAATAATTAGATTTATATCGAATGACGCATAGGGATATATGCTAGGGGGGGCATAGCCTATCTAAATACATTAAGAGGCCTGAAACATCTATTTGGGGCTCTCAGGGGCTCTATGTAACTTCATTGAAACCTCTATCATAAGAGAGCTAATGTTTTAATTAATAAATTTATCTACTCACGGCAGCAAAATTAGCCATTACTGGACTGTTTTTAAGCTGCAAAATGTCATTTTACCTACACTGTCAAACAATACGGAAAATATTTTAAAACAGTACGCAAAATGTTTCAAAACAGTACGCAAAATGTTTTGGTAATGAAAAAAGTACTAGGGAGTTATGGCTCATTTAAATAACATGGGAAACAAGTCAAAACTCCCTAGGCGGGAAAATGAATGAGCGGAGGTTATTATTTTACAAATTATTGCGTGAATTTCGGTATTGTTTTATTTTGTAAACTATGATTTATTCTAGCTTGTTTTTAGTATGAACTTTCTTTATTCTTACTTAAAATTACGATATTATTATTAAATGTTTAACATTTAACATTTGTTTATCTAATAATATATAATGTTTTGGAAACAAATTGGCAACACTGATAATTTTGGCATTAAATTAAATTATTTACCAGCTGTTTATGAATCGACAGATTTTTAATGTTTAAGTCGTCAAATTTTGTATTTCATGTTGTTATATTTAGTTTAAGTATATAAAGTTACAAAAATAGAACGTTATCAATAACTAAATCTGTAAACTAAAGTTAAGTTACTAAAACATAATGAGTGAGAACAACAATGAATAAAGATACAAACATTGTTGACATTGACGAGTTATTGGACTACACTCCACCTGATATTGTCAGCGTTGCATCTACTTCAAAGCAGTCTTTACTGCCTGTTTAATCTCGCAGCAAGTATTTAAAATAATCTCTTGTGTATTTTTTCTGCCGTTAGTAGATAAAATAGTATATGCTACTATGCAGCAAAGGAAACATTGCAGACTCGTGCAATTAATTACCTGCCTCGGCTTACGCCTCTGCAGGTAATTCGCCATTTGCCAGTCTCGGCTTCGCCTCGTCTGTCAAATGGGTTAACTACCTGCCTCGGCTTACGCCTCTGCAGGTAATTTCCATAGCCACCCTCGCTTTCGGCTCGGGGGCAAATTTATAAAACTCGTCTGCAAAATTCCATTTTGCTGCCTAGTAGCATAATATACTATTATTTCGGTTTCATGCACATTGTTTGTGTTTTGATTTGGATTTTTAACATTCTACAATACAAATTATTGTTATTTTGCACTGATTATTTGATTATATTTATAACCCAAGGTGGTCATGTAACTTTTTTGATGTTTCAAAATTTAATCTATAGGGCCCCTCTGGTAATAATATCTCCATGGAATGACGTGTATACGTTTTTTTAAATAAAATTGTAAAAGCAAAAAAAAACTAACCTAGTTGTTGTGAGGATGTGCGAAGCGAACCGATGTGGCGAAGAAAAAGTTCCGAGGTACTCGGTAACTAATTTATATATTTTAAGAACATACATTTGAATTTTTATTTTACTTTTCTCTTCTTTTAGCGAATTTCCTTTGTTTGTGTTTAAGAGAGATTTCAAAAAACTAAATTTAAAGGTTGGCAATACCTTTAATAATAATAATAATTATTATTATCTTTATTTTCATCAATTTTTACAAATTTAATTACAATTTTTTAAGGTTGCGATAAGAGCCTTAAGAAGCAAGCTAGAGCGGCTCCGTTTCCTTAGTTTAAAAATAAAAAAAATTGAACTTATAATTCGTCTTCTTGAATGAAAAAAATAGTGATAATAATGCAATAATAGTTATTTATGCCATAAGGCTGAAAAGTGTGTCTTTATGTCACGGCAATTAGATTTACCGACGAGCGAAGCGAGTCGGGAAAAATTGCCAAGACATAAAGACATTCTCAGCCGGATGGCATACACTATTTTTTTTGAGGTAGCACTCATTAAATAAAGCACTCATTAAAAAAAATAAAAAAAGCACTCATTAAACTGCGCTATATACTTAATTGAAAAAAAAACGTCCAATTATTATTAACTCCATATTATCGCCGTCATTAAATTCATCCATAGCTTCACACTTTTACTCAAAAATGTAAAAGCTTTACAAATAAACACACAAAAATTGTCAATTAGAACACCTTTTAAAAACGAAAAAAAATTAGTCTACGAACAAAAACAGAAACAAAATGAACGTTTTTAAATAAAGCTCATGAAGGTTTAACACAGATTGTTTTTTGAACACGCTACATTTCAGTAATGGCGGCAACATATGAATTACTTTTACGTCCTAGGAGTTTTTTTTTTACATTTATTATTGTCCTCGAAGGTGAAAAGTACTAAATAACCTTCTATAACAATAATGATTGGCTTCTCATCCTAAAAACGGTCCAATAAAGTGCTCAATTACGTACTACCTCAAAAAAAAATAATTTAATTTGAGGCAGGAAATCTACTAGTGGTCGATTTTAATTGACTGTAAAAACCTTCATTTTTTTTAAAATATATATAATTCCGTTATTTATTAAATATAAATTTTGTAGCATACTGTCATAAAAAAATTTTAAATTTATGGTGGACATATTTATTAGTTTTTTTTCAGCATTATCTTGGTATATATTGTTTTGTATTGTAATCTTTACTCAGTATCTGAGATATTATGATAACGACTTCAGATATTAGGGTTTTAATATTTTGTTGAAAAAATAAATGCATAAAAATATAAAATTAAAATATATGAAAATAAAATCTGATTAATATTTATCTTTAAAGGTTTAATAATGATATGCCAGGGTCTGTCCCGTAGGTTTATGTTTGTATGACAATAAAATTATTTGATATTTACGTGGGTGTATGTAGATTGATTTAACGATAAGTCAAGTGAAATTAGTGATGTTGACATCAAACACAGACAACCCTTAATCAAATACACAATAAGTCTCTTCTTTACGTTAAATTATTGCAGCATAGAGTCTTTGCTTTTAAACCTGTCTTCATATTGATTCATAGAATTATTCATAAATTTAAGTGCTTCGAGCTGGAGTTTTGGCTTCTTAATTGAGACTAAAATTAGTTTCATTGTATATTTAAGTTACTTAAAGGTCACATGATTTAGAAAATGACACAGCAGTATTAACAGAACATTTTTAATACATTTGTTAGAAACAATTTAACCTCGTGATGATGGACTTTTAGCCTAGTTCTTTTGTCTTAAACTTAATGTTCTAGGAACTTTATGTTCCTAGAAAATAGGTTTGACTAACCTATTTTTCTTAACGTTATTTATATACTATGACTTAAATCTACCTTTATCAAAATATTTCTTTTATTAAGTTTAATATTTGTCTTTAGATTCATAAGTACGCTGTGTATGTAGCAACCCTTTGTATAAGGCCAGCTTCACATATTTATTTTTGTAAATAAAGTGTTTATATATATGTCTTAGGCTTTATGTTCTGTATGTCTTCACTTTGAATCTAGATTAGCATTGAAAAAACATGTTATCTTTTTTTCCCCTGCCATGCCAGTTTACTTAAATTTTAAATAATAAGTCCATAAACAATATAACGTATAAAGGGAACCACATAATATGGAAACCCAAATCGTGATCGAATTTATCACATTCTTGTAGATCTTAGGTTGAACTAATTAATGTCGTCTTAAATGTTTGCTACGTATTTCCCCGAAAGCGATTTTTTTAAACCTTCTGATTTTATTGGGTAATTTCATACAAAAAGGCTTATTTGAGGGGGCTTTCCTAATATTGTGGGCTAATGGCTAATAAATGCTGATGGGACATATTTATGTCACACTGACTATGTCACACAGGTCAGTCACCTGTGGGACATAGGCTTTTGAGGAACAGGCCCATCTGCACAAAGGATTATGCGGAGATACTTTTAGACCTGTGTGTAATATTCCGACACTGGTTCTAATGTCTTCACTGACATTATATAAAACAAATGTTTCTCCTGGAGATTTTATTTGTTTTATTTATAGTAATTCGTTGTTCAGTCATACAAGATAAACAATGTAACACATTATAAAATATAACAGTTATACATTCACATTTATATTATGAACACAAGTTGTCACTAAAGCTAAAACGACAAAAATTAAATAATAATTTAGTTTGAAAGCCCAGCACTTATTTTCTACCTCATAAGAGGCATAAAATAGGTCTGTAAGATATTGTAGGGGATAGTTAGTACATCGTAAAATCTTGTGGTCTGTGGGACCGTAGTAGCGACTCAAAAACTTAGAAAATGCCAACAATTACCTCGTGAGACCTTCATATTCTTGTTCTTTGTACCAAAACCAACTTAAACCTCCAAGGTCTGTCACGATCTATTTTCGCCGTTATGAAAACAGATTATGGTTGAATTTTTGAAAATGCCAAAATTTAGCTAATTTTTGGAATATTTGGAAAGGGCTTGAAGTAGTATAACTCCTTATTTTTTAAACATATTGAAACAAAAACAACCAAGCTAAAGGTGGTAAACTGAACTTAGCATTAAACATGGTTAACACAATTTATACTTTAGAAGATAGAAGTCAAGATTCTTGTAAAAATCACCATTTCATTTATTACTCCTGAGCAAAAATCATGTTTATGAAAATATTTTTTATGACGTCATGAACCCGTAATATTAACTCAGGATAAATTTCGAAAGTTCATCAAACTTGGAATAATCATTTTACGATTTAGCTAGCATTTACTCGTAGGCAAGACCGACATGATGAAATGAAACTTGGCATTTATGCCAAGTTTCATTACATTATCAGCATTACTTTAAAATAATCCAATTTTGTTAAATTGAGTACGATTGTATCCACAGTACATTTGGTTGTATCTATATTCTAAGGACGAGCAGAGTGAGTCCGATGTAGTGACAATGAGCGTAGCGAATTCAAGAAAAATTCCTACGTATATATATATATATTTATTTTTATTTATTTATATTATATATATATATATATATATATATATATATATATATATATATATATATATATATAATATATATATATATATATATGTACGTATGTGTATAAATGTATTTATACATACCTTGTCTTTTGTTTCTTGAAAACTTTTAGAGGCTCTCTCGGATCCGAATAAAACTTGGTATATCAATCATATACAAGAACAGAACCTTAGAGTTTATGAAATATGTATAACGTCATTACCTCTCAATAATAAATTCTTATTTGTTTAAGTCAGAACAAACTACATTTTCGGAGTAGAAGTCTATTACATTCAGTCGTAATTACATTGCTTCTAGTGAACCTAGAAATTGGTTTTTGATTGATGCAGAGTGTGAATCCATTTTTGATTACTTCATTACGTAATAGTTTCCACTCCTTACTACGTGGATTTCAGGATTTAATTCTTTAGCGTGGAATCATCTTTTTGGCCCCTTATTTGCAAATTTTCGGTTCTCTCACTCACTAAGAAATTTATTTTTAGATAGTAACACTATTTTTGTTTTTCTCTCCAGTTTTATTAAGGTACAAAAAATAAAAAACGGGCCTTCGGCCCGTTTTTTATTACGGCGTCGGCCCGCCGGGCCGCCTCGCGGCCCGGCGGATGCAGATGGGATGCAGGAGGCTCAAGTAGTACAGTCTAGTGGTGACAGCGTGAAACTGTCACATATTTTTATTTATTTATTTATTTTTATTCAACTAAACAACGAGCTGTTGAGGGTAATCAAGTCTTTCCATCCGCTTTTCAGCGCTAGAATGATGAGGAGTCGATGGATGAGTGATCCCAAGAAAGCTCTATAAGAATTTCGTATAAATTGGTAAAAAGTGAAAAAAATTAATTTCTCACTCTTACTTCCCCAATCTGTCGTCCCCCTTGGATTTGAACCTCTAATGTCAGAGTTTCAATTTTTGTTTGTTTCCTTTACTTATCCGTTTGCGCCAACCCGAGATGTTATACTCAGATAGCAAATTTAAATGTTAAGTCTAAAAAACTAAAAATGAATTATTGTTATTGTTTTAAGAAAACGATGGTGCTGCTTCGCGTGATGAGGCCCCCAAGTTTTATTAAACAAAAATACATCGCGAATACTACAGCATACCATAGATCTTTGTTTACTTTTATTTTATTTTACTCAACGATTGGCAACTGTTTGTTTTTTTAAAAAAATACTACAGCACAATCTATTAGAGAATAGAGCAAATATATTTTTACTACTAGCGCTATTCAAGACTCTAGTGATGAGGCCCCCCAACTTAAATCATAAACACAAACTTGTCAATTAAGTGTTCCTACTACACTCGGGAGTGAACCATCTATCTTAGGATTGTCTGATTGAGCTGAAACCGGTCGCAATCGTTTTAGAATGACTTCGACCATATAAAGACTACTTCGAGGTTCTTCCGCTTTACGGGCCTGCTTTGTTCGGCGTGGTTTAGTGGAAGCCAATTTTGTCCTGTCTCTCTGGGACAGCAGGCTTACCAGGATGGAGCAATAGGTAGAGGTCCATCTTTTATACTATATCCCGACCCTCTAACACTACTAAACCTAACAGATATCGTACAAGTCTTTGACCTAGACGTATACATATATACAACATTATATATATATGTATACTGTTTGCGCCATTTGTGATGGTTCGAGCTGAAATTGGTCTTAATCGATTTAGCTAGCCGTCTACCTAAACACGAAATACCTTGTTTTAAGCCATTTCAAGTTTCAAAAAAATGTTTTTTTCATGACGTCATAACTTTGGTTGATGACGTCATTATGTTTTTATAAACAATAGGCCTCGTAACCTCCACAACATCTCGCGATTTGCAAAGTTTCGTTTCAATTTGACAACGCCTTCGAGAGTTATCGTTCGCCATACGAAAATGTAGAAACTCTTTACATATATATATATATATATATATATATATAATATATATATATATTATATATATATTATATATATATATATATATAATATATATATATATATATATATATATATATATATTATATATATATATAAATATATATATATATATATATATATATATAAATTTTTTTCGGGTATATATTTTGTTATCAGGAAGCCAATAGGAACCGATTCCACTCACTCCCACCCTCAACTTCCGTCATCCGAACAACCTCATAAGCGTCATTTTCTTAATGAAAATTCGCTAAAAAATGCCTATGCAGTTAAAATCCAATTTTTTTACCAAGCTGTAAGTCTGCATGTGTATGTGTGGCTGTTATCATCATAGCTCCCTTTGTGCTTATGCAAGAGAGTTGAAGCTGGTACAAAAATGTATATTTAGCTCAACTTCCTTTTCGGAATATTTAATTTTTGTTTGGCGTTTTTAACTGTTATTAATGATAGCAAAAAGTTAAAATACAGATCCTCGACGTGTAGACGCTAAGTGGCCCGGGTCCTTTCTAAGACCGATCGAGGCCACTTTGTTGATATTTTGTATTATTAAATGTTGCATCGTCTCGCCTTACAGGCCCGTTCCCCGAGCAGTTTTAGTGTTTATTGTTACATTACATAGTATTTTGCTGTCTATCTAGCGAATTTTCAGGCTCGCTATGGCTCTTTCGGGGACACATAGAGGTAAACATGTACGTTAAATGATGTATGTACTGTTGACCAATTATCATGACCCACTGTAGTAATAGATACCTTCTATTTACTCATTACAAATGACTCATTATAATTAGATCGTGCCACTGATAATAGTTCTACTGAGGTAAAACCAGTTCCAATTGTTATATACTCGCAAAAGCAGCCATAAGAAACTTCTAGGTCCTTCCGCTGTGCGGGCCTACATAGCTCGTCTTGGGTTCTTAAGTAATTTTCCCCCTGTTCGTCTAGAACAGTAGACTTACCAGGTTAAAACAAGAGAAAGGGGCCTCTTTTTATACTAAATACCCGCCCTTTCTCTTGTTTTAACCTGGTAAGTTTACTGTTCTAGACGAACAGGGGGAAAATTACTTACGAACCCAAGACGAGCTATGTAGGCCCGCACAGCGGAAGGACCTAGAAGTTTCTTATGGCTGCTTTTGCGAGTATATAACTCCCCCTCACGAAGTGTCGCTGTTGGGTGCTATCATTCCTTAATCTCTATTTTGTTCTTTTTCTGAATTTCAATTTGTGACTTACTCTGAATTTCGACTTTGTTTTTTCTTCTGTATTTTGACTTTTGTCTTGTTCGGAGTCTGTATCATGTTCTAGTTTAGATATATGTTCACTTTCAGACTCTTGTTCCTGGTTCAACTTTTTTTCTTTTTCCGATTTCGATCTAGTCATTCTAATGTAGATACTATCATCTTCTTTGTTTTGTTTCTTATTTTCGTTATCTGTATTGTTTGTTTTATTTTCGTTTCAGATTTCATTTGTTTTCTCAGTTGTGTCTTCTTTTGAATAAAGTTCATAATTTTGCGTATTTTTTTGTCCTTCGTAATATGGTTTTTCTAAAAATTTTACATCTCTTGTTACTTTAACCTTATCTTTGGATGGTATAAAAATTTTATAAGCTTTTGAAACTAACGAATATCCAACAAATATTCCTTCTTGTGTTCTAGATTCAAATTTTCCGCGTTTTGGTTCTTTGACCATAGCAAACGATTTTGATTCAAAAATGTGTAAATGTCTTGCTGACGGTATTTTTCCTGTCCATTTGTAATATGGTGTTTGATTTTCTATTGATCTGCTTGGGCAACGATTTCTTAAGTAATTAGCAGTATTTATAGCTTCAGCCCAAAGTTTTAATGGTGTATTAGCCTATATTAGTAAACATCTGGCCATATTTTCAAGTGTTCTGTTTTTTCTTTCAGCCAATCCATTCTGCTGTGGTGAATAACTAACAGATAATCTTCTTTGAATGCCTGATTCTTTTAAAAATCTATCAAAGTCATTGTCTACCTGTGTTTTGTATTCTTTGAATGCTTGTAATGCTTCACTTTTATTATTAAAGAATTTAACGTAACAATAACGAGTAGCTTCATCAATAAATGTTATGAAGTATTTTGCTCCACCTGGTGATGGTATTCGAATTGGACTACAAACATCAGTGTGTACAATTTCCTATATTTCCAACTTTTTTGGTTTATCTCTAATTTTGAACGGTAATCTTGAGAATTTTCCTATAATACATGTATCTCAATCATCTAATTTTTCTTTAAAATTGAATTCTAATCCTTGTAGTAGTTTATTTCTCATAGCCAATTTTAATTCTGTTTCATTTAGATGTCCCATTTTCTGATGCTAACTTGTAATTTTAGACTCTTTGCTTGTTTGATTCATGATTTTCATTGGAATAATTTTTATTCTGATTTTCTATGTAGTACAATCCGTTTTTTCTATTTATTTTCATTACAGTTTTTCCAAATTTATTTTTGACTACTGCAAAATGTTTCTGAAAAATTACTGTATGACCATGATCGGTTGCGTTTCCTAGTGAAATTAAGTTTGTTGTCAGATTAGGTACTAACAAGGTATTGGTTAGCTTAATTGTATTGTTCCTTGGTAATATTATTTTGACTGAACCTACCCCTGTGATCTTGGTAGTTTGGTTTTCTGATGCTAACTTTAATGTACTACCTTCATTATCAATTTTTCTAATAAATTGTGTTTATTTAAACACATGTGTAAAGTGCATCCACTGTCAAGGCACCATAAGTCATTATTTTTATTGCTCATGTCCGATGACTTGCATTCTTCAAAAATGTTAAATGTTGAATCTCCTTTCTTTTTTTCGTTGTTTTTATTATGCCAATAATTTTCAGTTTTATGATTGGTTTTTAAGCAAATTTTACATTTGTATTTATATTGTTTACCTTGGTGTGTTGTAGATTGATGTCCTTGGTAGTGATTTCTATATCTTTTACTCATCTTCAGTTGTTTCATTCTCCTAATCGTCTTTATTACGAGATTCAGCTTCTTCTAAAATTTTTATTTTTAAATCGTCCGGTTTCGGTAAATTGTCTCTCGATTCAATTGCGACTCTGAAATTTTTCAACTGACGGACTTAAACTGTACAACATCATTATACTCAACAGGTCTGAATTTATTGTGATTTCCATTTCTTCCAATTTATCTACAGCAACCATGAATTCATTTAAATGCTGTTTTACATTAGACCCTTCTTTCATTTTATGTAGGCTAAGTTTCTTTAAGAGTGATGCTTTTCTAGCAGGAACTTTGCTTTGATAAATATTTTTTAAAGTATCCCAAACATCCTTTGATGTCTTGCAATTTTTAATTTGCTTGAGTTCTGAGGGTGCTATAATCAACATTATAATCAACAACATGATGACAACATGATGATCAACATTATGATCTGCTCTTGCATGCAAATCATTTTTATTCCATTGAGCTAGTTTTTTCTCATTATCAGTATTAGGTTTTTTAATTTCACTTGATGCATACTCCCATAATCCATTCTTGATGAGTATGGCTTGTGCCTGTATTTGCCAAGTATCATAGTTGTCCTTTTTTAAAGGCTCTATTTTACAATTCACCAAATTAGACATAAAATTAAAACTGTTAGGATTTAAATCTTCCTATTAGATCCTTGCATATACACAGCTAAGAAGGGGGGAGACCTCATACTCCTAGCAGTGTATGTGGACGATAGTATTGTTGCTTCAAAGAATAAAGAAAGCTTAGTTAAATTAAAACAATCACTCGAAGAAAATTTTGAAATGAGGGATTTAGGTAGTCTTCAATATTGTCTCGGAATAGAATTTGAACTAAAAGATGGAAAAATTTCACTATCACAACAAAAATATATAGAAGAAATATTTCAGAAATTCAATATGTCCGATTGTAATCATATAGCCACACCTCTTGAAGCAGGAAAAATTTAGTTAAAGCGAAAAAATCGACTGAAGAATATCCGTATCAAAATCTCATAACTCATGTACATATCGGTAGCTACGCGACCAGATATCGCCCACGCAGTAAGTTACTTAAGTCAGTTTTATACCTGCTACAACAAAGAACACTGTTCAGCTGCCAAAAGGGTTTTGCGTTACCTAAAAGGCACAATAAATTACAAATTAGTTTACCAACAATCTGGAAAACCAATCATTGGATATGAGGACGCAGATTGGGGCCAATGTAGTGTAGATAAAAAATCTTACTCTGGCTTATGTTTTAAATATGCAGGAGCACTTGTTAGTTGGGAGTCAAAGAAACAAAACCGTTGCTCTTTCGACAGATGAAGCTGAATATGTAGCACTTACAGAAGCAGCGAAAGAAGGCATACATTTAAATCAGCTTATAAATGATATCGGAATACCACATGAAACCATTGAAATCTTTAATGACAACCAAGCTGCGCAAAGTCTATCAAAACTTCCGATTGTAAGCTCAAAGACTAAACATATAGCTATCAAAGAACACTTTATAAGAGACGCTGGTCAGAGAGGACAAGTTAAAGTATCATATTTGAAAACTCAAGAAATGGAAGCTGACATTCTCACAAAGGGACTCAGCTCACCAACACACAAATACCTACTAGACAAGATAGGACTGAAAGCACCCAATAGCGACACTTCGTGAGGGGGAGTGTTGTTATGTCACTCAGTGTCAATTGTAGTCAGTCTACTTGAAGACATCAAGCAAGATATTTATTAATAGTTTTATGTTAAATGTATTAAGTTAATATATACAAAGTTATGTTCTGTAATATGAAATCCGGGGTAGTCTCTCCTAACTATAATATTATATATATATATATATATATATATATATTATATATATATATATATATATATTATATATATATAATATATATTATATAAGTTTTGCAAACGTATTTTTTGTGATGGTGATCCTCTGAGACGGATTTTGGTCCGAGGATCGAATCCAGACCTACCTTTCGCCATGGGAGGTAGGTTCGAGTCTATCCTATCAGTAAATATTTCGAAATGGTATTTTCTAGAACTGAAGCTTAAAAGTGGGCCGTCAAAGTTTGATTATTGTAAAGTGAATATACTCAAATGATAGTCGATATTTTTTACGCTTGAAGTCGTAGGGTCATTTAAACGTTTGTACTCTCCCGAGTTCCAATCTACAAAGAACCCTTAGAGTTTAAGTACACTCCTATAACTAGGGAATCGGTAATTTCACCCTCTTCTTTATGAGACTGCACCTGTGACTAGGTTCATAGTTTGTCTAGTACATTTTCTCTAGTCCTTCAAACTACTCTGATCTCATTAGTCCTAGCCTACCAGTTACTAGCTTTTACCAATCTCACTAGTTCCTCTAGTCTCACCAGATACTCGTTACACTAACTGCTCTGTCCAGCCCAGTTCAGCCCAACGGGGGAGAAAATCCGACGTTTCGCTTGACGCTGAACTCAGTTCAGTTTTGTAGGGCATTGTGTTTCTATCCATAATGTCCTATATCCCTGAAGATGCCTCCCACAGTGGAAGCGAAACGTAGGATTCTTCATCTGCATTAACGCTGTCACCACAAGAAGACCTAAATCTCTTGCCATAGATAATTGCAGACTCATCGTCGTCACAGCTTTCCTTAGCTTTGTTGTCTACAATTTCATTAGGCGTGATACCCGCGTGGCTTTTAAGCCAAACCAAGACAATATTTTTATTCTTTGATGAGTTAGTGTAGAATAAATTAATTATTTGACGTAGTAAATAGTTGTGAAGAGATGAGAAAGATTTATTTTAAACAGCGGAAACTAGACTTTGATTATCTGTAAAAATAACAAATCATTATGTATCGATTCTTTAATATACTCTAAAGCTTGAACTACAGTTAATTTAAAACAATTCCTTGCCTGTTAAATATATTTATATAGGTAATTAGGCATAGAAGTACAAATAAATAATATTCCTTAAAATATAATGTTTCGTTCGTAATGTTTTGTAGGTAATTACTTATAATTTATGTTAAATTAGTGTCAATATTAATAACATTTATTAAGTTAATGAAAATACTACAAATCATTCCTCGTAATTTTAAGTAAATTACAGTCAATCCAAAATTAAAAATGATATAGATTTTCAGGTAAAAATGATTAATTTTACCAAAATGAAAGCAGTCATGGGTAAATAATCCCTTTTAAAAATTTAAATAGAATATCAATTACAAATACTCTTTGTTTATCTCCTCTCAGTAAATAGCTTAAAACAAAATAGAGTATAAATGATTGCGACCGAAGGCTAAATCAAGCGTAACTCATTTTTAACAATACCTAGGAACACTCTATTGAACATTTTGAATTAATCAAACTTGCTTTTAAATATTGTCATTTAAAAAAAAATATATCTTTTATTAGACTTAATAATAAATATGTATATAAATTTTTTTCATGAAAAAATTGGATACGGAATACCTCGGAAATTTTTCTTATCACATCGGATTTGCTACGCTCATCCTCCTATTTCTAACTAGCTTCGCTCGTCCTTAATTCGTTAAATTTATACTGCAACTTGATTTCAGACTCACTTTGATTGTCTTTAGATAGTAAATACATTCGAATAATTCTCAGTGGTCACCCACTCAAGTAACAACTGCTCTCGATACTGCTTAACTTTTATGAGCGAACAAAAATCATGGATATACTGTTCATATTAAAATAAAACTTATTGTACTTATTTATTACGTAAAGGTTTACTCTTGTTCCGAATTTCAACTCAATTAAATTATTTTCCGTTTTTTACAATTCCTTTAGCACATAAGTCATTCAATAAAAATTTAACTAATATTGATTACGAGGCTACATGCAAATTGAGGCTGATACAAATCTTAATCGATAACAACTTTTTACCGCGTTTTATGGCTTTTCAAAATTTTGCTTATTCATTCTTGCGGGTTAATGACAACATTAAAAAATACTTTTCGAATAGCACCACTACACCTATAGACTGGTTTTTGTACCAAGTTTCAACTCTCTAGCAAAAATACATTGGTAGCAACGATGACAACACATACTCATACAATCGGATAACTATGTAAAAACCATTTAGGAGGCCTTAAAACACCTGAAACGGTTAATTTTGGTGTCATCCGGGTTATGTTTTTTTTGCAAACACAATGCTTTTCCTATATACCTAAGCTATTCTCTGCTTCTTGACAATATTATTCGCTATACAATTGTTATAACATTGTTGAGTCATGAAATCCATCATAAAGTAACTAGATATTGCATAAAATAACAGCCTATTAACTCATAAAGTTGGTATATATTTAGCTAGTTAGTAATAATTAGCTTGTAGTATACAATAGCTAATTAAATCATATTGTATAACGTAAAATTTATTGAATAAATGCAGAACGTGGGGATGTATTTCCCATTCAAGAGTTAAATATGTCCCAAGTTTTATTAATTGCGTAATCAGCAGCAGTTCTATGTAGTTAAATCACATTAATTTCTAAATAACACACACGCACACACGCAAAACACACACACACACACACACACACACAACACACACATATAATATATTATATATATATATATATATATATAATAATATATATATAGTATAATATATATATATATATATATATAATATATATATATATATATATATATATATATATATTAATATATTAATATATATAATATATATTATAATATATATATATATAGCATCAAAACGAGCGATTTTTTTAAATTCTATAAACTCTTACTTAAACCGTAACAGCCCAAAAAATTCATAACCATCTAGAGTAACTCCGGCTCTTATATGTTGAAGATGTCTTTCAAAGCACTTGTTTTTCATCTGCCATTCCATATGACCTGGAATATCTTTGGCTTTAGAATGTATCACAAATCTTATATAGCACTTATTTTTAAACTTCAATTCTAAACTACTTAGACCTAAAGTATATTTAACTCTTAGATGTATCAAATGTCTTTCAAAGCACTTGTTTTTCAACTTTAACTCTCAACCACCGAGATCTAGAGTATATTAACTCTTGGATGAATCAAATTTCTTTTATAGCCCTTTTGCACTTTTATCAATAAGAAAAAGTAGTTATGTACCTATTACACTAACTAATTTAATTTTAAATAATATATGAGTATGAATTTTTAATATTATTTTAAATTCTTTTCATGCATTTCGCAAGCCCTAAAATTGCTTGTTACCCCCACTTTAAGAACCACTGACCTGGAGTATATCCGGCTCTTTGATGTATCAGTTCTAAGGTTTCTTCTAAGGTTTTAGAGATGATATGGTATTTAATAGAGCATTACTTAAATAATTGTAAAATTATTTGTTGCTTTGGACATAATTCAGAAATAAGAGTGTATTTTGTAAAGCATAGATGTACCATTATAATTTTTACATTTTCATGAGGTATGTAATATAGAAATAAAATAAGCGTAGAAGCGTTACGCCATGCCTGGCAGATTATTTTGTAAATAGACTATCATTGTTTTCCCCTGGTCCTTCATATGTATTAGCCCTTTTCTTTTATCATTAAAATATTATTGTGTTTTATTTATGTATATATGAGATAAAAATAAACATGGGGAATATATTATAGGGGGAATGGAAGAAAAATAGAGAGAGTAGACGCCAGAGATGATATCAGAAAATTCTCTTTACATGTTTCTTTAAGCTTTCCCTAACTAGTTTTTATTTATATGTGGTATTTTTATTTTTTTATATGAATACATGAATGAATACATAAATATTTTACGGTTACTTTTTTAATGTTTGTCGATAAAATAAGATAAGATATGTCTCTTAAATATAGGCGGATGTTATAAAAATGTATTCATAATACATAACAGGATACATGAATGATAAAATGGGTTCTGTGATATTACCTTTTAGGTTGGATTGAAGAGGACTTACTAACTTTCCTTAATATACATGAATAAATAATACATAATATCAAAAATATCAAATAAATGAATACATTTTCAAATACATTTATTAATATACATAAAAGATATTGCAAGTTAAATATTTATTGAAGGTATTGGGATAATAGGTAAAAATAATAATTGTTTATATAATTTTAGGATAACACTATATAGGCATCATGAAGACAAAATAGTATGTGCTATTAGGCAGCAAAGGAAACATGCAAGTTAATACCTGAATTGGCTCCACCTCTGGGCATTCTATTGCCACAACTAGACTTCCAGTCGCAGTGCAATTAGGGTCTATCCTCGACTCAAACCCCAATCATCAATAATAATAATAATAATACCTAAATTGGCTCTACCTCTGGGGGCAATTTTATTTGCCACCAAACTAGACTTCCAGTCGCAGTGCAAATAGGGTCTATCCTCGACTCAAACCCCAATCATCAATAATAATAATAATACCTAAATTGGCTCCACCTCTGGGGGCAATTCTATTTGCCACCAAACAACTGTGTGCAAGCTGGAGTCTCACAAGGTAGTACCGAAGATCCTATTATTTATTCCTTTTATACTCATGATATCCTGGATAATCTATCCACTATCCTTGGAATTAGGAAATTAGAAAATTATTTAAATATCAATTTCGGCTTGTGCTGCAACATCCATTTCATGCTGCGGCTTGGGCTAATTTTGAAAACTCGTCTACATTTTAATTATCTTCACCTACTGTAGGTTATATATATATATATATATATATATATATATATATATATATATATATATATATGCATTTCTGAACAGAGTGTAAATATATTATCAGCTGTATTACTTATTTGAATGCCAATGCCACTATATTGCTTTTCTAAACTTAACTGAACTGGCTATACTAAAGCTATAACACACTAGAATTTGGTTTCTTATAATTCTGAGGTTGCTTGGTTTTCTTCGAGCATAGCAAGGCCGAAGTAATGTCATCTTAAGATTTGAGTAATTATATCATTCTTAAAACGAGCGGTGTTAAAGTTAAGAGGAAAAATACAGAGGTACCCTATACCTGATTATTTCGTAAAATATTCGAGAAAATCAAATCGGAAAACACCTGTAACTGTCAGTAATTTAATAAGAAAGAAAAGTTTAGAAAGTTGAACTGTGTGAGGGTATGACTTTGTTTCATTGTTCACTACTTTTACCTTCAAATTTTCCTTAATGTAAGAGGAGCCACTTCTGTGCCAATCGTATACACCTGTTCAGTAACCATATTTGATGGACACAGTATAGTTTAAAAAATTTATTTATTTATATTTTTTTAAACTTTAATAAATAATAAATTTAATTGTTTTTTTCAGTCAATCATGAGTATAAATGTTTAAAAAAATGTTTTTATCGATTGACATATAAAATATTATATTGAATTGTGATATTTCAAGTAGTTGAAGTTTCCTTTAACTTTTAAACAAAATTTCTCATGTTTCTCAGTCAAAGTTCCATAATAAAGCTTAAGTTTTTCTCAAACAAAAGCTCTTATCTACTACATCTTACTTTACTTATGTAAGGTTTACAATACTAAGTACTTAAAACCTTTTAAAATAATGTTAAAGTGGATTTTGTTGAGCATTTTATTTTCCACAGCGATAAATTATATTTCTCTTGTTTTTTTTAGAGGGTATTATTCCATAATATATTATTCTAATCATGGAGGTAAGGAAATTCGATTGTCTTGTTATATTCTTTTTCCTTTTTAGTTCCCAATTGACTGCATGTCATTGCTCATTGCTCATATAACTATTGTAGCCATATGCATTACATCGACAAAAACCAGAACACAATCACTATTTTCACTCTATAGCCAAGAAACATTCAGCATTTGAGTGAACATCTCGTTTAAATGTTAATTTATTACTATTTCTCATTTATAACGTTGGTATATAGGAAAAGTATTGTGTTTGCTTAAAAAATTGAAACCGGGATGTTCTCGGAATTATCCGTTTCAGGTTTTAAGTTCACATTTTAAAATAAATTAAAAGGCTCTGGATCTACTTTTTTTGTTTTCTTTGGACAAAAAAAAAACAAAATTATAATGAAATCTAAAATGCACAGATAAATGTGCAATGCAATATAAATGTACGACAGACAATTATCTCTCGCACAATTACATTGTGTCAACTATTCATGTTTTGCAAAACTCGGTAGTATTAAAAGATATATACAAATTTATATTAGAATAAGGTTTGTGATCTTGAATAAAAAAATACTGCTAGTCCTATTCCAGTACAAAATTTAAAATGTTTAAAATGAAATAATCATATGTCATGAGTGTGAATATAGAAATAGCTAACTTTTTCAATAATTGAAAAAAAATTGAAACTAAGAAAAGAAATGCATAGTAGTACGGGACTTAAGCTTATAAATATAAACCCATTAGTTATTTTAAAATTTTAATGAATTCCAGTCAATCCCAGTAAGTTTAAGAAGTTAATTGACTCCACATCGGTTGACATATAACAATTTCATGTTTTCATCCAAATCAAATCTTATATTTTTTACATTTATACTGTCATAAGAAATTTTAACTGAAACTTCTTATTTAGATTTACAAGCTACTTTTCTGAATGAAAAAATGTCTTCGTTTAGCAAGAATATAGTCTTGATACACCTGGTACATTTGATAAATGTGATACACATCTCTTTTTAATGCTTTACAATTACTAATAATGGTTTTTAATTTCTCCCTTTTTTTGAGAAATGTGCCTTGATTATGACTGGGGAACCATTATTTCATTTGATTGCATATGCGTTGCTTACCTTAAGTTGAACTTTAATCTTTGGTTCATCCTTGCAACACTTTGTGATTGCACCTTCATAATCTCCTCCTTCGTTCATTTTGATTTAATGAAACGGAATATTATTTTTCTAAGAGTGCTGTTCGATAATATCAAAAAATTAACCTCAATATTTAACACTTTGTATTTTTTTATTAGATAATCGATGTTGTCTGTTAATGACGTCATGTCTTTTTTGAAGCAAGTGTAGCAAACTTAGCATCTAGAACTATCTCTAACTTCATCTTCATTACTGTTTTGAAATATTTAAGATGGAGAGTAAATGATACTAGAGGTGCAATCTGTTGGAATGTGATAAAATTAAATATTTTAAGAAGTTAAATGCCCTAGAGTAGGGAAATTTCAAGGTCCAACAACAGTGACTAGATCTGGGTAATTATGCAAATATGAAATAAAAGTAGAAACAAAAGATAATTTAAAAAGTTTATCACTCTGAATACTACACAAAAATGCGACTATGAAATATCAAATTATTCAACATACTTAATTCCTTTTTTAAAAAAATCCAATGCTCTATTTATTAAGACTAGTATTTAAAAAATTACCACACCAAATTGACTGAATTATAATAATTAAAACTAATCAAAATTACATAAATAAGAGAGTGATGTGAACTGTGTAAAAGCCTAAGGCCAAACACCTCTAAGATGGGAATAGCAGATTGCTTCTACTTAAGATGAAAGTAGCAGATGCTTCAACTTAAGATGGAAATAGCAGATTGCTGATACTTAAAATAAAAATAGTAGATTGCGACTTAAAACGGAAGTTGCTGATTGCTGTTAAACTGAGTTTTGTCTGTGTATGCGATGTGCTACTACTTACAATTCCTAGGGGAGAGGGGGATGAAATTTAGGAGGATAAATAACATTTTTTCCATAAATGTAAATTTTTATTGCAATTATTATCATTTAATATATTCTTTTGACCTAGATCTCTTCTTTATTCCCAAAAGCATTGTTACCTGCGATTTTACTTACATTTGTTGCCTCCTCATTTTGATTCTTTTGTATTCATTCTCATATTTTTCAACCTTTTTATCATTTCACTTTCCCAGTATCTCCCCTTATTTTTCAGATAAGAAAAGGTTTTATTCCCCTTATCTCCTTTGTCATATCTTTTCAAAAGAAAAATTTCTTTTGGCGAAAAAGTGTAGGTAAATATTTTGTTTATTCTCAATTTAATTTCATTTTTACCAACTGGGAGTCTTAGCTCAAAGTAAAATGTAAATAAGATGTAATATTACAATATTTTTTTTGTTATTTTTATCTAAACAAAGATTTTCAAATTGGGTTTTAATTACTATTTATGTCAATAAATAATAAGGTAATTAAAACCTTTAAAAATATAGTACACTTAAATTAACATCTCAAACATTTCTTTGTGAATTATATAATAAGTTTAAAATACCATCTACTTATTTCTGACGATTTAAACCTGTTATGATAATCTGAAAAGTGTATTTGGTTTAGTTATTTTGTTTCCTAACTTAATGATTTGTTCATTTCATTTAATATTCTTTTGTGCTTAAACTTTTAAAATCTTAACTTCTTTAAATGAGTCGTGTCAATCAATAACAAAGTGAATTTTTAAAAAAAATACAACGCCCACTTAGACTTTACTTTGCATTTTTCTTATTTATACCGGAGGTATATAGAAAAAGCAGTGGCGTAGATAGCGGGGGGGGGGGGCAGGGACGGCATTGCCTCCCCCCCCCAGATTTGGCCGAGGGCATCAAAACACTTCAATATATGTTTTTATTTATTTTTTTAATACTAAGATTTCTTACGTTTTTGTTTATACGTCACAATGTAATGAAAACCCAAAATTGATTAAAAGTAGAATGTAATCTAAATTGCAATAGTTGGGTTGAGTATTATGGGATAGTAGGAGAATATCAGTCAGATACTATGATACTAACTTGACGATGTGTGTGTAGGTATATAGTTAGGGTGACATCGTTAACAACAAGTTGTTAGTTAGCTTCTGTCGCTTAACAATTTGATACCTACTTTAAAGAAAACCAACAGCTTTTAACTCTTTATTTGATCTATAAAACGTTATAATTAAGAATTAATTATCGGATGTAATTCCAAACGTTACTACGGCTTACCGAATATTATAGACCATTCCAGTCTCGGTAGCAAGTTGTAGAAGAAGTTTTTCAAAACTTAAACTAATAAAAAGCTACTTAAGAATCAAAATGAGCCTAAAGAGGTTGTCAGGGTTGTCAATTATTTCAATAGAGTCGGAAACACCTTTTAGATTAGACAATTAGACCTAACTAAAGTCATAGAAGCATTCGCTAGTGCTAAAGTAAGAGGCCCTACTGAATAAAATACAATATAATAAACAAATATAATTGTAGAAGAAAGCAGGGGTAAAAATATATAAAAAGGGTTAAGAATGCGTGGGTAAGAATATATAAAGTGTTAAGAAGGCGTGGGTAAAAATATATAAAAATGGGTTATAAGGCGTGGGTAAAAATATATAAAAAAGTGTTAAGAAGGCGTGGGTAAAAATATATATAAAGGGTTATAAGGCGTGGGTAAATATATATAAAAAAGTGTTAAGAAGGCGTGGGTAAAAATGTAAAAAAGGGTTTAAAAGAAGTAGAAAATGTTAAAAAAGCGTAGATAAAAATATAAGAAAATGTTACG
>JACMZG010001913.1:21611047-21655733 GCA_018340805.1 Microvelia longipes | reverse complement strand
ATAATATCATCAGGAATATAAGAAAAAAGTTAATCTAAATTTACCGTATTTTCATCCATAAATAATTTTGTTCCAGAAAAGATAGTAATTTAATTTACACGTTTCACAAACAAAGTATTAAAGAAATAAACATTTCTTAAATCAATTAATAAAATACGTAAAAACAGCTGATTACAGAATTATTTCAAAAATATTAAGTTAAGTACAAAAAAACTTAAATCTTCGTATTTTTTTTAAAATTAATATTATCCTTTTATTTTCAGATAAAACAAATTAAACAGATTAGAAATTACAAATCAATTTTGGTTATTTTTATGTAAATTATTGGATTATTCACCAATTAGGCATTACGTTTGTGCTTGTGGTGAAACAGTCTATAGTCTTGCCTTTATATCTAATAAAATATATATACATACATATACGCACACATACATACATATACACATACATACATACATACACATATACACACATATATATACTTTAGGGTGTCCCTTAAAAATAAAACTTTTAGATTATAAAAGTATAATCTAACTTAATGAAGACTTTCTAATCAAATTAAGTTGGCCAAACTGTAACATGATGTAGTTATTTTATTACTTCTTGTGGCTGGTCGAGTGTATATTTATAACAAATATTTATAAACAAATGTTGTCCAATGTTATAACTAAAGAATATATAAAACAAGTAGGAAACGTCCTATACTGACACATGTAAAAAAATTCAGCCGGCCTGATCGCTGATAGCTGGCTCAAAAATAAAAGCTAAAATTAAAATAACTGCGCATGCGTCTCTTTCGGATTTAAGGTATTTTTAATTAATTTTATTTGGGCAACCCAGATGAACATTGGTGAGTTTTAATTTTATCGTGTTTTCTACTTTTTACATATGTACGTGAAATTTAATGATCTTTGTATATATTCTGTTAAATAATTGTTTACATAATTTAGTTAAAGAAAAGAGAAACTATAGTAAAGGTTAAATCACATGGTTTTATTAAGATTTTGATGAAGAAAGTGTTATTGCCTTGAAATTACGATTGCTTTTATTACATTCTAAAAAAATTAGGTTAATTGTTAAATTCTAATTAATGAATATTGAAGGGGAAAACAAATTTATACAAATGTACTAAGTTAAGTTAGTGAACACGAAAAAAAAGTTTAATTAGCACGCTCGTTTTAAGTACATTAATTTAAACAAACTTAGTATTTTAAAGATTCGGACTTAAACCCTATTGGATGTGGCAAAATGTATTTCTGTACACAACAGTATAACATTTTAAAACTAAACTGTTCAAATAACATGCAAAAAAAAAAAAAATTTGTGTACCGTAAATAGTTTGTTTACATTTACTAGGGTAAAACAAAATAGCCGCGGCCATAGGAAAATTTGAACCAACTCCCTGGTGGACAAAATGTGAACTACCATTTTTTGCCAGGTCTGACAGAAAATCGTGTTTGTTTTCCTACTTGATTTATATATTACTCTTTAGTTATAACAAATGTGGACTAAAATATAATCCATTTATTTATGTTCATTTTAATGTATACTAATAATATTATAAACTTTTCTTTTTGGTTGAAATAAAGAATTTATTATTATTATTAACAGCCTGTAATACTGTAATGTTTGTTCCAGGGTTCTATCTCTACATGCTGGTAGTGGAGACATTTTCAAGCGAACATATTAAGCTGAAAGTCTACCTCGTTATTGGATGGGGTAAGCCTAACTATATTAATTACTACATTTTTGTTGATTTTGTGACACTAATGAGACGTTAAATAAGAGCATATTGTTTTACATATCACTATAGTTTATCTCTAGAATCGAAACATTGTCATAGTCATGTGTAGAACATCTGAAATGGTAGGTTAAATTGGAGGTCTACGGCCTCTTGGCCACTCCACGGACCTCTGCCTTCGTGTAGGTATCAGTTTGTCATATTACTAGTTTATATAAGTGAGATAATATCTCGATATAAGCGAATTTTCAAATGTTTAGTCAAAAAACGTAATTTGCTTACATTATGTTGTATATGTCAATTCATAAAACCGGAACTAATTATGTTAAAAATTTTAAACTTCATATATGTGTTAACCATAAATATTAGTATATGCGTATTAAATTACAGCACTATATATCTACCCGAGCATACTTACTTCAGCACCCTGGATGTTAGGGTGGCCACTGTAGACACCCTTAACCTTTAACTCCTCTAGTTTAAAAGGAAGCCATGTTTTAGCAAATTTTCGAAGAGAAAAATAGCTTTTGAAGTTGGGATCATGGAGGAGTGGAGTGGAGGGAAGTGGATGTTTTGGAAGGGAGGACTCACTGATCAAAAACGAAATCAGTGAATTTCAAAATTCTTTTGAAAAGCTGAAAAAGTTAAGGTATGTATGATTAATATATATATATATATATATTTAATATATAATATATATATATATATAGTATATATATATAGTATATATATATTATATATATAGTGTGTATGTATGTTACGAGATTTTTGTCCTGATATGTTTCTATGGGACACGATAACTTTCGAACGCTTTCTTGCATCGAAATGAAACTTGGTACAAAACTCAATCTTACAAATGTCCTGAACCCTATTGTTTATGAAGTATGTGTAACGTTATTTACCCACAATAATGACCCTACAAACATTTAAAAAAATCACAAATCATCATATAGACTGAAATTTTTTACCCACATACCACTATGTATGGTTCACAAAAAACTTAGTTCCATTTATTATTTGCATTAGTTCTGGTTTTATTGTTTGAAATATATATGTCAACCCATAATATGAAGAGTTGATTGAATACAATAACAATGTGGCCGCAAAGCGGCCCCCAGTTCCGACGCCGCGTAGTGGCTCATGCAGCGGAGCTGTAAAGAGGCAGAAGGCCCCTTGTTTTCATTCATATTCTGCTCCTGACTCATCTTAACCAACATCTTAACCAATAACTTGTTGTTTTTTCTTTTCGCCTCTTTCTATAGCAGTTTGGCCCCTAGTTGGTTAGTACCTACAACCCCGTTCGGTCTCGCTCTTGAGAAGACTCGGCACAGGACCTGTCGGATAGTACCTGTAACCAGTGCCGAATCGGCGTGGTTTGTTAGTACACACCACTACTCAGCGGCTCATTCTAAGGCATCCTTCGTTAATCTATGGAATCTGATCCTACTTTCAGCTGGTGATCTCCCGCATTGTGAGGACCATTCAGATTGCTCTTTTTAATCAACCTCGACACTACGTTTACATACGTAGTGTCTATGATACATAGTTTTTGAGTCTACGTTAAGTTACAGCAACTCCTGGTGTAACGTAAACTTTTTCTATTTGATAAAGTTGACGTAACTAACACTTAAAGTAGACTTAACTTTTATTTGTGAACACTGCTGAACGAACCTGATCCTGATCTGAACAGAGAAGTTGCTGCAGTACCTATAATGCAAATAAACACCGTTTATTGCACTCCTAGACTCCCAGGTTGTACACATTACGTTATAGATATCAAATTACGATACAGTGTTTGGAATTCGTTATCGCTTTTGTGTCGTATTTTGTTGTTCTCTAGCAAAAGAGTAGACCGTGTGAGTAAACTTAATTAGTTAAGTTAAAACTGCGTTAGTAGAAGGAAAGATTGTCTTTCAAACAAGTTTTAATATTTAAGTACTTTATCTTTAATTAACTTTCCAATTTACATAAAAATGGAAAACAAATTAGATAATGCTTGAGTGGATGCGCAAGGATCGTGTTGCTTTAAAATTGCTTGGAACTGAGGAGTCTTGATAAAGTTGTTCATAGTGTTCTTGACGACTTGGAATTGTTTGGAGACGTCTATGTTGTTCATCTTTGGATCACTGCTATACATGGTAACGCCATCTAGTGACGAAATTTCCAATTTACTGATGGTCATAGAGCAACCACCTGTAGGAGTGAATGCGATGGTGTAATCCCAGCTGAGTGAATTAGTGGCGATAGTAAATGTAGCGTTATCGTAGTTGTATTTAGGTGACGAGTAGCTGCCTACGTAGTATTTCATATCTTTAAGACCGATTGTTGTTGATACCTAGAAAAATAAATCATTTAGCTAGAATTCAACCAACCAGTTATTTTTAGGGAAAAATATGTGTTACGAATTGGAATTTAATAATGCATTATTAGATTTTTAATATTTCGATTGTATCGAATCAAATCAAATGTTATATTAAATATGAATTTTAAACCTTTGTTGAAAATTTAATCAACAAACATTTTACAATTAGCCTCCTTCGTTTTAATTAGTTAAATATTTGGCATTAATTAATGAGATAAAGTCTCCTTTTATTGTATTCTCATAATCGTTTACGTAGTCTAGGATCCTGAAACAGATAATATTTATGATGATTTAAAATCAGCAAATTGGCATAATTAAAAAAATTGCCTCGATCATATTTTCCCCTTTTTTAACAGCTTCTCGAGGGTTTGACCCGGGAAGAGGTTGCATGGTGAATGCACTTTTTGTACTCATTAAAATACTGTATGTGGACGACTGCAATTAAAAAGATACTAAAATAAATTAATTAAAATTTATCCCTGGTCAAAGAAGTTTCCCGCGACGGTAATTATTGGAATTTATTTACCTCAAGTGTCGAGTCATCTTTAGCAATCATATTGGCGTCTCCTATTCTGTATAAAGTTGTGACATCACCAATCAAAGCGTTTTTAATGGTAGCTCCTTGGATGGTCTGATCTGGCAGAGGGATACTGCAAATTATAAACATAGTTCATCAAATCTATACTTTAGCTATAAGAATAGTATTAATTGTTCCTAATATTGCGGATACAGAGCATATCTTATCCTTATAACCATTCCTCTAAAATTGAGTGAATGAAAGATTGAATGTATCCACACCTTTCCTAACATAACCACTTAAAATACCTTCGGCTCTAGAATGTATTGCTATCTACAAATCTTACACAGCTCGTTGTTTAAACTTTAATTCTAAACTTCCTAGACCTAGAGTAGCTTCGACTCTTGATGTATTAAATATTTTTCATAGATTGTTTTTCTACTTCAATTCTAAACCTGAGAATTTAATCTTGATTTTTTTTTTCACTTACTCTACACAATAGAATCTTAGTTCCAACTTTTTATGACCTAAATATAAATGCACGATAAAAGTACTGCAAATGTTAACAATTTTTTCAAATAGCAGTTATCTCGCTTAAAACCTCAAATCCAGTTCTATATTTAATGATTTTACCTTTTAAGTCTGATTTTGCCTATTTTAAAGGACTTAATGTGCATTTGATTGTGTTCATTGTGCATGTGAAATGGTCTATACAAACAAAATACTTAATAAAACTTTAACAATGTCAGGTATTTAGCTTATAGCTGTAATACGACACACGGCTAAAATCAGTTGACAGCGTGGGAAAATAATGCGAGAGAGCCAATGACTACTCAACACTGTTTTTCCGCACTGTCAACTGATTTCAGCCGTGTGTCGTACTATAGCTACTCAGAAGCGTCGATTTCTAATGAAAACCAAATAAAATAAACTTCCCATGCAACACAGACGTTTGCGAATAAATAGAGAAAAGTAAATTGAAAGCTTTACTTTTATTGGGTTCTTTCAGGTTTTAGGAATGTAAACAAGACATTTTGCCCCTTGAATATTTTTGTCTAATGCCAAAAAATAAGGGTTTCAGATTGAAGTGTTTAGAGTTTGAGGGAATTGGAGGGTTTGGAAAATAGCTGTTTTAGACAAAAATATGCTAAACCCCAAAAAACTTAATAAAATTATTCTTTTAAGTTCACATTTTTCTATTTTTTTCAAATATAATGTATAACTTCTGGTGTCCTATGCACACCAGAAGTTACCTACACCACCAAGAAGAAATTCTCTCTAGACAAAAGTGTACCCTTAAAAATAAAGTTTTATTTATTTATGTCTAATAGTTCAAAATTTAAGAGGGGGAGACTTTTGGTCCATCCTATGTAATGATAGTAAGATCATTCATTACATAGGATTATTACAGAGACTGGTGTCAGACACCAGCCTCTGGACAAATCTATTTCGTCTGTCTCCTAGCTTCTTTACTTCGCTTTCATCGGCACTGATGATGATCTTTTATTTTTGAAAGTCGGCTCTGTCAATAAGTATATACTAAGTGGAGTGACATCTTTCTTTTTCCCCCATCCTATGTAAGTTCTTAATGTATAGACAATGAAGAGTGAAAGATTTACTTTATCTAGATGGGATTTAGTAGTAAATTGAGGTGTTAAACAAATCCTCAACAACATCTGTTGTAAGCGCAAAAATCGAAATACGAACAGTATAACAAATTTCTCTTTTTTCGTGCAAAAAACAAAAAAGTATTTTTGTGTCTAATGAAGCTTATAACAAAATACCGAGTCTCCGAGTAAAGAAAACGTGCTAAAGAATAAATCACAATAAATTTCTATTAAATGAACAAACTTTTTCCTCAGGGCTACATTTTCGTGGCTCTTGTAATATAATAAACCCATTATTTAAATCCTCACTCGTTTCTAATATAACACGTTAGCCCCCTGTATAGCTTAATTCAGACCATAAATATCCCTAATTTGTAATAAATTAAGAACATAGAGGTCAAACGATTTTAAATTAATTTAAAGTTCTTTTTTATTATTATTCAGTTTTTGGAGATCGACTACCATATTTTATAACCATATTGTAAGGACTTAATATAATTTACCAATATATGCAAAATATGTAAAAGTGTATCATCAATTCCTTTGACTGGTTAATATTGTGCCTTTTCCGATTGGCGTCCAAAGATAATCCTTGTTTTAGGGTTACTGAAACCCTTTTAAAATACTTTATTTACTATCTTAAAGAGTTAAAAGAAAACAAAAATAGAATGTTCAAAATTGCCTGTTTCGTCTACTTTAATTTTTTTTATTCATTAATCTCTAGTTTCTTATATTAAATTTATGATACAAACAAAAGATATACCGGATAGCAAAAATAGACCAACAAAATTGTTTTTTTTTAAGTTTCAGATCTCTAGCATAAACACACTAAGAGCTACAATGATAGTAGACACACACTAACACACATACATAGTTGATAAATTACACAGCTGGGTCATAAAACACCTTAAAAGGCTAACTTAGATAAAACCCGGTTCGGATTTTTAGTTCCATCACATTATCTTTTCTATATATTGTCGGTATAAATAAGGAAAAGGAAGAGCACGTTTTGAAGACATTAGGTTCGTTTACAACAGACTGTCTTGACAAATAGATTCGATTTTTTCTATATAACCTGTATTTGCTATAATCTTGAGCAAATAATATTTTTCCCCTCTTTTGAGAGGTGGTAGCAGTTAAGGAAGAACGTACAAATCCTTTTTTTAATATATTTCCACGATTTATCACGCAAAATTTAAATAAATTTGGTTTCCGTACGTATGGATCTGTGTGGAAGTATGTGTGACGTCATTAGTCCACAAAAATGACAGCGAAAATTTGGGAAAAATCACAAATTTCAAAATATTTTTGATCGCACTAAGATTTCATACGCATATTTTGCTATGTATGGTAAACACAGGTACGAAGATAAAAATTTAGTATGATTATTTGTTTTGGTTTTATTGATTGACATATACCGATAAAATTCAAGTTTTTTTACTTGAATTTTTACACTATACGAACTATGCAGTATGCCACTTTTATAAATTTTTCATTTGACAAACTATTAAAGGATAACAACCATGTGGCCGCTAAGCGGCCACTCGGAGGCATAGGAGGCACAAGGTGACCAAAAGGCCTGTGACCCAGGTCGCTAAATCGAGTTAAACTGAGTCCTAGTGTTCGCATCCTAGGTTATTCTCTCAGTCTCTCAGTGTATATTAGATTGGTGCAAATAAAATATCCCCAACTTTAGATTATACTTTGAGAGTAACGTTTGCCACTACCACCTGAGATGGTCTCCATATTATCCCTGATGAGCTAGCTATAAGACTATAAAAGGACAAAATATTCAAGGACATATTATTCGTTATTATAATACTTTATCCATTAGATAAGATAAGTTCCATTTTTAGCAACTTGCTGTATGTTGTTAAAAAAAGGAGAATGAAAATTTTCTAAAAATAATAGTCTTGAAAATATATTATTTGACTTTAAAAAAAAATTGGTATTAAGTGTATGTGCTTACTCTGTATATAGGTAAAGCTGTTGTATTAATCTTTTATGAATTTATTAAATGTAATAGATTACTATTTTTTGAGACAAACACTAAAAAGAGTTTCTTACTGAGATGCATTAATGGTTTAGCATCATTATAGACCCAACAGCTATCTGGTTAAAACGTGTGTATTGTATACGGTATTGTACTGGTTGAGGACGTAGTATAAAAATGTTACATATTTTATTATCATAGGCCGCTATCATCTAGATTTATTGCTTAAAGAGAGAGATCTATGCTTTATTTACTTCGTAGAGCTACGCTTTATCGTTATACTTAACTATATTTATGTACCAAACATTATTTCTTGTTTCTAAATATTTATTTTTCTTTATTTATTTATTTTTACCAGCATTTATATTTATTAATTGATAAGTTTTATGTATAATATGATATGATATAATTATATTACTTATTTTGTCATAAGTATGCAGGCAATATTGTGTTCACCTTAATTGTAAATTAAAGATCAAAGTCATTTGTTGATGATTGCGTCGATTCGATGACGAATTAGACGTTTTCTTTCCACTGTAGGAAACGCTTCAGGGGTGATATAAGCCACTAACAGTGACAAACAATTCTGTGCATAACTGAAACTTAATTAATAAACTGCGTAGGCATCCGCGGTTATTTTCATGAAGATTTAGGTCTTCCAGTGGTGACCGCGTCAATGTAGATGAAGAATCCTACGTTTCACTTCCACTGTGGGAGGCATCTTCAAGGATATAGGTCATTATGGATAGAAACACAATGCTCATGTTCAGTTTTGTAGAGCATTGTGTTTCTATCCATAATGTCCTATATCTTTGAAGATGCCTCCCACAGTGGAAGCGAAACGTCGGATTCTTCATCTACATTAACGCGGTAACCACCAGAAGACCTAAATCTTCATGAAACTTAATTCAACAAAACTGTTTATGCTATGAAGAGTATTGTGTTTTCATCTATGATGTCAAAAACATCCGCGATGAAGCCTCCTACAGAGGAAACAAAAGCTCATCTATATTGAAACTATCTACATTGACGCGGTAACCACAGGAAGACCTTAACCTTCACGAGAATAACTTTAATAGACTAAGTAGGCTATATTTTCCCCTCTCTAGACACGCTATGCTTACTGTATATTAATACACCAGATATTACATATGAGGTGCAAAAATACACATTACTCACATGCAAATGTTTTTAAACTTCACGCCTAAATAATCCTCATATTCTAGTTTCTTCGACTTGATGTGTTTGCTACCTCTTTTGGTAGTTGCAGTAGCAGGCAGCCAACTTCAACTGCATAATTAACTGCGTTAATTATTGCCTTGCTTTATAGACAATATGTGTATTAATTTATGCATGCACTACTTTAAAATAAATTATTATTAAAGAGTAACCTTTTATAGTGTTTATAGGAGATATGTATCGGAACAAGTCTCTCTATTTTACAAATAGGCTATGTTTGCGTTTTTAACAAACCTAAACTGTCCTCACGTGCGAATCTACAAATAAACAAGGGAGAAGTGAAAGATGGTCTTTTAGTGAATATTTATTTATTGATTTAGCCGACTTACAAACCTCACCGTTCATCATCAGTGCCACTGAAAACAAAGTAAAGAAGCTAGGCTTCACAGACGTGAGGCTTTTGTCTGACACCAGTCTCCAAACAAAACTATTAAGCCTGCTAAGCTTCTTTACTGTTATTTCGTGGGGACTGATGAAAAGCTTAACTTTAAAATCTGAGCCACTTAATAATCTTTCTTTTCACCCAATTTTGAATTTGCACAGCTCATTTTATTATCAATACAAATAAACTGTCATAATTAAAGATTAAACCAATTGAAAAGTATTTTCTTTAAATAATTATTAGTTCTTAATATTATTTAGTCAAAAACTGTCATAATTAAAGATTGAACTAATTAAAAAGTATTTTCTTTAAAATAATTATTAGTTCTTTAATTAATTAGTCAAAACTGTTCGCGGCCATATTTTTGTTGTCCTGTATTAGTTTGTTAGAATAATTTTTTTTTTTTCAAGTAGCATGATGTATTAGTAAATACCATGAGTTTTTCACATAATACTACTAATGTCAAACGATAAAATCAAAATTAAGGCTGATAGTATTAATGCGACTTTGTCTTTTTATTTGCCATTTATTGTAGTATATTTATAGTAAGTTTTAGCTTAATTAAATGTTTTCTATTTTCAGTGAACTTTAAATTTTTTGTTGATTTATTATTGTAGGCTAATTCAACATACATATTTTATAAACAATAGTGTTCTGTAATTGTTATTTTACTGTTTTATTTCAATCCGAAAAAGCCGTTTAAAGTTATCGTAAGACAAAAACGTTTTTCTGCGCGAATTCAAAAATATAATGGATATAAGTCAACGAATCTCCCTTTTTTATTTAAAAAATACACATGCTATGGCCCCAATCATATAAATACATTTTCCTTAGAAAATTCGCTTATATGAATTTTAATTATAAAAAGCCCAAAAATTTAACAATTTACCTTAAGGCATAGACAACCCGTTTATTCTAAATAATACCTACTTGTGAACATTAGCTTGGCTCAAAGCTTGAGTAACCGCTGCAATCTGACCGTCTAACAATTGGTTAAATTTAACATTAAATTCTCCCAAAACTACGGGAACTAAACAACAAACTAATAACAACTTCATATTTTTATCAAACTGAACTCAAAACTAATTCCAAATCTTAAAATAAGAAATTTAACAGATTTGGTTTTTTATATACAACTTATTATTTGCTTTAGGATATTAAACATTTCACAATTATTGTATTAAATTTTAATATTATATTAAAATTTATTATAGTATGGTTGTTTGCTTTATTTCTTTCTATTGTTACTTCCTAAATTATTTTTAACGAATATTTAGTTAGAGGAATAATAGACTAAAATAAATAAAAATGAAACTATGTATTTTGTGATTCAGCATTTTAGGCGAATTTCATTTGAGAATTTTTGCATATGAACGATGTGATTTCCCTTATTTTATATAAAAATGTGTGTGTTGTGAGGAGAAGTTCAGAGAAACCCCGTACTCGGTTTTTATGTGTGTTTTAGTTATATTTTTTTTATAAAATAAGGGAAATATGACACCTTGAATAAATAAGTTAATATATATATATATATATATATATATATTATATATATATATATATATATATATATATATATATATATATATATATAAATGTCTTACCAATCTGAGTCGAATAAGGTACGTAGACATCATCGTATCAGGTTATGAATCTTAGGAGTCGCTGGAGGCTAGCTGACCTGTGATGTGACCCGAAGAAACGGGATGCCTGTGAAGCTGCCCGCATGATTAAAATTTGCTTAACACATGGAAAATGTCATTTGATAACAAAGTTTTATTAAACAACAAATAAGACGAAATAACATGAGACAGTGAACCGACACTTGGGAGACTCTCGGAACGCCTTCGAAGAGCGTTTAGCGTCTACGGGCCGAAGTTACATACTTGTCTTGTCTTCAACTGAATAAATCCGTAACTAACAATGTAAGGAGCTTTTAATAGGGTATATCTTTTGTTGAAATTGCGACGTTGGATATGTTATAACGCATGGATTTATTTACTGTATGACACATAACATTATAATTAGCTGAGTTTTCAGCTGCATGGAAGTCGAAAGTTTCATTTTTAAAAAATGCGGAAACTATTATAAGGCATTAATATTTTAGTAACAATCATATTTCCTTAGCACAATGTAGGATTAAACTTTATCACTAGAAAAGAAAATTAGTTGAAAGTATGAGAGAAAATTATTTTATATAAAGGGCTATATGGCTATAAAAGGGAGTAACAAGGGACATTATAGTCTCAAAGGACAGCTGACCTTTTACAAACACTCTTTTATTTGTTACTTGAGAAATACGGACCTTGCCTTGCTTCAAACAACTCAAATAATTACCAAAAAAATAAAATCGGGTACAAAGTATCTCGGTACCTTTCCTCGCGACTTCTCGCTTTGCTCGTCCTAGGGTTGTGTTTTACGTTTTTTGACGATATGTCGAACGTCGAAAAACAGAAGAATAAAACTTATACCTTGTCAATGAGTGAAACATCAAATGTTAATATTTTTAAAATAGTGATAAATATCCAAATGAAATTTAATGGACCGATTTACCACATATAGATGTACATTTGTGTCAAATTTCAACTTAATAGGTCAAGTTTTTGGTCTTAGCAAAATAGGTTAACATGGTCTGCTAAAACATTTCCTTCTGCTACTTTCGTCTTCCAGACAGCAAAGGTAGACCTTAAGACTGCATTTTATACCAAGTTTCAACTCTCTAGCACATACACAGCGGTAGTTATGCGTGTCACAAACTCACAACCCCCCCCCCCCACACACACAGACAGACAAATTGATGAATACCATTTAAAACAGATAAATATAATGAAAAGTCGGTTTTGGAATTTTTTTAAAGTTTTTTATAGAGTGAAAAAATAGAACACAGAGAATTATTTATACTATGAATGTATTTTTAGAGTGAATGTCATGATCATATAAAGTCTAAGGTGGTATTACTATTGTTTGACTGCGCTCGATCTCAGAATAAACTGATCATCCGGAGTCTTAATCATATAATAATAATGTATTTGTAAAAACAATTGTATAAATAATAATGTATAACACATAACAATTGAAATAACACAATAATTGTAATTAAACAATTGTAAACACACAATAATGTATTATAACAATTTGCAATAATAACAATAATGTATATATATTATGTAATATACACTAATGTATTATAACATTGTAATAATGGTGATTATAACAATTGTATAATACAATAAATACATTCTGAGGACGTGCGAAGCGAGCCCAGAGTCATAATACCTCAGACTCCAAATGGTATCATGACTCTGGGCTCGCTTCGCTCGTCCTCAGATTGTATTTATTGTATTATTACAATTGTTATAATACATTATTGTGTTATTACAATTGTTATAATACATTATTGTGTTATTACAATTGTTATAATACATTATTGTATTATTATTCCACAGCTTATGGTGATATTACTCCGGTGTCGCTTTACTCGGCCTCATAATTATTAGGTCACTATCTAGGATATCATAGCGTTAGGTTAATTAAGCGAAGTGTTATAAAACAACTTATTACGTCATGAAAGTGCCTAAAACGGATAAATTTGGTGACGATTTCGGATTTTCAGGGCGAACACCGAACACAATATTGACGGTAGTAGATAAAAGAGTAACGATGGTTATAATAAAATAAATAAATAAAACAATGTGTCCTGACCTGTTTCTTCATTATTATTTTAATTAGACAAAAAAATATAGGAATTATATTTAATATAATAGTTCCTTTATGTAGTGCTTAAAATTAAATAATTACTACTTTAATCAGCATATTTTTAATTAGTCTAATCATCAGAAAGATAATTATTCGAGTTTTAATATTGTTGATATCATAATGTATTTCTATTAATATGTTATAAAGGGTATGTTTACTCTACCTTGTTCTATAATAATTAAATTTTCAATCTGCCTAGAAATATTAATTTTCTGCATTTTCATGTTATAATTGGAAAAATTTAATGAACCTTAACTCAATATAAGATATTGGCTTTCTCTCCATATTCCCTATCCCTCTATTAATTTCTTACCCTTCCTAGTAAAATAATTCTAATCATGATGGAATCCATTTTCTCAAAAACGGTTTTAATGAAAACAAATCTTCTTTATTTATAAAAAAGAGGGATTTTCTTCTTATACTCAAAGTATTAAGATAACGAAATGGAATAAAATTGTTTTTAAACCGAAAATACACTACCCCATTTTTTGCAAATCCTACTTTCAAGCATTAAATTTATGAATTATATTTTAATAGCTAAATTTTTTTGTTATTTTAAGCACTATTGTTACAAATAAAGATTAGTCTCAAATATTCTCGTCTCATTTTTAATGTTTCAACATTTTTGTGAATTTGCATCATGAAAATGACGCTTATGTTTTTTTAATGGTCCGAAGTTCTATCACGAAGTCGTGTTAAAGTATTTTTATTTTGTTTTTATTTTCAAGCCAAATGTCGCCTGAATCTCATTATTTCACCCTATTTTGAATTCTTTTATTACCAACCAGAAAGAATTTACATTCGGGTTATAATGACTTTTAACCAAATTTAATTAAGTACTAACTATGTTGTCTGACAGCTATTGTTTCCCCCACCTGTAAACCATGGTTGTAGTCTATAGAAATATAAAAAATAATTACAAAACATGAGTGACATTCAAAACCCACTAACCAAATGGACACTATTTTCTACGTATTTACTATTTTAGTCATGTTTTATTGATTTTTAAAAGGAAATACTAAAAATGTATCCTAAAAATATTACACAAGCATGCTTATCTGTTCATAATCAGCTCAGATCGACATTATTTCAGCACTTGACATAACATTGCCTTTAAAAGGTTTTTAGCGCGCTTTCATTAAATAAACAAAAATAGAGTTACAAAAAATTGTCTTTTGCTCAGGCTATAAATCATAAACACAAAACAATGCTAAAAATTTGATGCCTCTTCTCAGAGGTTAATGTTTGTATCTAGTATCATTTAAACACTGTTATTAGTGCGAATAAAAATCATGCTTACAAAACATAACTAGAAATGCACACACATGCATTCGTACATACATTCATACATATATATATATATATATATATATATATTATATATATATTATATATATATATATATATATAATTATATATTTATTTATTTATTTTTTATTTATTTATTTATTTATATATATATTTGTGTGTGTTTACGTATATTTTTGTCTTTGCAAATAGAGGTTTATATGATCACAGTGCGACTTTAGTTTTTTTTATTTATTATGTGACCTGTGGCCGTAATCGTATAGGCACTTGATTTCGACACTGGAGGTCCAGGGTTCGCTGCCCGGGCTATGCTTATGGAAATATGAATAAGATTTTATGAATAGCATTTATATTAAAAAGATTTCGCCAACTTTAATTAATACATAGAGGATATTAGACGCGACCCACCTGAGGTTGTTCCAGCAGGTTGAATACCCTGATGGGCCGAAAGGCCCTAAAACGGGCATATTATTTTTTATTATGTGACCTCACTCAATAAGTCCTTACTGTTTTTCTTCGACTGTATATGTGTTTGTTTTCATCACCACCTGTTGTTACTTCATCGCTTTTGAATTATCTTTAATCTTTGCTTGTGTCATCTTTAATCATTTGCTGTATGTATAAATCGTTGGTCCATGGGTCATAGCACAACTTAAATCACACAGCTATGTATTCTTTTTTCAGGTTTAGTTTCTTTAGCTTTAACCTTCCTCGTTTTTAAGTACTCATTAGTACCTGATAATGATCATCGTGCATTGTCAAGTTCTTCGATTTCTATGCGTTAATGTATATTTTTATCTTCATCTAATATATACATAATTTCATTTAATAAGTGTCTACGTGTTTTGTGCATTTATCATGTCATTTTGATAATGCTACTATATTTTTGGTTGAAGTTATTAAATTTTGATAAATAAACACTCAATTGGTTAATGTTCAATTGGTTAATATTGTAAAATTTATCAGCTCTAATAATGTTATATTGAAGTATTGAACTCAAATAACAGGAAACCACCTATTTCAAGAAACCTGAAATTTTTGAGATTTTATAAAATTTTAGCGTACGCTGAAAGGCCCCTACTCTGGACAAGCAGACTATGTATTTTCTTTATTATTCAAGCTGTAATTTAAAAAAAATGCTTTGAGGTAGTACAAAATGAGAAGATTTTTTCTGGGTGACTTGACTACTTTTAGCTGTTACCTTTTCCTTTGTTATATAATATCTGGCAACTCTTTTCTATAGTACGACAAATTGCTAAAATCAGTTGACAGCGCGGGAAAATAGTGTTGAGGAACCAATAAGGTTAGTCTGATTTGAAATTAAGGGAGTAGTTTAACAACGAGAACTAACCTCATTGGTTCACTCGCAATTTTTCCCCACGCTGTCAACTGATTTTAGCCGTGTGTTGCATTATAATTGCCCTCACTTTTATAAAATATAATACTGTAATAGGTTAAATTAGTACTTTTAAGTCACGCAATTTAAAGATTAGCTTCTTAATTTTGAAAAGTTTTTTAGTCACGGTTGATTTGATGGCTTGAAGCCTCCCCTTATATATTAATATTTGTATGCTGTGGTTGCGTTCCAATATAAACTTTATTACTCGAAGTTGATGCATCTGAAATTTTCCACCCTGTATAAATTAAATGAGCATAGACGTTTTGTGCCATACCAAAGTATTTTATAGTTAGTTTGGTAGTCCACTTGACACGTTTGAAACATTTCCAACCGGTTTAAATGGTTGTTTAAAATTTTATAATTTGAATTCGACATCTACTGTTTATACTTTCATGAGAAATGTTTGCAAAGGATGACAAGGATATATTACCGTCGAGGTTTTTATTTATTTTATAAAAATTATATTTTACTCAGTAAGTTCACGAGGTCAAGGGTTAGATGATAACGTTGTATTTAGAGTGATTTATGTGCAGGTTTCACATGACGTAATCATTTCTTATTTTTAAATAATTGGTTAAGCGCCAAAATTAAAATAAGCGGGTACGAGGTGCATTGGATCTTTTCCTCATTTTCTCGTATCCGCTACATTCATTCGTACCAATTCATCATTACCACTCACTTCGCACGTTCTCAGTAACGACCACCTCAATTCGCTTGTCCTCCTGTCTATATAATGACCTCGCTTAACGGACAAATCGGCCTCGAATTAAAACAAGAGACCTTCAACCTCTAAGCCGCATCACGGGCACATGAATGTTGTACTTTATCAGTTCGTCATATTACTGGTTAATATATTATTATTATTATTAGTAATTGGGGTTAAAGTCGAGGATGGACCCCATTTGCACTGCGACTGGAAGTCTATTGTACAGTCCCCTCAATTGGTCCAGGTCAGAATAATCCTTTTCCCCGGACTAGATCTAGGATCTTTTTGACCAGTGATTCATTGGTAGAGTCAAACTTAGTGAGAGTGCTGCTGCCAAAGTTGGAGAACCATTGAAAGGCTAGGGCTTCACATCTCAGAAGTATGTGAGAGGAAGTTTCGGTTTCCAATTCACAAAGCCTTCACACTGTGTTATCTTTAAAGATGCCAATGGTATGGAGGTGTTTTCGGAAGTGACAGTGACCAGTCAGTAGTCCAGTTACTGTTCTAAGGGCCCTTCTGCTTAGACTGAGAAGGTCCTCAGTTACTTTGGACCTGGGTCCTTTTAAGATAAGTTTACTGTGCCTCATGCCAGAGTATTTGTCCCAGTGGTGCAGGTGATTGGTTAAGAGCCAATCTTTAATTACACCTTTGGCTATAGCTTTGGGTATGGCTACTATGTTCAGGGCCCACAGGAGTGGTCTCAGACCCCTTTTTTGCAAGGATGTCTGCTTGCTCATTACCTTCAATTCCCTTATGGCCAGGCACCCATCTGATTGCTGGTTAATATAAGTGGCATACACATACAGTAACGATATAAGGGAATATTAAAATGTATTAGTCAAAAGACCGGGAAAACCCGGAATTAATACTAATAATAATATTATTATTATTATTATTATTATTATTAATTAAAATTGCCTTATAAATAAAGATTTAACAAGTCAAAATATTACAATAACTTAAAACAAATTATTAAACTAGAATGACAATTACAGAGTATAAAACTTGAACAGAAACTTATAAATAAAACACACAACTTTTATGAAATCACACAAAGTCCCTAATGGAATAAAAGGCTTGATCAACCAAAAATCTTTTTGTATTTTTTATGAACAAGTTCGTCTTTTATATACTTTTGAGTGACAAAGGGTGTTTATTGTAGCAACTTATTGATAGATTAAAAGGTGACTGCAGAGTAAAGGTTCACCTTACTGCTGGTATTGACAGTATGTACATTTAAATGTGTGCAGAACTTTTCTGGATATTTTTTAACCAGCTTGCGATATTCTAAAATATTAACAGAGGGAAACATTAAAATATTATTTTCTCTAAATGCTTTTTGTAGTGGTTTCTCTGGGACCAATATTAAAAATTAACCTGATGTTCCTTTTTTGTAATATAAAAACTCTATTAGCCTCCGCACTCGTGCTCCATGTCAAGATATGATTAGATAAATAAGGGAATGCCCATCTATAGTATAGCATCAATAGTACATTTGTTGTGTTGAACTATATTTTTGAAGATATTTTTATGACGTTGAAAACCTATGTTAATGACTTAGCAAAAATTTCATTAGAAAAAAGTAGCGATAAATTTGAGATTTATTTTTTAACATTATATTAGTTTATAACTACAAAATAATTCTGGCGCGGTGGTCCGCATGTCGGGCGAATTTCATTGGGAATGCGTGTTTCCGTGCTGAACAATTCATTTTTTAAGGTTCGAGTTTATTCTTTATAACATAAGCAGTTACTCAATTATCCAGCACTACTCGTAACTCAATTTTTCCAAGGAAATGCGCATAATTATCCTGTTGGTCTTTATTCAGCGGAAAGACCGAGTGTCGTTAAACAAATCATCAATGTCATAAACAAAATTAATTTCTTTTTCCATCGTAACAGTTTACATCTACGCACAATAATAATAAACTTAATGAATTTATTCAAATAACTAAACTTACTAACTAAAATAACGCTTTAATTAAATAATTATATAAATTTATACAAGAAACAATCAAAGATTAAAAACGTTTAGATATTTTTAGTTTTGTCATGGAGTAATTAGCAAAACAAAAACAGTTTTGCCAACTTATACTCTCCGAAACTGAGTGTTTAGACTGTGTATCACTTACTGTGTATTAATTAAGTAGGCATCTCTGGCTGAATTGATTTTTTATCCCGTATTTTGAGTTGAGGGATAGATAGCATTACTTTAGTACCTATGGCCAGAAAGTTAATTTTAGTCTCTTTTAAAGATAAAGTTTTTGGATTAAAAAATATCTTCCGTGCAGCCTAACTAGACCTCATGCCTAATTTTCGTTTCATGTTTTACTCACTTATATTACGTGGGTGTGTATATGTATGTATGTGTATGTGTGTATATGTATGTATATTACGTGGGTTTTATTACAGAGTTTCGAAAAGTTCTAGTTGGCAACACTGTTTTTGTTTTGCTTATTACTCCATGACAATGAAAATGTACCGAGGTATCTTACCCGATTTTCCTTATTTTTAAAATCAGTTTTTCGTATATATTTCCATTTCTCCTTCTAATTTAAATATCTCTTGGCATTCATAATACTTTTTTTAATTTTATTAAGAATAATTATTCATCTTTTTTTGATTAAATATGCTTATTTAATACCTAAAATAAAACTATATAAAGTTAAAATAATATTAAATTAATAGTTTAAAGGTACTTTTAAAAAGTAAAACAAAATTTAGAACCTAGCTTATATTAGATGACATATATAACTAGCATGCTTGAAATAATACATAAAAGTTATTATGATAAAAACTTTTTTCTTTGTCGTAAGTTAAAATGCAGATAGGCTGCAGTTTTCCTCTGCACCATTTAAACTCCTATAATTTATAGGATATAACAAAGTATACTCTGTCTTTTATAACCAGTCGCCTCATTATACCTATATCTTTACATACATAGTAATAATAAATTGTTTTCAACCATATTTAAATTAAAAGTGAGTAGATAATAATCTTTTATCTTAGAAACTATAAAGAGCCACATAACCACGGCCTTTTTTTAAAAAAAAGTATTATTTTAAATTATCATTTTATTATTACAAATTATAAAAGAGTAAATTTCTTGGAGTGATATTCAAAATATAATCAAGTTTAATGAAGACTGCAGTCCTTAATAATTGTTTATTTATTAAAAATTACACAAGATGTCAAGGTATCGCTAATCGAAGCTCAGCATCTTAAAATTAAAAAAAACATTAAACATCTCAATTGCAGTATGAAAAGAAGAAAATAATTTAGGAAAAAATTATATATTCTTTTTTGTGTTCAGAAGTTATTGCCCTCTCCTGACCGCTACAAATAATAGAAACAGCCAAATAATACACTACAACAACCGATAAACTGGGGTTTTTTCTCAGCAGGCCAAGGCCCACATTTTTAAATAAAAACATAAAATATTAAGAAATATTAAATTCGGCGTAAATTAGTTCATAAGTTTTGAGAAAACTTGATGTTGTATAAAACAAAAAGTTTGATAGCATCAAGCTGTAATTGTCTGCTTTGAATAAATTTGAAAATTGTTAAATTAAAAGTTGTATATCATTAGCAATGTTTATACAATTACGGTTAATGTAATTATAACCATTTAATTACCTTTTTGTTGTTAATTGAATAAAACATGAAAACCTCTTATTTGACTGCCATCCATCGGTTGACATATTTTATTAAATCACCTGAATTCTTTTTTTAACTAAGCAAGTTTTTACTATTCTTTTTTCACGTCAATATTTTCAAAGCTTGTGAGTTTCAAAGTCAAAGTTGCCGTTCTCAATTTCTTTTAGCCATATTGTTTTTTTTTTTCTTTGGTGTTCTACAATCAGCCATTTTTTTATCTAAAGTCATCAAGTTAAAAGGTTCGCTATGATTTTCTGCAGCATGGTTTTTCTGAAATCTACCTTTTTAAAAAAATGTATTTTGAACATTTTTCTTTTATAATTTTTTTTATAAGGGCTTTTATTTTAATTGTTACTATTAACTTAAAATATATTTTAATGAAGTGGTGAAGTGATACCTATTCGAAGGGCCGTGAATCACCACAATTATAAATATAATTTTAGTATCTATTAACACCTCTAAAAGATGTGGTCAAAATATTTAAATAGCCTATTTATATTTTAGTTTATAAGCGAAATATTAATTTATTTTAGTTTATATCAATTAAATAAAACTTGAAATCTATTTTGATGAATATTTATAACTATAAACATGTCGAATTTAAAAAAAAATACTTTTTTATAGTTGTCGAGTTCATAATTATGGTTAATTTAGTCTTAGAATAGTAGATTATTTACTGGGTGGTAACGTGACATTTATTACTACCGACGTCTGTTTATTGACAAGCAAAAGCAAATCAATAAATAATTTCCAAAGCACTAATATAACTTTGTCGCCCTGTAGATATACTATTTTTTAGAACGAATTAAACCTTCCTATCTATACTGATTTTTAATTAAACAAATCAAATAAAAATGATTCGTTTCAAGAAAATAAATTAAAAATTATTTTAATAACATATAAATGGTGTTTAAATACTTAAAATCGAACAAGTCATAGATATATTATTACTAGAGGAGCCCTCTGGTTAAATTGTGAAACATCCAAAAAGTAAACTGACCACCTTTGCTTATAAATATAATCAAATAATCAGTACAAAATAACAATAATTTTTGTAATAAAATGTTAAAAATACAAGTCAAAAGACAAACAATGTGCAGAAAACTGAAATAAATTTATTAATTATAACCCTAACTCACTCTTGAAGGAGGTTTCAAGGGGCCCGCAGAGCCACTTAGAGCCCCAAAAAGATGTTTCAGGCATCTCAATGTATTTAGATAGGCTATGCCCCCCTCTAGTATATATCTCTATGGAACAAGTTACATTTTTCATTCTTCTTTATCTTCTAATATTTAAGGTAAAATTTAATATGGTGGACAGTAATAACTGTCTGATATCTACTGCTAAGCAAGTAAAAATAGTACTGTACCATAATACAGTCATAGCTGGGAGCTATGACAGTAACAGATAGACATACACATACAGACAAACAACTTGATAACTATTATCAGGAGATATAAAAACGTATAATTTAGGTAGGATAATTTAAAACGGATAATTTCGTTAGGTTAAATCATGGTTTCGGATTTTTAGTAAAAACAAATTACTTTTCCTTTGTAACCATCCGGTATAAATGAAGAATATTAAAAATGTGGGTGTCCGAATTTTTCATCATTATTTTTAACTACAAAAGAAAAGTTTTGAACGCTAAAAAACTAAAATAAATAAGGGTCATTTAGAAGATTAAATCAGCAAAAGTCAGTAGTATTTTAAATAAACTAAAAGAGGTTTGTTAAAGATAAGAAAGCATAAAGTTTAGAGTAAAGGTAGGTTTGAATGGATTATGGTTGAGTTATGTTTAGGATTGGTGGAAAACAGGTTATGGAGGGGGAAATAGGTTAGGGTGGGGTGTTTACTCCCTGGTAGAAATGTTGTTCTTTTCTGTTTGATCTTCTATTAAAAGTCTGTTTAAAGGCTTCCCCCAGAAAAACGGAATAACAGAGTAAAAATCTAATATTTCACCTGGTTGTGATGGTGACTGGCATGAGTATTTGAAAACGATAGAGTCGCTAAAAGCTTATTTACAGAGTTATTTTCTACGGGACCACAAGGTCAGCCATTTTTTTTAGATAAACGACCTTTTTATACATGTGTGCATATTTTTGAGCTCAATTAGAAAACAAGAGAGTGAGCACCATACATAATATAATAAGTTAGAGTTATCTCTCTTATCTCTCTCTCTCTCTCTCTCTCTCTCTCTATCTCTCTTAACATCGAATTTCGTAGATCAATTTCTATTCCTATCTTAACGTTTCTAAGTGACGATACCGGTTTAAGCACCGCATTACACCATTCCTTGCGATAATATATGAGAATCAATTGTAGAAATGACACAAAAATATTTATATTAAATAACATTTTTCTAGTTTAAACATGTATACATTTTCGTACTCTCATAGTGGTAGCGGGTGGTTTTGACTGCAATACAGAAACGTATATTACAACAGAGATGTATATCTTGTTGTAAGAATGACATGACGATAAACATTACGCAAAAGCATAAACTCATTTTGAAATGTGGAATTATGCATGATTATAATGTATACAGTCTGCCATCCTCTTAATATTGTTATTTTACATTACTGGAGTAAATGCATTAAAATGTATTTATTATGCTAAATCATAATAAATAAATTTTAATGTTTTTAATTTAGCAGTAAACAACTGTATGTAACTTTTAAATCATGTAACCATTAAATTATGTAAACATTTTAATCAAAATTATAATTTAAACCAAGATTTGATCAGAATTGGCGTTTTAGTTGTTTTGACGAAGTCTCAAGTTGTTCTCATCAAAATGTTTGGTGTGTATGTGTTAAATGTGCATCATAGTATGTGTGAATCAATGAATCTTAAAAAGTCGGGTTAGGGGTACCTCGAAACTTTTCCTTATCACATCAGATCCGCTGCGCTCATCCTCTCTACTTTGGGCTGATTTCGCTTGTCCTCACAATACACAAGTCGTTAAATTTTTACTCCAACACGTCTTCAGACTCGCTTCGCTAGTCTTCAGATAGTAAATACACCCGTTTTATTCTCAACGTTTACTCATGCAGCACTGACCACGCTTAATGCTGCTTAAATTTTATGATCCAGTCAAATGGGTTAATTACCAGCCTCGGCTTACACCTCGACTGGAAAATTCCATAGCCTTCTCTTGCCATCGGCTCTGGGGCTAATTTATAAAACATCGTCTGCAAAATTCCATTTTGCTACTTAGTAGCATAATATACTATTCTTACGTAACTTTCGACGCTGAATCTAAATATGCATTTAGATTTGCTCTTTTTTACTTTCCAGGAAAACCGCTACTAGTACATTTTATTGTACTAGTAAAAAAATGTTATAGTAAAAAAGTACACTATAAGTTTCACTAAAATTATAGTAATTGTAGTAATAGAGTGGGATGGAGAAGGAAAACAAGGTCGAATTTTCAGGCCGTTTTTTCCTGGTCTAACCTAAGTATTATTTTCCTTTAACCCTTTTACTCTTTTGTTTGTTGAAGTAGTCTGTTTTGACATGAAAGTTAAACCTGAACAGGAAAATGTCTTTGAACAAGTAGACTGATCGTTAATTGAGTTTATATTAATAGCATAAGGAAGTTTCTCCTCAAAATAAACTTTATTAGGAAAGTATTTTCAACCTTACAAGAGCCCATCAACAATGCTAGCCGTTAAAAAATTAGTGTGATAAATAGTAGTTCTATGTTTAGTTCTATATTTGGTTACTTAGATACAGTTCTATTATTAGAGCTGTCATTCTCAATTTACCTTATGCATACATCACAACTATTTTTAATCTCATAGCTGTTTAAAATTGGATTGGTTTGTGCAATATTCAATAGAATTCTTACAGTTAGGAAAAATTTTGATGCGGGGGAGAGAGAATAATAAACTTATGAACTTTTGACCTTTATTTATTTTTTAATGAATTTAACGTCCCTCAAAATGTAGTAGGTTGTATTTAAATGTTATTTATTTATTATTTTGCTTTACTACATCCTAAAAGGAGGGAAGTATTTTTATTAGCCCCGGCTCAAGGCTTTGCCTTTTAGGGGTCTCCAAAATACATTGTTGTAACACATGTTAAAAAAAAAAAATAATTTGTAATTATTATTGGAGAAATAAAATATTTATTTATTTATTTATTTATTTATTAGAAAAACCGTAATGAGAAATTGTGGGAAATCGTGTTAAATGATGTCTTAAATTGTGTATTTATGAGTTAATACATAGAGATATTATTACTAAAGGGGCCCTATAGGTTAAATTGTGAAACATGGAAAAAGTAACCTGACCACCTTCGCTTTTAAGTCAAATGAAATAATAAGTGCAAAACTACAACAACTTATATATTAGAACGTTAAAAATACAACTAAAGACACAAAAAAAATGTTCAAGAAGCCGAAACATATTAATTTATTATAACCCTAACTTACTCTTAGAGGAGGTTTCAATGAGGTTACACAGAGCCCCTGAGAGTCCCAAAAGATGTTTCAGGCCTCTTAATGTATTGAGATAGGCTATGCTGCCCCCTCTAGTATATATCTTTATGAGTTTATAGATGTTTTCTTGTTATAGACGTGCACATTTCTTGTAAAGACGTAACATCTCAAACGGCTGAATTTTCCAAGTTTCAAGGCACAAAAAATATCAAGTGGTATGACTGATCAAATTTTGAGGTCAATCCAGCACGGCGTTAAATTTACTTAACTTAATTTTTTTAAACGACATAAAGAAATAGGGTTTCGGGGTGCCTCTATGAGGGCTTCTTTTTCGAGTTTTGGCATGCTTATCGATCCTCATATATATTCCCCCAACCCAACTAAAATCTAAAGAATAGAGCTTAAACCATAAATGAACAGGTTTAATACATTTACTAATTGGACTCTTCACTAATTAAAATCAAAGGAAAGTTGTTCATTGGACCATAGGTACTTTAAATAAATTCCTGAACCGGATTGAACTAATCATTTATCCTTAATTAAATATTAATTACCTTCTAACACTATATCTGAAACCTCTCTAAGGAGACCCCTGTTTCAAGTCCTTATCGCTCTGTGCTCTCCCTCTTTACTCACTTTTAACCTCTCCATTAGATCATAAGTTTCTAGCATAGTTTAGATAGTCAGTATCTTTTAATATTAAATTATCCTAATATTAAGTTTCTCGTTCAAAATGTATTATGTGACGTATGACATATTAAATTTGGACGAAGTTGTACTTACACCTGGGTACGTTTCTACACATATTTAAACTCGCTTTGCTCAGAATGTCATTCATTTTTCTACGCTGGACCTCAAAAAATATGAATATAAAGACTAGGGTGCACTAGCTGTGAAACGCTTCGCTTCTCCTTAGAAAGCATGATAACTCAACGCCTAAGTTAATATAACTTTGAGCTCGCTTTCAACCTCAGAATTATAAGGTAACCCTATTTTTAGGGTGTTATAAATTAAAATTAATTAAAGCTCTAAGACGTCTTGCAGTAGAAAGCCTTAGAACGTAAAGTTCACGAAACCCAAGTCACGGCAGCCTATTATTTGTTAATTTAAATCCTTTATGTAAATAATATGATTTTTTAACATTTTATTTTATGTTTTGTTTATTTGATTAACAAAACAAAATTTTGCGGTAAATGCCATAGTTTTGACAGATGTAAACAAACTATTTCTTATAATTTTAACCAGAGACTATAGATACTTAAACAGTAAGACTGTCGACTCAATGGTGGGAAAATTTGGATCCCGGACGACGCTAGCGCTGCGGCGGACCTACCTTTCAATTGAGTGGGCGTGTCTTAATTTCCCGCTTTATGCCCACAGTCAGTTTGAAATTTAATTTTTATACTTTATATAGTTATACTTCTAACTAACCCTACCACTTTAATCTTACACAGAACACTTGTGATTATTTTTAAGTTTTTCATTTAAGTAATTTATTAATTTAATTGATTCAATCAGGTAATAATGAAATAGTGGCTAAAGTTTTACACGTGCTAAAAGATAGATTTTGGCATTTAATGCAGCCTGTATTTTAATTACATCGGCAAGATGCGCACATATGATTAAATGTAATTACCTGATAAAATCGACTAAATCAATAAATTAATTTTTTTTTTTTTTTTTAAATTTTCAACTTATATTTCATTAATTAAATGAAATATACTTATCTGCCATCATTAGTGTTCTCTGGAAGTTTTAAAAAGGTTTCTATTTACTTTTAGTTTCTGAATGTTGGAAATACAGAACATGCAACGGCGAACCGTTTTTGTGAAAAATACATACAGAAAACAATCATTTTATAATAATAATAAATGTAGCTGTCATAACAAAGAATTGTCATGGTATTCATAAATTGAAATATAAAAATATAATCAGTCATCTTTGGAAAGCTATTGGGGTTAGTTCATGAGTTGTCCGCACCGGTCCGCCGCAGCGCTATTTTTAGTAGCTTGCGATAACCCCCCCTGATTTTAACCATCGTATCAATGAATATATATTTTCGCCAATTAAGAGTAAAATAGCTAAAAGTAAATAGAGCTACGTTTCACAAACTAAGAGTAAAATATCTGTCGACTTTTGAAAATCAGTCTTTAGGTTTTGCACGCCCTGATGAAATGTCGCTCGTTGAAATAAGGCCCATCGGTCTCTAGCCGCTACGCAGTGACGGCTCCTCGGACTATTTGCGGCTACTTTTTGTAGTATTTTGTTGTTTGTATTATGAGCTGTGTTATTACTATTTGCTGTTACATGGCATTATGCCATGTATTTATAGAACGAATTTTCATCACCTCGTAACTCGCTAAGACTTCTCGCTAAGGTCATACTTTGTTGTTGTATAACTCTTTTTAGTGAGCGGCTAAGTAAGTACTATATTGATAAAGCTCTATATTGCAGAATGGCTCGGCGCAAATAAACTTTACGTCTACTCCTTACGATTTCTTGCCGAGGCAATAAAATAATATTCTATTGAAAACCATGCTGCTGCAATATGCCTTTTTTAAAGTCACCGTATAAAAATATTTTTAATACTTTTCGTTTAAATAATACCAAACAGTGCAATCTTATTTAAAATTGGTTTCGGTTGGTTTTGTAGAAATCGAGAGTATTGTTTCTGAAATTCAATGTCTGTGAAAAAGCATCTCCAATCTTCAACAGTTTCTAGTGTTTTTGCTTAGTACTAAATCAAATCAAATAAATTGTATATGTCCTTCAATAGAAACTAACTAGGTATTAGAATTTCTTTGAACATCATCAATTTATTGAAAAAGTTAAAACGTATTTTTGAAATCATTTTTAGATTTACTTCCATTGCTGCGTCAACATAAATAATACCTTTAAACTTATCAATGAATTCTAAAGTGTATTATAACACAGCCACTGGCCGAAGTGCTATTTTCACGGCTTTTATAGATGAAAAGAGAAAAATCGAAGTGTAAATGGAATAGAGAGAATTAAATAAATAGGTTGAAGAAAGAAAGTAAGTAATAACAGTAAAAGTAAAAGGAATAAAATCCTTTTTGACTCGAACTTCTAAAGGTGGTTTTGATATAAAAGTTTTAGATATTAAATCCGCTATTAAAAAATTCTGTTAGGTTTGCATGTACTTTGAGAAGTTGAAAAATGCATTTTTGCACTGCTTGTTATTTAGAAACGCAGCTGCGTTCTGCCCCGCCAAGTCAAGGAGAAATGTTAAAGTACCCCACTTAGTCAGAAAAAAAAATCAGTAACCTACTATGTTATACTGTACGCAAATAAGTAGGGGTTTTGGGGGTCGCCTTATTAAAGGGCGTGCCTTGTAAATCAAAAATTCCTTCAAATCGGCCAAGTAGAAGTGGATAAAAAGAGGTTTGAAAATAACAATTTTGAAGACTTCTTATTCTTTCTCCACTTTTTTTTGACGCACCTACAACCTTAACTACTTAATGGACGTATGAGGACGTTTTGGATTCGTCTTATTCTTGTGTCCATTCCTTCCTAGTAAAATCTCAAATTCCTACGCTGACCGCAAAGCGAAAAACTAAGCTAGCGAACGATATTTTTACATTTTGACGCACCTATAGTCTATACTATGTTTTGATGTGTGGGGACTTTTTTAATTTGTCTTATGTCCATGTGCAGCCTTACTTGATAAAATCTCAAAATTGACAATTCTATGCTGAACACAGATCTTGAAACCAACTTAGCGAAAACGTTGCTTTTATATACATTGGCCCACCTGCATTTTTACTACTAATAGATTTTGGTGTTTGATGACTTTTGGATTTGTCTGTTGCCTTTTAACATTCCTGTATCAATAAATCCCAAACTTATGATTCTTATGTTGTACCCACCGTATATACAACACGTTTCTTGTTTACTTCTGTGTTTACATTAAGCAGGAACCTTGCAAAAACTTCCAAAAACCACTTGCGTGGTAAATAACTCTCCGCCAAGTCTTTGGTCCAAAAAAATAGGAAAATCAACTTTTCTGTCCCGCCATGTTTTGTCCTTTTTGGTTGGAAGGTCATTGGCGTTTCGAAGTTAAGTTGCTTGTTTGGCAATAGTAAAATGTCTTATTTAAAGCAAGCGGCAATCATCAGCTTCTTTTCCTTGGTGGCTTTCTGGCAGTGTGAACGAGTGGTATAGTTTTTCTTTAGCTGTATAGATATAGTAGTATAACTATAGTTTTTCTTTAGCTATTTTTAAGATATCAAAACAAGTGTGTTGAATTTTGGATTTACAAAGGCACGATTATTCTCTATAGAACAGGTTATCTTTAGTGTATCTTTAGAAGAGCTGCTATTTCAAATGTGTATTCATACGGTTTTCTCATTTATATAGTTTCAAGTTTTAAACTTTATACAGATTGAGTTTAAACTGTATAAAGTTCTTAGAAGATAATTTTAAGTTTGCTTTCAAAATCATAAACTGAAATTTAACTGAATTATCAGATATATGTTTTAAGATTTCCTGAGTGGTTTTTACCAATTCGTCTCTCTGTGTTTGTTAAACAAAAATCAGTAATTAGGTCTACTGTTATGCTTTTCGAAATGTATTTGTATGACGTCATTACTGTCAATAATGATCATTATAAATCAAGATGTTGGAAATTTATAAGGTGATTCAATTTAATTTAAACAAACCAAATGCATTTGGAAGTTACAACGTGACTTTTTATGAATGCCTTGTGACGTCATTGGAAAATAGGCGGTTACATTAAAAATTCTCTATTTATTCCTGCAATAAAGTCAATTGTTTTTTTCTATAACATAACATGAAAAAAATATTAAAAACCCACCAATTAAATAACTTTAAAAAATCGATCAGCTTAATTATAACTTTCATGACTGCATGCAATATAAATTAGGTGATTTCAATAATCTTCTTTGCTTGTTCCGAAGGACAAGTAAAGCCAACTTGAAAATACTGAGTATGAACGTAGCAAATCTGATATGAAGAGGAAACGTTCCAAGGTATCCCGTATCTGATTTTTTGTATTAATAATAACTTATTTCGTCAGAATATCCTTTTTTTAATAATCGGAAAAAAAGTTTTGAAAACAACTCGCCATTATGTTTTTAACGATCAGTCATACACATCGATACTTACATATTCCATTGTAAAGTGATCTATAACAACCGCACGGTGTTAAATAAAACTTTCCAGCAGACAATATAAAATAAATTGAAAAACAAAATATCATACGAAAAAGTTTACAAACAAAATTTAAAATTTTATGGATTGTTTTATAAAAGGACATGTGCAATTTATAACTAGTGCTGTTAACATAACACTGCAGCGATTTTTCCTAAGATAATGACGCGCATGAGGTTGTTCGGAGAACAGAAATGGAGGGGGAAGTGGGGGATCTATTGAAAGTACTTCCCTTATTACAAAAATATACGAGGTGTATTCAAAAAGTATCGCGAATTTTGTGTTTTTTCAAAATTTATTTATTTATTCCTGAATACATATTTTGTCCCCTTTAAAGTAATTCTCATGAGATATTATACACTTGTCCTACCGTAACATGTAGACTGGGTAGTTAAGACAATAAAACTTATTCTGTGATATCTATTGGGGAAATTTTGTTTCTCTGACAGGGATATTTTTCAACAACCTAATTAAATAAGGTTGTTGATTCATATATTCTGAAGAAGGGAGGATGAATGTAGCAAATCCGATGTGATAAAGAAAAGTTCTGAGGTGCCCTGCACCCGATTTTTTTTATTTCAAATTTAGATTTTAGTTTTATTGTTAGTGTTTTGTGTTGTGTGTTATTTTAGTTTAGATTTATTAGAATTTTATATAAAAAATAAGGCGTTTTTAAACAATTTGTAAAATTAGTGTGAATTTGCTCTGTGGGTTATAGGATGAGTTCATGAATATACATTTACGTAAAATACTTGTAAATGTATTGTTTTATCTCTAAAGGTAATAATTTTTTTTTGTTTATTTTGAATAGTATTTGTTTTTTTTTATATTTTATTAATTAACTTTCCAATTTAGAAAGTTTTTTTTCCATTCGGAGATAAAATCTTGTATGGTCTACAGTAAATTGCTTTTTTCAATTTTTTGTTTTCGGCTGTGCTTCGGGAATAAAACGTAATAACTCTCTCAGCTACGCCTTTTGACTAAAATTCTTTGCTTTTTGCCTTGCCTCAAAAACCATGAAGATCCAAGGAGAATTGACTTATTTTACTTCCTTTATACGTATACAAAAATTATTTTTCGATTTTTATGGTATTTTTGTAGTACGCTTATTTTATTTTTTGTTTTGCTTAATTCGTTTTTTGTTTATTGCTTTAGTCGTGCTTTTTTTATTATTATCTTTTATCTGAATTCTCTTTACAATACCTAACAAAGACCTAGTTCTGTTTAATTAAATATCAAGTCAATACAACCATTTAATCATTAATAAGCTATTTCAACATCAACTCCAATTCAATAAAATTAACTTCACTTAATAAGTTACTTGTTTAAAAAATACAATCTAATAATTGGACTTTATTACTATCATTATGTTCTTTTCAAAGCATCAATACAACAACAACAACTTAAAATTATAACTTAAGTATGTGATTCAGTAAAAACAATCAAATATTACCATTTTTCTTACTAAAAGTTAATAAATTATCTTATATTTTTATCCCATATTAGTACTAGTGTAGTCAATTTTTTCTCATTAACGAGTTATAGATTGACATATTTAAAAAAAGCTAACTTTTATTTATCTTATATAAGGAAGTATGTCACTCGTATTGTTATTTAATGCATTTATCGACTCTTTAGTCTTGTTTCTACTCAATAGCTTATTACAGTTAATTTATTTTAAGATAAAAATTGATTGCTACGTAAGTCAATACTTAGCTTGAAAACTAAAGGGATTTGAAAAGTTATTGAAACAAAAATGAGGTAAGTTATATAAAATGCAACTGTGTTAGTATTCTGTTAAATATTTTATAGATTATCATTTTTAACTAACACGACATTTATCTGGTTGTAAATTTTATTCTTGTTGAAAATTATCTATAATCCTCTTACACATCTATTTATGTTAGTACTTAACTTTTAATACATAAATAATTTAAGACAATTCTGTGAATTATGTGGCTTTTATGCTCTGTAATTCCCTTAGCTCTCTAATTCTCATTAGCTTTTAATGTATGGTTAAAAATGAGTCTTTTGGCAAATATAAACATAAAATCTATGGCAAAGTAAAGTTTGAATTCTCTTTTCTATACTATTCAATTTTACAAAACGTATTATGTAGTTTGTATGATTGTCAATAAATAATACATAAAATAAAGTAAACAAATCAATTTAAACGAAGCTAGTTATAAAATACTTGCACATAAATGAAACTTAAACTATATTACTTTTATGTTATGAGACTAATATTTAACTTATGTAATAACTTGTTTATTTACCCACCGTTTTGATTCTTTTTGATCTATGTTAGTTTTCTACGATATTTTTTAACTCTTCTCTTTCTAACTTATGTGTATTATTAAGTGTTTTTGACATTTATTGATTATTTTGTGCTGTTTAGTAACAATTTAATTAGTGTTAGAAACTATTAACATCTCGATTTATATTTTATAAAATCGGGTGGTGGGTACCCAAAACCTCTTCTTTAAAAATGGGTCTCACTTCGCACGACATCGAAATATTGGGATTAAAGTATATCTTATGGACGGAGATCTTCGGACTCGCTTCTAGGACATGAAGATAGCCTATTTTATTAAAAATCTGTGGTCAATTTTTCAAGCGAATTACCAAAGAGAAAATGCTTATGAGAAGGTTAGGAGAGGAGTAAATATTATTTTTGGGAAGGGGCGACTCATTGATAAAAAAACAAGGAACAAGTACGAAGTAAAATTACATTATCACTTTTTAGTTATGATTTTATAGATAGACATATTTAGCATTATATTTTTTTAGCAAATACGTTTGGAAATTTGCTTATCGTGACCGTGTGCCACTTATATAAACTAGTAATATGATCAACCGATCTACGCCAACGTCGAGGAGCGGCCAAGAGGCCCACGACAAGAAGGCCCATTGTATTTAATATATATTTTAATATACTATTTTATTTATTTATTTTAACTAAACTATTACATGCTATGCCGCCTCCGTTAAGGCGTTAGTCTTTACACTGACGTCTGGGGTTCGCATCCCAGGTTAAGGTCTCAGTTTATAGAAGATGATTGTTTAGATAAATTATCGCCAACTTTAGAACATACTTTGAGCGTAACGGTTGCTACTACCACCCGAGATTGTTCCCGCAGGGGTTATCCCTGATGAGCCGCAAGGCTCTAAACGGGCATTATATTATATATTATATGCTATATAACATCTTTCTGATCGATTCCGTTGTAAAGTAACACTAAGTTATTATATCGGATAAACACAAATATCATCAAGATATCGATTCAAATCGAACATTAATAACGTTTTACAAAATTTAGCTGCTTTGCAGCGAGATGGCCGCCTGATTCCTATCAGTCAAGCAAACACGCAGTGAAATCGAGTATATATGGTCGATATGCTTCGTCTATTCCGCTGCTGATGGTTATTTTTATCTCGCTTGTTTCAATTTTTAAAGAGGCGAGCGAGACACTCGCTGCGCTAGCAAGATGCAGTGGAAGCGAGAAAAGCAGCCCAATTTAAAAAAATGTAAATTTTCATGTTCATTAGAGTGGATTTAAGGGGTTTTTTTGAAATTCGAATAATTGTAGGTTCATATAGAAATAAAAATGACAAGTAAACTTAATCGACATCCAAAAATATTCTATTTATACTTAGTATGAAAGCTAATTTAAGCCCAGAAAAAATAAGTAGTTCAAAAGTAAAATGTAAAGTTTAATTTATATTGAAATGTTACATTTATGAACTGATAAATATTAACATATCAATACGATTTCAACGTATTTAACTTACAAAAACATATTAACCACATATAAATTTTAATAAACATTTATTACACATGAAAGGAAAATGCGGTAATTTATTTAATTAAAAACTTCGATGGTTTCATAAAATTCAAATCAGTTTTTTAAATCATATTTGACTATTAATAATTAAACGGTTAACCACGTCATGAAAATTTTGTAACCTTAAATTTTGTATTTAACTAGAACAGAAACACCGCAAAGCCCTCAGCTAAACTAATTGGATTCCTAGTAAAAAATTCATTGAAAACATTAAAAAAGGATTTTTCATAGCCATGATTATGTATGTAAGTATATAGATATATATGTATGTTAGTTTATGTATTCATAATTGGCTGTTAGCCATAAAATTATTCAAGCATACTTTTGCTTTGTCGCTTGATTAGAATGATAAGAATAATAGTAGACACTATTTTCTCGTAAATTTATTTTTATACTTTTAAACTTTGTATTGCATATATTACATATTAAGGAGAGGGTACGAAAATCATGGAAACTAGAAAACCGAGTAAGTCTACTTAGAAATTACCCTTAAGAATTGAAAATTAATACTTTAATTAATTTTTTTTGCATTTGTGTTTTAATTTTTTTTAACACTAGTGAAGTAAAAAAAATTTTTTTTTTTTATATTTAACGGCACCTTGATACATTCTATTATTGGAAAATAAACAGAAATGATGGTATTCTGTGACGTTTTGGGATGTTCTTCGACCAATACTGCTCGAAATGTTTCTATGTTTTAGTTTCCAAAAGATGAATAAAAGATTAGTAAAAAGGTGGTAGTCACTTGTGTTTCCATTTCTCACCGCTATTTTGGGGGACCAGCGCTAGTAAAGTGTCAAAGATAGACGAAGAGAGAAGTTGACGTATTCATATGTTATAAACACACGTATCCTCATATATGTATTTACTTTTCCTCTCCTATTACTCTAGGTATTAGAAAAGTATTGTGTTAGCCCTAAAAACCGATGACGAGATTTAATCATGTGCGATACAGACAAGGTTATGACGTTTTAAGTAGTTTTCATCTTACTGTCACAAGGATCTTGAATAAATAAAGTCGATTTTCTATAATACAAAGTAAACCCATCCAGAACACAAAAAAAAGGGCCTTCGGCCTCGCGGCCACTTGGTTGTTGTCGTATATTAGTTTAAATGAGTGTCATACTGCCTGGATTTAAGCGAGTTTTCACATGTATTAGTCAAAAAACGTAATTTGTTTACATTATGTTATAGGTAAATATCAATCAATAAAACCGGAACTAATACAATGAAATAAAACTTGGTATTTTTTATAGCCATATATACCAGTACATGTGTTCTAGTAAAAAAAATCCAAGCCCGATCTAAATGCTTTATAAAATTTGTGACTTTTTGAGGTCAATGACGTCACACATATTTCTTAAACTATAGGGTTCTGGACAATTTGATCAATCTCATAAGCTCATTTTTTCTTAGAAAAATCACTAAAACGAGAATAATCTAATTGCAAATGCTTACAATCATTTCATTAATTGTGCAGGTCTTAATTTTAGAGGAAAAATTACCTTCTGATGGTTTTCTATTGTTTTACTCTTTGAAAAGTTTATAAACTAACAGTAAACTAGTAAAAGAATTAATAGTTCTTATATACTTTTAAAGTAATACTTTTTATACCGCATCTCAAAATACGGGATGAAAAGTTAAATTAAATTAATAGTAAATTCAGCCTAATAGAGATGCCTACTTAATTATTACGTTGGGTTGTAATCCAAAACTCTGTGTTTAGTTTCGGAGAATTTAAGTTGGCAACTCTGTTTTTGTTTTGCTTATCATTCCAGGACAAAACTAAACTTATCCATTCGATTTTTAATCTTTGGCTGTTTCTTATTTAAATTTACACAGTTATTTAATTAAAGCATTATTAGTTAATTAGTTTTGTTGCTTGTGTTTGTTTATTAAGTTAATAATTATTAGTGAATTGAATAATTAGTGAATCTATTTGTAGTGAATTGTTACGACGGAAGAAAACAATAATTTTGATTGTGTCATTCATATTTTAATGAAACTCTGCCTATCCTTGGCAATCTGTGAGTATTACGAAAGGTTACATTAATATGTATTGCAAAATTAAGTATCAGTTGCGTGACAAATATTTAGTTGTTAATTAAATGAACAAGCAGTTGTTGATGTCATGCCAGGACCAAGGACTAGTAAACAATTATGCTTCTTTAATTGTTTTAACTTGTTAGTGAACTGTCCGTGTCCAATTCCTAGCCGTCATTCTACAATTTTTATAAAAAATGTTTGTATAGAATTAATTTTTAATCCAGTTAAGTAAATAAAAACTTTATACTTATAACAATTCTGGCGCGGTGGTCCGAATGCCGAGGAAATTTTCGTTGAAAAGCGTGTTTCCGTGCTTAACAAACCAGTTCTTGCTCGAAGTTCGGTAAGTGCTTAAACTTATTTTTTTGGAGTTATAGACTCATATTGAGTAACTAAGGGGATGAAAAATTATCGCCCTGAGTTATTACTTGACCATTTACTCAATTATTAAACACTACTCGTTTCTAACTTTTTCTGAATTTATCAAAAAAACATGCCTTAAAACCTTAAATGATTATCACTTAGTAAGCTTTAAACTAGTGCAAATAATGGTATGCACTGCCAATTAAGCCTTTAAATCCATAGTTTTGTATAACAAACAGGATTACACGCATATCCTTTGAAAATGACAGAAACAATTAGTAAAGAGTAGTGCTTGATAATTGAGTAACTGCTCAAGTTTTAAAGAATAAACCAGAATCTCAAGCAAGAAATGGGTTGTTAAGCATGGAAACACGCCTTCCAAAGAAAATTCGCCCGACATGCGGACAACCGCGCCAAAATTATTTTGTCTTTTTTTACTGTTATTTTTTCATCTCTGAAATATTTAGAGAAATTTTATGAACATATGCAATGTCACTCGACAAATGGTTATATACTCCTGAACTGGCTTTTAAACCTGAAAGATTTATATCTGCGTTTAACCATAAAAAATCTGGTATATGGCACCTCGGTACTTTTTTGTTACAACTTGAGATACGCTATGCTCGACCTCAGTATAAAACGTATTTCCATCGTGCTTTAAAACTTTTCCTTGGTCGTCCTTATTTTCAAGATTTCCTAATGTCTAAAGTAGTAACTCATCTGTCTTGCAGCGCTTCACTTAAGAATATCACCAATTACCTACTTAATAAAACATCTGCGATGATAAATGGCAGCCTTACTTCTACAAATAGTATATATTTACTTAACAAAAGCCGCTGGGGATAAAACGAAACTTTTGATGTTAGAGGACGAGCGTAACAAGTTCAAAGTGGTGTGGATGAGCTTTACTTATAATATTATGTTTATGTATATATATATATATATATATATATATATATAATATATATATAAATATATATATATATATTATTATATATATATATATATATATATATATATACTGTATATGTATATATGTATATATGGTATATGTAAATATATATATATTATATATATATATATATATATATATATATATATATATAAATATATATATAATAAAGAGAATACAAATTACAGAATTGGAGAAAGTATCTTTACTTTTCTCCATTTACACCGTAGATATATAAATAATGTATTGAAACTAAGACCTCCTGAGTAGTTCTTACAAAATTGTCTATCTATATTTGTGTGTCTGTCATCGTACCTCCCTGCGTATTTACGCTAGGGAGTTGAAACTTGGCACAGTAATCAATCTTTAGGTCTAGCAGTGCTATCCGGAAAATATTTTTTTATATAGTCACTGACCCGCAATAATGACTCAGCAAAAATTTCGAAAAATCATGAAACGCAGAAAAGTATTGCAATCGGATTGAAACTTGGCACGCATGTAAACCAACATTTGTGCCTGGTTTCATCGTATTATCAGCGTTAGTGCAATTTTCATCGAATAACTTGTATACGCTTTTAAAAAAAATCGAATTGATTTGAAATGTAGTTTAAGTATATCACTTTATATAATAAATAAGTATAGTGAGTTTCGTTTTAATACGGCAAATATATATCTACGGTTTTTGTGTTATCATAAAAGTTAAGCAAGATTGACCGAAGTCAGTGCCTGGTTATTATTATTATTAATGATTGGGGTTGAAGTCAAGGATAGGCCCCATTTGCACTGCGACTAGAAGTCAATTGGTCCAGGTCAGAAAAATCCTTTACCCCGGACTAGGTCTAGGATCTTTTCGACCAGTGTTTCATTGGTAGAGTCAAACTTAGTGAGATTGCTACAACCGAAGTTGGAGAACCATTGAAAGGCTAGGGCTTCACATCTCAGAAGTATGTGAGAGGCAGTTTCAGTTTCCGATTCACAAACCTACACACTGGGTTATCTTTAAAGATACCAATGGTATAGAGGTGTTTTTGGAAGTGACAGTGACCAGTCAGTAGTACAGTTACTGTTCTAAGGCCCCTTCTGCTTTTTCAGCTACATTGTGTTTACTTTTATATTTCTATGTCTATTTTATTATTATTTAGTTCGTTAGAACCACAAGCCTCTCATTGTATATTATTATTCTTATTAATAGATTTTTCCCTGTTAACTAATCTTCATTCGTAGGAATTTTTCATTAATCTTTATATTTACTTTTATTCTTAAATTTAAATTTATTACAGTAATGACAAAATCCCTTATAAGACAAACTAAAGTAAAATAAATAGCAATTAATATGATCAAATATCTTAAGGAAAATTATCAAAAAGCAAAAGGAATAAGAAAATGGCTTTCTGACATAAACAAACAGCCCCCCCCCCCGATTTCAAATAAAACCCACGTCAAACAAGTCCCTGTTAAAAACAAATAAAACTGTGATATCTTATTTTGAAACTTAAACAAGGTTCCAGACATAGATGTGGTTAAGGTCTATTTGGACTCAGAATTCATCAAAGTATCATTTAAATCCACTTTCTGATAATACGTTAAAATGGCTACTTTTCGAGTCAAATACTGATATTTCTCACAAAGTATAAATTCATTATTGTATCAAGTTTTTGTTTTAATAAGTATTAAGGGGTCGATTTTTGGAATCCTATTTTTTTATAATGTAAAATACAATATATATATATATATATATATATATATTATATATATATATATATATATATATATATATATATATATATATTTATTTATTTATTTATTTTATTTATATACATAAGATAAAACACTATTTTATCTTCCTCCTAATAGCTCCTCTCAACCTAATAATAACTCCTCTTTTTTCTAACTTTTCCTTTTTCAATAGTGATCTCGATTAGTCTAGTCAAGCAATTACGTATCTTGATATTCTCCTACAATCCTCCTTTCATCTCCAGGCATTTAATTTCCTGAGCGAAGCAAGCCCTTACTATTTATTAATAATGCAAGCACTTTAGCGAGCGGAGCGAGCCTCTTTTTCGTTAGAAAATTCTGGCTCATGCCGGGCGAATTGTCTTTGAAATGTGTGTTTTATTGCTTAACAATCTATTTTTTGCTTAATTTTCTGGTTTCTGCTTAATAATCTGAGTAGTAGCTTTACACTTTATCACACCATTTCCGGATTTGTCAAAGAAAATGTGCTTGAAAATTTAAGGATTGTCATAGACTGAGTTTTAAATATATGCGAATAATTTCCTTAAGTGTCAGCTTTAGAATAATGAAGATAGTTTTATATAACCTGTGGTATGCACATGCGTATTCTCTTTAAAAGTTCGAAACAATTGTGTTACAAGTAGTATTCTAATGCTGAGGTTATAAAGCATAAACTGGCAATTTAAGCGAGAAATTAATTATTAAGCAAGAAAGTACGCATTTTAAAAAAATTCGCTCGACTTACGGACTTCTCCGACAGACTTTTTTTATTGGCATCTATTTTTTCAAATAAATTATTTAGCCTTCACCACAATAATCCTCCCACTTTTGTGCTTTCCCATTATTAGTGTAATCTTACATTTTGATTAATTTTAGTATTATTTCATATGTTTAGGCACTCCAGGATTGCTGATATTGCTCTGGTCTATTAGCAGAAGTATTTACACTTCTAATCCGATCCGGGTAAGATTTCTACATTATTTTTTTTAATTTTTTTGTTGTTACGTTTACTTTGTTTACTGTTGTTATGAGGGTAGTATTTAGTGGCTAAACATATTTAGAAAAAAACGTTTTTGGATATTCAGGAGTTGTGAGCAATTAATCAAAATGTTTTGTCTCCTACCTATAACAATTATTTGTTTATTTTGTAATAATGCGTATATTTTACTAATCTCAATGACTAACGAACTCTTAGTATTTTTATTTGGATGAAAATCAAGTATACGAAGTCATTCTTATGTTTTCATGTTCGGGATGATCAAATTTGACGTTTCAAACGCGCAACTATTTGATTCTATAAAAGATATGATTAAATTTGATATTTTTTAACAAATAACTTTATATATTTAATTAATACACAAAGTATATTAAACAAATAATACATCCTTCGTATAAATTAAATATTGCATTTGAAATTTCTCCAGATTTTCATTGTATTTGTTGATGCGGTAGCACTAGCTGACATATGAATACTTAGGCCTTTGACGCAATGTCTTTACACTCTCTTACTCCCTCAACTGAGAGTATCTTAAAAATTTGCTACTTTTTTGTCCCTAAATCTAATTTTGATGATTAAGAAATTGGTTTTCAGTTTCTAAATTATATGATTTATTGAAGACCGCAGTCCTAATAAAAAACTATTAAAAACAAATGTAAACTAAACGTTTCCCAGAGTGAAACTCTGCATCATCAGTAGTAGAATCAAACAAAAACTATTCCAGCGCCAGATTAACAATATATTAATATCAGTAAAATGTTTATTTTACTTATGTTGTAAATAAAACATTTTTATAAGGACTGCAGTCTTCAATCAATTGTTTATAATTATTATCAACAGTCTATTAAACTTTTCAAGTAACTATAGAATTTTTTTTAACCATTTTGCCCAAAGTGTATTTGAAAGTTGGTGAAAGTTTTTTAATACGAAAATCTCATATAAACTAAGAGCTTAACCTAGGATACGAACCCCAGATATCTGTGCTGCCATAAATCAGTATAAATACAAACGCTATTACGACCCTAACCGTTTAAACTGCAAACTATTTAATAGTAAATAAAAAATATTTGACCTTTATAAAACACAATGCTGTGGTATCAAGAAGGATAAAAGCCATGGAGAAACTTATTGACCTAAATGACACCTCTAGATATTTTCCTCATTTTTATGATTCCACTATCCCTAATATTGTTAACTTAATTTTCTCTGTGAACGTATGTATGTTCTTCAATAACCCTATTCTAAGATTTTTTTTAAAAATTTATTATATTTTGTTGTCACCACAAACTCTTATCTATCGAGTGGACAATAGTTTGTATATTTGTAATTTTTTAGTTGATATTATTATTTGTAAATATATAGATAGGAATTGAATTTTTAATTTCACAATCTCTGGAAATGAATACTAAAAGTCCATAATTAAATCCGAGGCTTTATTTCTTATTTTTCTTCAATTCCGGATTCTGCGCTTTTGCTGTAGTTGGAGGAATTTGCAGTTATTTTTATTTTATTTATTAATATATTTTCCTTCCCTGCGCCCCTGGAAAGGAGGAGGAGAAACATTGCATTAGCTAAAAACGTAACACCTAATTTTGTTGTTGAAATAATAATGTTTTTATGTATGGGTATATAGATATCCATGTTTCCAACTTCGATTAAACATGGCCCAAACATAAATTTCTTATAAGAGGAAGAATTGATTTGGTGCCAGTCTAACTGTCCATGATTGACATTAAAATCTACTAGCGTCTTTTCAAACCTCTTGAAAATCTTTAAAAAATGTTTGATAAAAACTACTTCTACTGTCGTTTTGAAGTTGTATGACTTTAAAGTGTCATGAATCAATTACAGCTTTTGTTAGCCCAGTATGTACAAGTCCTTTAAATTCATTTTGTTATTTATGGTTTTATTTTTTACTCAAGGTAAACATTATGTAATTCACTACTCAATATTAAATGCTCCTATATTTTTTTATGCTTAAACTTTTAGAATTAAGCATTTCTACTTTTGTGAATGCCACTCTACTGAAAAACGCTACAATTTAAGTGCACTGCATCTGGTAGAAAGACCTCGGTACTTCTGTTCTCCCCTTTACGCGATTGCACCTATGACCGAGTTCACAGTTTGTCCATATTTTCTTCAGTTTCACTAGCTACTGATCTCATTAGTCTTATTCAGCTCAGCAGCTACTAATTTTTACCAATGTCATCAGTTTCTCTTGTCTCACCAGATTCTCATTCACTCATTAGTCTGTCCAGTCCGGTACAGTCCGATGAGAGAGATGGCGGTAGCAAACCTGAAGTTAGAGTGTATTAACGCTTTTCCGTAGCCATGATTTGATAACCAAAGTTCCGCAGATCACTAGAAGGCGTCTTCCAGAACCGAACACAGCATTCCCTATCACCTACTCTAATACACACAATCTGAGTCTGTACTTTCGCAGTGCTCAGTCCGAATGTTCAGTATCTTTCCGACCCTCCACCGGCCCGCAGAACTTTGTCAACCTATTTTATACTGACAGCTCCTTTACTACCATGTAACGAAATGTAACGACGTGAAAGAGTGACTTATTGCCATAAATTAACCTAACTCTATCGAAAATCGCTGCAAATTCACCACTCTAAAAATTCTGGATGACAAATTTATGACTCATTTACAATTTTATGACAAATTTATGATTCTGCTCTTCTATAGGCTCTTCTAAAAGGCACTAAGGCAAATTTACGCTAAGGCATGCGTTTTAAAATTTGTTTATTACGTGGCCATAGGCTAAGACACTAAGATGTTACCCCGAAGAAAAGGCATAGAGAGCCGTGCTTAGAACCAATGAAACCTTTAAAAACTGAACAATATCATCAGTTATATTTGTATAATCTAAATTCATTAAATGGACGCGTGATCGTAAAAAATCCTATAAACCATGTTTGGTGAATGAGCGTGGAATAAATGTTTCAGTGAATTTACAAATAAGCATTTTCTTTACTTCCAATCGTGGAATATTTTCCATTATTTTTCGCTGTATTTAGTTTAGAGATTTCTTTTATATTTTTACTTTCAGTTTATCTTCAGGAAGTATTTATTATAAAATATTTACATTTTTTTCTTTTCTAAGGAAAATTGAGCTTATAAGATAACAGTAAGAAAAGTAAGGAAAATCGTCCCCTTAATTTCTTGCAATTCTAGTGCTATATACTATTATATTATAAGGTTTAAATAAAATATATTCCTCTAAAATAAGACGTATAAATCATTTAAATTCAAAATCTCTTATTTTGTAACACAATCTCTAAAAAATAAATATTCCCTTTCAATCCTCTCTAATGCGAGGAATGAAAATTCTTTCACGTGCTGTTCTTAGATAAGGACAAGCCAGTGGTTCCGAGCCTTTGCCATGTCAGTTACTCGTAAAATATATCTACCCCTAAATAAACCTAGATTTTGGCAAAATTTAGGAATCTCAACGGTAGCTTGTATTTATAATACTATATATATATATATATATATATTAATATATATATTATATATATATATATATATATATATATATATATATATATATATATATATGTTTCTGGCTTATGGTTAAAGATCAGGATAACTTAGTCTGGAAATGGGGCTCGCCTTGTTTCTTAGTTCAGTTCTTAGTTTTTAAAGAAACTTAAAGTAAGCCATGGCTCTTCTATGGATTGGATACTATGCCTGCACAAGGACTCACAAAGCAGAACACTATCAGAGTTAGCAAAAAGGGTCTAACATCGTGGCTTACTTGCTTGGTGATCTCACCTCTCCCTATGTATATATATATATATATATACTATATATATATATATATATATATATATATATATATATATAATATATATAATATATATATATATATAGATATATATATATATATATATATATATATATATATATATATATATATATATATATATATATATATATATATATATATATATATATATATATATATATATATATATATATATAGGATATACATGGCTTTCAATTGAAAGGTAAACAACAATATAGATAAACAAAAGCTCCTCCATGAAATCAATTGCATTAACTTGTCTCTTTCACCCTGCCCGAAGGAAATTCTATCCCATCAAAGAATTTAGACACTTTTCGGGATACAATCTCTGCATCACTAGGCGAGATCTCTATAATCCCTTGACCACCGCAATCTGTCTTGATTTGTTCTTAAAGAAATTGTATGAAATGACGTAGTGCTAAAATTTTTGAACATGTTTCTGATAATTGTGTTTGCCCTTTTTTATTTAATTTTAACTAAAAAAAATAAATCAATAAAAAATACCTTATCAATGAGTTTCATAAAAACTGTTCTGCAAATGTTTCATTTGTAACTTTAATTGAATTCTCATCTTTTACCGTCCTCTTATCCCTAGTTAAGTCCTTTAGTAAGTCCCTCTTGTAATCATG
>JACMZG010001913.1:21486047-21606047 GCA_018340805.1 Microvelia longipes | reverse complement strand
GAGCAAGGTTAATGTCTGGATGGGCGACCGCTAAAAATAATACGACTTTATTTACTATTTTAGTCCGATGTGATGAGGAAAAGTTCGGAGGTTTCTCTGTGCCGATTTTTATGTGATTTGAAGTTATGTATTATTCTACATGAGTTGTCAAGTTACCTTTTGAATAAATACATATACTTATGATATGATATTTTTTTTATTTTCTTACATCAAAAATATAAATATTTTATCTATTATAAATTAATATATAATGACTATATATGTATATATTTAATAAATGTAGTACATGTAACGGGGAGGGCAATATAAAATATTATTATATGTATTATATATAATATATAAATAATATACAAATATACATTATACTGCATTGTAATATATAGAATATTAGTTAAATAATAAAATATAAAAAATTATCGAAAAGATATTTTTTTTTAAATCTAAAGGTTTGTTTACGTTATAAAACGGCAGCCATGATGAAGAAAGGGAGTGGAATAGCTAAAGGAGATAACAGACAATGTTTGACCTTGAGAGCTTAATCCCTGTAAAAATTAACTAGTCTTGTCTTTGTGTTAGTAAGCTTGTGTAAATTCTCTCTTAGTGTTAGTATTTAGTTTTCCCCGATTTCCGACTACAATTTTCATCAGAATTGTACCAAATTTGGTATACACCATATTGAAACCTCTAGAAATCGGCTAACGTCGTTTGATTTTTTTCGTCCAAGAATAAAAAGGGGGTTTCTAGGCATGATATTAAAAATTGGACGACGTTAGCCTCTTCAGCATAATTTGCTTAGCATGTATAAAAAATTTCAAGCCTCTACGACTAATAGTTACGGAGAAAAATGGGGAAAACTTAATTCGCTACGGGTAGCACAGCCTTAAGGTTCCGGCTTATGCTTCATAACTTGAGCAGTTATTCAGTTATCAAGCACTACTCGTAACTCATTTCTTCTGTATTTTTCAAAGAAAATGCGCATAAACTTAGATAGCTGTGAATAACTTTTGTTACTTTAATAGGTCCCTTGGGTAAAAAAACGATTTATTTCACAGTCTAGTTGTAATTTACTATTCGTAAATCATCAATTACAGTAACAACAGTTTAGTAGTCATAGTTCTTTCTCTTAAACCAAAAATGTATTTAATAATGGTGCATAATTACGTGTAGCATATCTAATTGATTTTAATGAACAGTGTAGTCTTCCGCGGTATTGTCATAAAGATTTAGGTTTTCCGGATTCATCATCTACATTGACACGATGTCAATGTAGATGATGAATCCGACGTTTCACTTTCACTGTGGGAGGCATCTTCATGGCTGTCGAACATCATAGATAAAAAATAAAATGCTCTACAAAACTGAATAAGAAACAAAAAATTCAGTTCAGTTTTGTAGAGCATTGTGTTTTTATCCATGATTTCTTAAATCCCTGAATATTCTTTCCACAGTGAAAGCGAAACGACAGATTCTTTATCTACTTTAACACGGTCACGACCGAAAGACCTAAATCTTCATAATTTATTTTAAAATATAAAGCTGTGCTACTGATACATTTTGTAAATTTTATAAATTATTTATCCCCTATTCGTGGTCGAACATCAAATTTTGTGCAGATAAGCAGCAAACAATTCTGATAAATCCAGCGTTTTCCAATTTTCGATCATATTTAGAAATTCGTACTTTTCTCTTAATGTTTAACAGCCATGTTAATGATAGGCGACGATAAGTAATATTTCGACTTGAATATATAAATTAATATAATGACATGACAAACTGCAAAACGACATTAATAATCAAGTTGATAAAATTTATAAGGTGATTCAATTGAAGGGTTTTTATGAATGATATCAATTTTTTGACAGGTTAGGTTATAGTCCGGAATTGACATCATAGCAGGAATAAACAGTAAATTTTCAATGTTGACCACTTATACCGATTCCTGCAATGATTTCACACGTCATTCATAAAAACCTCCAAATGCGTTTGGTTTGTTTGCAACGAATTGAACCAACTTATAAATTTCTAACATCTTGAATAATAATATATTAATAAGATGACATTAATTGTCAACAAGCTCTACAAGCCTAACGTTTTTCCCAGGCCAAAATTCACACATCGATAAAAATATGAAGATAAAAATTTGAATTGTAGTTTGGAGTACAATCTCTAGTAATCTTGTGGTATAGCTTCAAATCTCTAGACCACGCGCTATGGTATTACATATCGCTGATGGTATTAGAGCAAACACTATGCTTGTTCTTCAAACCAACGCTTGAAACTTAAGTGCGGTTATCCTTTCCGATTGCGTGATAAAGTTAAATTACAATAAAGAGTAGAAAAATGAGTTTATATTGACATACAGCCTACTTATAAGTGAAATTATTTTCACTTTCCTACAATAGGATATTACTATGAAATAGGCTCTTTTGTAGTGTTTGCTTTACACTGGTCCAAATAATTTTCTCTGAAGCCTTTAAATAAATAGATAGGTATTAAATTTGCTTTTAAGATAATGAAAAGTTTACTGCTTTAAAAGTATTAATTTGGTTCAAATGAATGCGAGAGAGCTAAAACAAATATTATCATTTGATACTAATGTGGCTGTCACAAATAGCATCATTCGTGGTATACAATTTCCAAAAAATAATATCTGTATTTATTTAAGTCAAAAAACAAGCTTGTAAGTTAATGGATATTTAAGGGTTCGAAATAATAATTAATTATTATTTAGACCCTAGGGTCAAAATAATTTTTCTCTGTAATATTAGTACTCAAAAAATATTAGTATTAAATGAAATTATACTGTGTTTTTATTAGTAGGCACCACAATTATAAATAAAGCCACGGTTAGTAATAAGTCCTTATATTATTTTATATGATTAATATTCTTTGTATATTTACGTTAATATTATTAGTTTTTCTTTTCTTTGTTGCTTTCAATGATTTATACTTGATTCCACCAAGTCAATCCTAACCTTATTGATAAATAATTTTTAAAGTCCAATCAAAAGAAATTTTCGGTGACAATTTGCTAAGTAAATAAACTTGTTGTTAAATTTAAAACTTATTACCTCATAGCTGTTTTTATCATCAACAATAGTTTAATTATGTTCACGTGATATTAAAGAGCATAAACATGTTATTATAAAGATTAAACTTAAAAACCTATCCGTGTCTATATATTAAAACAGTAATAACAATTTAACACGATATTATTTGTTCTATACTGTTATCTTGTTCTTAATTTTTATCCTCTAAACCAAAAGTAAAATAGTTATTAAAACGTTAATGATGAGGAAGACAAATTAGAAGTAGTTTTAGCAAACTCCTATTTATATAGTTTGAAATATTGGTTGAAATTCATATCCGTTATACAAGGAAACCTGATTTTCTAAGTAATAACTCGTACAAAATTGCTGGTCCCTTGATAAATTCTTCAGTGAGAATGTTTTTTAAATTAATCCTATTTTATATGCTGTAATAAAGATTTTAATAGTTTGGCCTTTAAGTGGCCGAACCCTCGAATTCGTATTTTCATCCTTACGTTCTAACAAACGTAATATGGCCCAACCCTCGAATTCGTATTTTCATTCTTACGTTCTAACAAACATTATTGGCCAAACCCTCAAATTCGTATTTTTACCCTTACATTCTTACATAATGTCTAGAAAAGCATGACATATTATAAGTTAAGTTCCGTACTTGGTAGCTTGATTTTTTAGACAGCTCATGCAAATAACAGGTTATATAGGTTAGATATTAGTGTCAGGCTTCCCTCTTGATTCTACACACACTCTGGTCGAAGAAATGGTATAACTCTAGATACAGATGTTTTCGAGACTAGCCCTACCATCTTAGTGTTAAAATTGATAACATGAGCTATACCATGTATTGTCCTTTTGTTAAGTTATTAACCTTCCCCTGGAATAGGGCATTCACTGCTAAACCTGGAAGACTTTGCCGTGTTGCTGATTTAGCATATTTTAATTCTTTGCCAGTGTAACCAACTCTGGACCTGAACCTCAATTTAGGTTTGCTGCACCAGCTAATTCAGCTAGCAATGAAAAAAAGATGGAGAAAAAGTAGTAGTGATACAAGTTTTCTTTTGAGTTTTGCAATTTTGATTTCTTTTATAATTTTTTGCCGTTTCATATATACCCCATTCTGGATGTGAAATTGTGCCAATAATTTCATTAAGAATTCCATTTCTTGGACTGTGCTGTGTTGTGAGTTTCCCCTTTCATAGACAACATTCAGCAATACTGAAGCCACCTAATTCTAGAAATCAAACACCCAAATTGGAATTTTGGATCCAACAATTAACATCAGGTTTTGCTTAGCTATATATAGTTATTCTGTTTTCTGTTTTGGAGGTCTGGTGCAAGCATTCTACTTATTCACCACGAGCGACTATCACCAAAATTTATCACCATAGCCCAATTTCTTTCATAGCTCGCTTGGCCCTATTTACTTGATTTATGTAAAATACATGGTATGGTATTTATTTGTATTATATTTGTTTATGTTGATTTCTTAGCCGTTAATACTGTTCCCGAGCTAGTGAGTTGTACTTAGTGCGGGCTAATCTTGACTAGTCTCTCTTTAGCCCAAACAAGATGATTAGATAAATTCTTATAGGTTGGGTTTTTAATAACGCAATATCTTTAACGATTTCAAATCATTTTTATTCAGAAAGATACTGCAATCTTAGTAAATAAAATCCTAATGATATAGGATTCAATTATTTTAACTAGATGCTTGGAGAAGATTAAGTGAATAGTATCATAGAAGAAAAAACATATTCGTGTTGAATAAAAATAATTTTGGGTTATAGGTCTGCATGCTGGGCGAATTTCCTTTGCAATGCGTTCTTCCGGACTTTTTTTAGAGGAAATCGACGGAATTATGCCATTGTTTATTCACAATCTATGCGCATACTCATAATTATTTGAACTAAATTAAATCTTAGTAATGATCACACATTATTGTGTACAATTTTAACAATTATATTTAACAAATAGTTTAGTAAAAAAAATTTAGCGCAACTCCTTTGAAAATTCATGAATTTGAGAGGAGGCCTTGCAGATCTCCTTGCTTGAATATTATTGTCTAGTTGTAAACTTTCAGATTTCAAACCTAAAACTCAGGCTTATGGTGCTCGCAAAATTATTTTGTAACTATAACCTTATATAATGTAAATAAAACTATAAAAAATATCGTTCTTATAAGTCCTAAAATATCGGGCTTTGAGAACATTGAGTGCTCATATCAGCTCCGGACCGTTTCCATTCAGCTCAGAGCCCCAAAAGCATCCATAACGATACACAACTCGGAATTTGTTCACTTACCGATTTTACGTTTTCTGGGTTTTACCGTACGTTCCGTGCTACGCGCTACGTCTTACCGCTATCGTGCTTACGAAAATTGGCTCGAGATATACATACTTTCATGTTTCCCAATGCTTCCTGATTCCCAATATATATATATATATATATATATATATATATATATATATATATATATATATATATATATATATATATATATAATATATATATATATATATTATATATATATATATATATATATATACTCCCATCATTCCATCCACATTACTAGCGATTTTTTGTCTATAAATTCGCTAAAAGAAATGTATTTGATGAAAAACATATCTCAGGGTAGTTGTTTCGGATGTCTTCAAGATGAATAAGGTAGAGAAATATTTAGACACGATTCAACTGGGGTTTAAGCCAATTTGAATGGGAAACAACTTGTAGCGTCAGTCCAAGGAGTCGAGTCAATAGGGTGTTCAGAACTAACTTTAAATTGACGTCAACGGATATTTTATTTGTATATTTCACTTTGATGAAAAAATTATAAAATTCGAGCATATGAGTTACTATAAAAAAAAATTGAATATGAAAATAAAATAATTTCTAATTATAGATCTATTTTTTTTTAATTTATTGTTAAATTTAGAAGATAAAATATTGTATGCAACAAAGCAGAAAAGAAAACATTAGTGACACTTATATGACATTTTTCTACATTGGCTGCGGCTCGGAAGTCAAAACGTAATGCTACGATGATAACAGACACACACTCATACACACCCAAAGACAGAAAACTTTGTAAAAACCAATTTGGAGGTCTCAAAAACTCCTAAAATAAATAATTCAGGTGACATCCCGGTTTCGGATTTTTCAGAAACACAATACTTTGCTAAAAACTAACGGTATAAATGTGGAAAAGTAAACATAGCCAAAATAGATTATTATTAACAAGTATAATAAATTTAGCCCCCTAGCTGAGAGCAAGGGTAGGCAATAAAAATTACCTGCAGAGGCGATATGGAGGAGATGGGATAGGCGTCATGGCGCCAACAAATAATGTTGGAGCGGTAGTGCACATGTCGGGTGAATTTCTTTTGGAATGCGTGTTTCCGTGCTTAACAATCCATTTTTAGCTTTTTTATAATAAACGGCAAAATTATGCGCATTTCTTTTAAAAAATATAGAAAATATACTACTACTACTACTAAATATATATAAAATTATTTTACCTAATTGCAATTATTTATTTACTCACGGAAGAAAAATGTGTCATTGGGTAGGATTTTGTAAGGAGCTCCTCTATGAACAATAAGCAGTCGGTAAAATATAACAGGCTTAGATTAAAATATATGGGTTACACTTAAAATTCCTTAAGCAGGGAGCTTATTATGTGGTTTATAATAACATTTATTAGTTATTTTATAATTAATAACTAGTCTCATTTAAGTATTGATAATTCAAATATTAGTATTTAAAATTAATTTTGAAGAAAGTGGTGGATTTTCCTTTAGGGAAAAAATTAATGAATTAATTCATGGCTATTTGAATTAATTAAAACATGGCTATATTCATAAATATTATATTGAATTATGACTTTATTTAAGTTACATTGATCGCTTATTGAACGCTTTTCTAGACATATTTTTTTAGCTTTATAAATGTATAGAGATTGATCTCAATATAAATTTATTGAATATTGTATTCAACACAATACGTGGCGTTAGGCGTTACTTCTCGGGACATAATTTGCCGGACTCCTTCCTAATTCTTCCTCTACAAAATTGGCGAGAACTTGGGAACACTAATTTCACTCACCTCCCCGGCGTGGTGGATCTATGGTGATAACAATATTTAAACCTTCCCACATACCGCGGTAGAAGCCCTTTGGGGGGGGGTTGACTTTTATTTTTATTCTCCTATATTTTTTAACCATAGACCCACTTCAGTCCAACTAACCACAGATTTGTGGACCGTGGATTTGTTGTAGGTGAATTAATCTTATTTTTGACTAACCTAACTTTCTTAGCGTTCTGTATATAGACTTAAATCTTAAATCTACCTTTATCAAAATATTTCTTTTATTAATTTTAATATTTGTCTTTAGATTGATAAGTACGCTGTGTATGTAGCAACCCTTTGTATAAGGCCGGCTTCACATATTTATTTTTGTAAATAAAGTGTTTATACATATATACAAGCCGAATCGACTTTAGGATTTATTTCGAGTTTTTTTATTGAGTTTTTAAGAATAAGAGGTTACTTGGAACTAAGGCCTCCTGCCAAGGAGGCAACTGTTGTAATTGTTGCCAATTTATTTCTAATTTGAAAAAGAGGAAGGAATGGATTTTAGTGACTTTAAGATTAGTTCAACGTCCATTTTAGGTTAGACATTAATTCAATTTTTGTGTAATCTTCCATAGGAAAGCCTCGAGAGCCAAAATGTTAGTAAAATGGTCTCCCTCGGCTTTTCGGCCTCAGAAAACTAATAAGGTTCCTTCTTCGTCTTAGGAGGAAGCTTACACTTAGACTGAAATAGTAAATTATGTTACAAGACTGTGAAGAAAGTCTTTTTTTTTACCGTGGCGACTATATCTACTGTCGAGCGAAGCGAGACCTTGTAGTAAACTACTAGCGCTCACCTAGTAGACATTTATGGAACTTCATCAGCGATAGTTTCGTACTTGTTTACAGTCGCCGATTGTAAAAAAAAACTAAGAAACTGTCGCAGACGATAAAAAACGTATTTCCATCTACCTGTTTGGGTGTGTAAATGGCCTATTTTACAACCACCCGATTTTTTTCCATATCTGGTTGCATAAATAACTATTTGGAATATTGACTTAGAAGCGAAGTATTGATGCTTTAGATTAGGGGTTCCCAACCTGTGGATCGCAAACCCCAAGGTAGGTCGCAACGGTTTATGGCAACGGTATGGGGGGGGGCTAAGTTCTGGGTAAAACAAAAATATGAATAAAATTTCTAGTTGAGAATTAATTGAAACTATAAATGGATATGATTAAGTCAATTTAACAAAAACAGTCGATAATGCCTCCACTCTGGTTAGCCTAATAACCTAGTCTGATTATATATTACAAGTGGTACCAGAGAAGCCAAGAAAGGTAGATGCGGAGTGGCCCATATTATGAAAATTCGCTGCAATACATGGCAACTCGGTATTTAAAAAAACTTTGGTAAAACAGTATGAATCCTTTTATCAATATTCCCTAAAATAAGCATTTATTGTTAAAATTGTTTAGGGGTCACGGGTTACTGTACTCGACTCTTTAGAGAAGGTGTCTTGAATCAGGTTAGGCACCAATGCAGTAGAGCCTCAGATCCTTTCAACGTGGCTGAATCATGGATTAGGTGCCTAGTCTTTATGAAACTTTTTCACTATATCTCACGTTCAACAAACACTTAAACGTTTCAGTATCTTTCCCTAAATTCAAATCAAGCTTTAGTAATAGGTTTCTGTTACCTTTTTTCCCTTTTTTAACTGCTTCCCTTCACCGAATTGGTGGAAGTTTTGTATGTCTTTTTATAGCTGTATCATAGTGATGAAACACCTCCTTTCCTTCCCATGTAGTACAATATGGGTCCTACGTCCCGCGTTATATTTTGCTAAGATATTCCATAGCTTTGGTTGCATTAATAGACATTTATAATGCTTTTACACATTTCTAAAACGAATATTTTATTCGTTCGTATTTTAACACTTTAGAGTGAAATGACTTGTACATATTTTTACGTATTATGACTTCAAAATTATGCACTCTTTTTTAAACTCGCTGTTATTATAGGTGCAGAATTTTGAAATCATAATATGTGAAAAAGTAAGTTATTAATACGCTAGCTGATAAGAGTTTATAGTGTAATTCAGCTGCAAGATGTCAGAAATTTATAAGGCGATTCAATGTAATGTAAACAAACCAAACGCATTCGAAGGTCATAACCAGACTTTTTTTATGAATGACGCGTGACGTCATTGCAGGAATCGGCAGTTAACATTGAAAATTGACTATTTATTACTGCAATGACGTCAATTTTGGACTATAATCTAACATGTCAAAAAATTGATTTCATTCTTAATAAAAACCCTCCAACTAAATCACCTTATAAACTCTATCAGTATGATTCAAAAGAAGGGTTTTTATGAATAAAATCAAATTTTTGACACGTTAAGTTATAGTCCGGTATTGACGTCATTGCAGGAATAAATAGTAAATTTTCAATGTTAACCGCCTATACCAGTTCCTGCAATGACGTCACACGTAAGTCATAAAAACGTCTGGTCATAACCTCCGAATGCGTTTGATTTGTTTGCATCAAATTGAATCACCTTATAAATTTCTAACATCTGAATTAATACGAAAATAATAAACTGTGATGTGATACAATTTTATATATGTGATGTGATAGACTTTTTTATATTATAGATCACATTACCAAATGTAATCTAACAGCGAGTTTCCAAACAAAGTGCTTTTGTCATCACATGAGTTTTAAAGGGCGGTATTACCTTTTTTTAATTCCTGGTCGTAAATGTATTCGTTCTACTAAAAATACGATTATTTTCTGTTTTTATTTCTACGTTGAAACTGGAAAAAAGCTTGTGAGTCTACTATTTCGAAAATTAAATTAGCTCTGACATAAGTGATACCCCAGGCGGCGTTGTCAAAAGCTGTCAAAGTTGTAAAGAATTAGCAGTTAATATTGTACGTTTTAAACAGACGTCATTCATCCCGAATGATAAGAAATGAATTTTTGTAGCAGTATTGTCATGTACACGGGCGCGATGGAAGCTTTGCATCACTCTTTTCAAAACAACCTTTACATTCTCTCCTTTATTTTTTTATTCAAATAGCATAAAAAAAATCATGATAAAATACTCTAAATAAGATAACGTTCTAATAAATATAACCCTTCGCTTGCTCCCTTCACAAATATATGCCTTTTTTAACGAATTGATAACAGAAAATGAGTTTGTTATGATGACAGAAGTGTACTAGAGATTTAGAGGATTGATTCAAATTTGCTTCCTGATTCAAAAATATGTATAATTTCAAATTTATGTGTAATATATATATATATATATATTATATATAATATATATATATAATATATATATATATATATATATATATATATAATATATATATTGTGTGTGTGTATGTGTATCAGATCTCGGAGAGGCTACCATTTTATTTTTAGAGCAATCTCCTAAGAACAAGCTGATATGACCATGTGTCCAATGTCCAGAAGCCGAATATAAGTATCTAGGGGACCCAGAGTTTAGTAGGTTCATCTGGTGATGTTGGAAATAATCAAACAATACCTTTTCGATCTCAAAAACAGGACAACCTATGCAGACTAATAAACTAAAAATACACGACTGTAAGTGCAGCCGACTAAATAACCATACGGATTCAAATTGCAACTGCACTTCAATAGACAGAGTTTCGTCCATCAAATACTTAGGAGTAACCATAGACCAGAATCTGACATGGAAAACGCACATCAAAAATATTACTAACAAAATTCGAAAATTCATTTACTATTTCAGATCCCTAAGAGAATTCTGCGACAACATCTTGATGAAAAGGATTTACCACGATTTAATGGAATCTGTTCTCAGCTACGGTATAATTGGGTGGGGTTCTGCTAACCCTACACACTTATACTCATTAGAAATAGCACAGAAAGCCGTGATAAAAACTATTCTCAAAAAACCAAGACTTTACCCCACGGACCAGTTATTTAGAGACTTTCCAGTCCTCACAGTAAAAAATTTATTTACTAAACAAGTGCTACTAAAATATTTTAATGAAAAAAAAAGATTATATTAATCACGATCATAGTACAAGAAATAAACAAATAGAAAAGTCAAAACAGTTAAATGTAGAACATTATTGTTGCAGCGTCAGGCTTTTGTGAGGGGACCTATTCTTTTTAATACGCTACCCGATCATATTAAAACTAACTTATACTATAAAGATTACAAAAAGAAATAATAGAATGGATTAACCCTCCACCACTAGACAAACTTATTAAAAAATATTATATATTTCCATCTTATTTATAGTATATATACATTATTTTATTTATTTATTTTATTTATTTTTTTTATTATTTATTTTATTGTTATTTATTTATTATTATTTTATTTATTTATGTATTTATTTATTTTTATTTTATTTTTATTTATTTTTTTTTCTTTTCTTTTTTTTTAGCTTCTTTTAGAAATATTTCATATGAATTAAAGAAGAAAACGATTTATAAAAACTTATTTTCTCTTACACTTAATTTCATTATAAAGTACTAACAAGAAGTAGCTTGAGAATAAAATCTAAACGAAAGCTAGCCACGCACAAGCCCTAAGCTTATGTGGCTAGTAAGATCTTATTTATAAAAAAAAAAAAAAAAAAAAAAAAAAAAAAAAAAAAAAAAATACTTTTCCCATTCTGTCTTCTGCCGGAAATCCCCATGCAGGGTGGCGGCTATTCACATTTCCTACCAGGATAAACTGGGATTGTACCGTTGCTAAAGCTGGACACACCTGTAACTTTTTCAAAGAGGTTGATCAAAAAAGCTTGATTTGTGTAAGATGAATGTCATTTTAATAATTATTCTATCTACTTATTTACTGTACATTTGTACATCGTATTCTTCACAAAAGTCGCAACACCGCCACATGCTTTTCTACCCGTGACATTATCTTTTCTGTAGCATTTATATCCTTGAATTGATAACTGTTGATGCAGTGGAAGATTAGTCTTCTGAACACACACTATGTCTGAAATTAGATCTAATACGAGTAATAGTTTAGTTTGCTTTGGTGGATTGTGGCGATAAGACTAAGCTATCGCCGCTGGAAATATTACGATTGGATGGAGAGCTTTAATGTTGCCAGATCCTATGTTGCTTGGAGCAGAGGGCTTAATAGGAGTAAGGAGGTTTGATAAAGAGGGGAAATCTGATTTATAAATTAAGTTTATTAAGGCTTGTGGTGTATTGGTTCATGAAAAGCTGTTGAAGTGCCGTTTAAAGTAAACTTGCCTTGCCTCTGTCTCAGTGACCTTTTCTTGATTGAAATTTGCTGAATTTCTATTTCTGCTGTATATCTTAGACACTGGCGCGACCATTCAAAGTGCTTCCCTTCACAGCTATCGCATCTTGGTGCTTTAACATTTAACCCGGCACTTATGGTAGACCTCATCTTGGAAACTGCACTTACCATATATTGCAGGGAGAACGCATTTTTGGTTTGAGTGCCAGATGAGTGCCTTTCTGATTTGGTGGTAATTTCTGCGCCTAAAGGGCGGGGAACGAAGGGACATTTAAGCGTAAATACCCTGCTGTTATATAATTGGGTGCCACTGGCTGGTGCATAAGTATTTCATAAATGGGTAAGACTCCTTCTGGTCTTAATCCTTTCTAATTTCTCTACACCTATGTCAAGTAGGTCTCTGAAACTCCATCTGGACAATATATCGCCCCCTTGGAGAAGTTAAATAGTCGGATTCATTCTGCATGTGGAGTGTGTTTAATAGTCGGAGCTTACTTCGACTAGTAGCTTACCATTTTTAAGTTGCTTTATCCTTTTGGGTTCTCCTTAGAGTACCCTTAAAGATACTCATTTCTCTCTTTTAGAGACCTATAAATGGCAAATGGAGAAACTGGCTTGAAAGATGTTACACCAACTCTTTCAAATAGGAAGAACCTGGGACTATAACTAGTTGCTTTAAGGTTAAGGTTGGATGAAAAGCAGAGTTTTCTTTGAATTTCCTGCTCTAGACCTTTTAGAATGAAGAGAGGATGGGATTGAGGGTTCAATAATGACATCTTTAATTTAATTTATTTTCCATTTTATTCGTGACAAATTTTCCACAATTAACAAAATTAAAGATAATAAGTTAAGTGTTTAAGCTATAGTTTCTAATGCTCATCAGCTTCGCGTCTACTTGCTCCACAATATCGAACTACTCACGCAATAGACACTGTTAACGTGACTAACCGGATAAACTAACTCGGAATTTACAGAACGAGGAAACTAAATTTTCTTTTGATCCCTCTTTATTAAATAAGTCTTGAATCCTCCTGTGTAATGTTTTTAAAACGTGTTTTTAATTTTTAATTTTATAATCGTTAATACAAAAAGTACATACAGCTCATAATTAACAGAATTCACAAAACATAAGTTAGATTGATCTCTATTTTTATCATATAAGTACTGCAAAAGAACCTCTATAAGAAAACTTTGAAAGAGGATGCTAAAATGTTTGGCAATATTTACAAGTCCTTATAAAATTAACGTGAAAACCATTATTTGCCTGTAATGAAATGATTGTAAGCATGTGTAGGTTTTGCATGTGGATTCTTGTCCTAAGATGGATTGTTCAACATCCTTGATTTCTTTTTGATCTAAAAAAGAGATCAGTGAATAGGTAACCTCACGGTTTCCGGTATAACCTTTAACAACAACGTGTTTGACTTTTGACACAATATAAATGTGCGAGAGACATCTAATGTAACAAGCAAAAAGCAATGCTACATCTGGAACCGTTCCATCATTTGACATTCGTCATCATTGATGGCTCGACATAATAGATGGAACAGTTCCCAGATGTAGCATTGCTTTTTGCTTGTTATTTACGTTTATTTACGTTTTAATATAATCATCTTTACTTTATATATTTTAATTGTCATATATATATATATATATATTATATATATATATATATATATATATATATATATATATATATATATATATATATATATATTGCTCTTGGTGTGTGTTTTCAAGACCAATTGTTTATGGAACATTTATGACGTCATCCAACTAAGTTATAACATCTTCAATTTTTTTAATCTAAAATGGTTTTAAAATAAAGGAACACATGTTTCGGTATATGGTAAGCTAAGTCGTCTGAGACCTTAGTGTCTGCTCAATCGGACCAAGCTAAGTGGCTCAAATGGTATACATGTGTATATAATTTCATAGGCTTATAAAGTAGTGGCCCCGAAACGGTGGGAAAGTGATTTCCTCCCTTCCAAAAATTCACTTCACCCCTAACCATGACCCCAACCTCATTTTTTAAAAAAAAATCGCTAAAATTAAAGTGTATTTAAATCATGGAAATTGTATGATAACGATACTAGTTTGAATTGTTATTATATACTCCTCCTTGTTATCATGAATTTGCTTGAAGTACTCATTACTGGAAATGATTTCTAAAGAAATGTTTCTTATCCGTCGACATCGTTAATTTTTATTTCATTCAACTTATCCCATAACTTTCAACCTAAGCTACGGTATCTCCGAAGAAAAGCAAAGAAAAGGAAATAAATAGAGAAATAAAATTATTAGCAATGGTGAGAATACATGAGTGCTTATCTTTCGAAAAATGAGAAAGGAAAAAGTTTTAAGTGAGATTATTAGAACTTTTATCTTTGCAAGTATTACAAGCAGAGATTACAGAAAACTTTGTTGGCTAGCATTTGATTTCCCTTGCTAGTTGGGTCGATATTCAGCTAGGAGCTGGAAAATTTCACATTTTCTTTCCGCTATTGCTTTACTTCCATTTTCTCTATTTTTCATAACACCATTATTCACTCTGTTGAGTACATCCCATGTCTATATAATCATTATATGTGCTTGGCTTTAGTTCTTTTAAAATATCGTATACATCACAAGTTTTTTGGAATTACGTTGACCTTTCATACTCTGATTTATGTCCATGGATAGATTTTTAGTTTAGATTTATGGGGTTTAGAACTATAGAATTCAGAGGTATATGTGTGGGGAGGTAATCACAAATCAAGGAAAAATTCAAGTACAGTCTTTTTCTGTTTTTGTTATTTTCGACCCGTGCACTTTTAACTTTATTTACAGTCAGTTTGCTGTAAGCAAATGAAATCCAAAGACAAATTTATTCGGTAAAGAAACGAAAACTTTAGAATAATTTCTTTGACATGTATGCTAGTATACGTGTGTCTATAGACAAATTATATAATAATATATATATATATATATATATATATATATATATATATATATATATATATATATATATAATAAATATAATATATATATATATATATATATTATATATATATATATATATATATATATATATATATATATATATATATATATATATCCTGTGCGCGAACGAAATATTTTGAACTAGAAAAATCTGGGAATGTTTCTAGTAGGTACACAATAGATATTTTAGCGAATTTTCAAAGAAAAATGAGCTTATGAGATCGGGTTCATGGAAAGGGGGGATTTTTTTTTTTGTTTTTTTAAGTTGTTTGTGATTTGATAGGACTCAAAGGGAAGAAATTGTTTTCTTTTACCAACAATCCCAATGACAGGAAGATAAGTTCTGCGAGAAATATCAAACTGTTATATGAGTCCTATACTGATCATAGTGGTGAGCATCATGAGGCCTAACCTAAATCAGAGGAGCAGACAATGACGAGATCTATCTCTACTTGATCTGTTTTGCCTTAGACTTCTTGATGACCAGTATTGCCGAATCCGTGTCTATATATTTATTTTGTAGAGAAACTTCACATAAAAAAGGAATAATTTTGGTTTAGAAACAGATAAATAATTTTGATTCTAGCTTATATTATTATTCTTACCTCCAGACGACTCTTGCCATGGAGTAGACTTAAAACTGAAATTAACCCACTGAAAATGTGTAATTTGTTTAGAATAAATAAAAGTCATTCATTCATTATTCTTAAAATAAACAAAATTATTTTTACTAATCTTCTTAAAACTATTTTCTCCCCTTTTATTTTATTTTGATCTTTTTCCTACTCCAAAAACTAAAAAATAATAATTATTTATTAATACACCTACTAAATATTTGTAATACTTATATTTTATTAAAAGAATATTGATATTAAATTGTCCGCTTGGTTACTTAGGCAATTCTGTTTGCCTAAGTAATTTGTCTCTAGCATACTTTTCTGTAATTTCCACTTTATTTCTTTTTATTTGAATGTAAAAGAAGATCATTTTTAATTTCAACCTACCTTTGAATTAACTCATTCATAACATAACTTGTTACTCCACGCTATAAAAACTTTATGGTAAAGGGTTAAATGATCTACTTTTGTATTTGTATTTTTTAATAAATATAAATAATTAGAGAAACTTTTTTTTATTTTATACTAGCAGTGGTACCCAAGCTTCGCTCGGCAAATATTTAATTTATCAAACAGCTAATTATTAATTATTTCCTTTGAGAACTACTAAAATAGAAGTTGTTAACAGCAAGAAAATTCTTTGTTAAATTTGTTTTGGTTATCTGGCGATTCTCAAGCCGTGCTTTATGATTGCTTTGCTCCTTTGTTTTGATAAGTTGACAATCAAAGAAAATGGAAATTACTATGGACAATCAAAGATGGAATTATTAAATCGTGTGTCTTTACTTCTAATGCGAATACAATAATATTCTTAACAAGAAAGGCCATGAATTGAACCATTCAATAACCGCCTTTTATTTTAGATATCAAAATAGCATTATTTTAGATACATAAATATTTTTTTATATTATTTTAGACAAAAATGGTGTTTATTGTGATCATTTAGTGATATGATTTAAAGTTAGGTTAAAATCTATCGTATAGATTCAATTTGTTAGCTTTTAACATTTTTACACTTACCCCTATAATTACTTTAAAAAATAACTCGATGACGCGTAAAATGTGTTTATTCTGACCTTGAAGATTCTAAGTTTAAAGTTTATTCAAGCTCCATCGATAACATGGAACAAAAATGTTCCAGAAGCCGAAAACAATTGATTTATTATAACCTTAACTCACTCTTGGAAGTGAGGTTTCAATGAGGTTACACAAAGTCCCTGAGAGCCCCAAAATGATGTTTCGGACCTCTTAATGTATTGAGATGGGCTATGCCCCCTCTATAGTATATATCTCTATGACCATAAGTAGATAAATTATAACACCGTAGACATACGTTTACTTTAATAATCTGAGTTCGGGCTTACCTTATCAATCAATACATCTTTAAGTTTGGGTAAAGATAAAAGCTTAATGACAAGCGAAGCAAGCCCAAATTATTGAAGTAAAATACGTTGATACACCGTGGTCAATGTTTTCTATATCGTATTGCTCTAAATCTATGAATATTTAGTTATAAGTAAGTCATAATCATTCGAAATAACATGTTTTATAGATCATCAATTATTTTATGACTACTATAAATATCCTATGTAAAATTTAACTGAAAATCCAGTATTAGGGAAATAAAATCATTTACCCCAGTATTATTTTATTTTTCTAATATACATAAAAATATGATACGTGAAACATGTGCAAATTTACTTGTTTTTACAATGAATCATTTAGGCATTTTCCTCTGACATTTTATTATAAAATTTATAAAATATATAGCGTAAAAACAAATATACTGTTATCTTGGTCTAGTGTGGTGCTATATTATTATTCCTTGTTTAGATAAGCCTACATGGCAGGTTTTTAAAGCCTGCCAGCCTATACGAGGCTAGATAGACCTATTCTCTGTCTAGCAACGATGCTAGTAAGCCTAGCCTACCCTCTCCCGTGATAGAATCAATACAATACAATTCCTATAATAATATTCCTTACACTAGAGGAAATTCCTATTTTTCTTCAAACATGTGAATAAAAATCAAGGCGGATGTACCTTTAGGTTGCTTTAAACCCATTTATGGTTAACCTAACCATGTGTATATTAATTGGAGTATAAATTTAAATTTATTTTTAAATACTTTTAAAAATAAATTCTGCTATAAGTAATTAGTTTTAGGTTAATTATCCTATAAGTAATTATTTTGAGGTTAATTCTGCTATAAGTAATTAGTTTGAGGTTAATTCTGCTATAAGTAATTAGAATGAGGTTAATCCAGTCCAATAAATGGAATGTGAAGCACGAAAGCAAGCATTTCGAACATAAATGGCCCGGGATACGGACCTCTGCGTCAGAATTATTTTTAGGGAATTTTTATTATGAAAATGACGCTTATGAGGTTGTTCGGATGACGGAAGTTGAGGGTGGGAATGAAGGGAATCGGTTCCTATTGGCTTCCTGATAACAAAAAAATATGTCCGAAAAAATTTTATATATATATATATATATATAATTTTATATATATTTATATATATATATATAATTATATATATATATAATATATATATATATGTATGTATGTATTTGTGTAAGAGTTTTTACCCTTTCGTATGGCGAACGATAACTCTTGAAGGCGTTCTCAAATTGAAACGAAACTTTGCAAATCGCGAGATGTTGGGAGGTTACGAGGCCTATTGTTTATAAAAACATTATGACGTCATCAACCAAAGTTATGACGTCATGAAAAAAACATTTTTTTTTTAAACTTGAAATGTCTTTAAAACAAGGTATTTTGTGTTTAGGAAGACGGCTAACTGAATCGATTAAGACCAATTTCAGCTGAATCGTACCATCACAAATGGCGCAAACGGTATACACATATATATAACCTTGTATATAGTAGGTCAAAGACTCGTACGATAATCTGGGTTCAGTATGTTAGAGGGTGGGGATATAGTATAAAAGAAGGGCCTCTACCTCTTGCTCCATCCTGGTAGCGCCTACTGTCCCAGAGAGACAGGACAAATGGCTTCCACTGATCCACGCCGAGCTAAGCAGGCCTGTAAAGAGGAAGAACCTCGAGGTAGTCTTTATATGGCCGAAGTCATTCTAAAATTATTGCGACCGGTTTCAGCTCAATCGGACAATCTTAAGTGACGAAAACGGTATTTATTTTAAAAAATCATGATAATATTTTTTTTCAACCTAAAGATTTTACTCAAATAAACAATTTGTTTACGAAAAAAAACTTGACATTTTTCTTTAAATTGTAAACAATCATAAATGTATGTAAGAGTTTATACCCTTGTGTATGGGGGACGATAACTAAAAACTGATGAAAGATGAAAAACAATCTTTTCTTACCCTTTATACAAGGTTACTCAACAGTTCAACGTGTGAAATTTTTTCTTGTATTCTTATATACCATCTATAAAAAACTTATTAGTTATGTATTTAAATATACTTATTATTTTTTTATATTGCATGTTAACTGTAATATTATTGCTTACTATTAATAATAGAGGATTAATAAAATCAAATTTGTGAGAAAGCCCCTCAGGCCCGCGAAGCGGGCCTGTAAACGAGGCTGTGAAAATTCGCTTAATACGTGGCAAATTCCATGTATCAAGAAACGGTAGTGAACCATACATAATACAAAACACAACAATGTGGCCGCGAAGCGGCCACTGGGAGGCCCCCCCGCGCCGCGGAGTGGACGAGGCCGTGTAGCGGCTACGGGCTGACGGCCCGTATTTAGTTATTAACCTATACATATAAAGTAAAAAAAGTAAGACTGGCGGTACCAACTTTTGAACCTAAGTACCCTTAGAACTTTGACTGCTTGGATCAACTTCGGACCAGTTTTATTCAACTCGCAAAGCCACAAAATACATAAAAAACGCTTCTTGGAATATTTAGTTTGCCCATAAATAACTAATTTCGTGAAACTTAATTAGCAAATTTTTCGAAGGGAAATCGCATAAACTTAACAACTGGAGAATAGAAGGCCCTTCGGACCTTTAAGGCCTTTATTTTCAATAAATACTTCTTTTAAAACATCATAATTTTGGTGTACATTATAGCTAATTTTGCCTAAAGCAGTAATGTATTTACTGTCTGTAATTACATGTATTAGGTTGAATGTAATTTCAATATGTTTAATGATATGCGAATCTTACAATCAACGCCTAGCTTTAAATAATCCTAATAATTTAATGACTGAAAATATAAATCAAGTTCTTTTGAAGTATACTCCCCTCCTCGATCACTCAGGAGAGTTTTCAAAGTTTTTCCGAATTTAGTTTTCATCGCTTCCACATATTCTTGAATTTTGCTAAACGTTTCATTTTTATGTTTTAGTAAGTATACGTAAGTAAATCTACTATAATCATCGATTAAAGTTAAGATATATTTATTTCCTCCCGGTGTTACAACTCTCATCGGACCACATAAATCCGAATGTACTAAGTATTGTGACAAAACAAATTTAAGTTAAATGGTTAAAGAGGAAGTCACGGCGATAAACGTGACAAAGTAAAAACGCTATTTATGTGGATATGCGTATAGTGGAATTGATGCGATAAAACTTTGTGTAAGGGGAACGTTAAAGGTATGTGAAAGAGAAATAGATGGACCAAATTAGACGATCGCCTATAGAAGAGTAAAGAACTGACGAGGGTAATAACGGTGTAATAAAGCGGATGAAACTAGGCAAGCGGAGAGAATGAAAAGACTAGATGCTTTGTAGGAAGGTAAAGGTGAGACGATCAGTTTATAAGTTTCTGCCTTAATATCGACCTGGAAAAGCTCTGACAGTCATAACACTTTCTATCAAATAAAACTGATAATAATCTCTCAGGTTGCTTAGTCTTCTTGTCGTTTAATCGATGTATAAGGACTACGATAACAGCTTCAAAAATTAATTTTAAAAAAATCGGAATTCACTGGATTTTTTTCAAATTAATTATGACCAGTGTATTGGAGCTTTCCAATACACGATTACAGCTTTCACAATACACAAAATCTAATTAGTTTTTCCTCTTAACCTAATTTCCGTACAAAGTTTTTACAAGGGAACTACACATATCCGTAACATACAGTACATACATACACCATTTATTTATTTTTAGAAAGGATGGTAGATGTAATCCAATTTTATCCTGATACCTATTACTATTGGTGTCTAGAATAGAATGTATATGAAGAGTCACATATTGAAGCTAACAATCCTGTATATAGATTTTAGAAAAAGTGGTTGCATTTCGCAAAATTGTTTTGGTTTTGTAATATCACTGAGCTTGCTAATATCATCCCCTGTTCTAGTTCTCTCATTGTTGTTTACCGAGGTGACAAACGTTGTTTTCTTCTTAAATATTATATAGCTATCTTCTTTCTTGAAGTATACCATTCGTAATGCTACCTGAGACCATGCAATGGAATAGATGGATTTTGACAAATTCCAGTCTTTGTTTTTCTGGAGATTCTTCTTTTTTCTTCATCTAAAGTCGAAGAAATTATCTTCTTATTTTTTTAGTTGGAATTCTGTGTCAAAATCTTAGATAAGAGAGAGTTGGTCAAAATACATTTTGTCTTCTCTTGTAATAATAACATGATTTCTGTATTCGCTTGTCAACAGCTTTTTTGTATTTTGTATTTCAACTGCTTTTTACTAGTGACTTAATTATATCAAGGGTAGTTTTAAGCACAACCGTGGAAGTTAAGTTTACCCATAAATAAAGACACGAAAATTTGATTCTCTGAAATTAATACAGGTTTCCTCAGTACTTATCCTCACAACATTGGACTCGCTTAGCTAGCCCTGAGATGTGTAATTATATATTTATATTTATATATATTTAATATATATATATATATATATAATATATATAACTTTCTGTTGATCTGCTTGTTTATCACCATCTTTTATCCATAGGAAAGGTTAAATCACAATTTTATGTTTACGTTCAGGTCATAAGTCCAAAGCAATTTCTGATGTGAAGTGTTAATGCTTCCTCTTTTACAAGCTTAGTGTTCGTTTACTCTGGTTCTGGTTGTACTTTTTCAACTAGACTGAGGGAGTGGGTAGTGACTCTGTATTTCTTCATTTTTTATATAAAATCCAGTTATTGCTAGTGCACAAATAAAATTCTTGTCCTAGAGGTTAACACTATAGCTAAATTAGCTTTTGAATTAGTTTAATTGTAGAGGATAAATAAAAATTTACTTGCAGCTTCTTGACCCTCCCTAACGGTATTCAGTTTACCATGGTTACAGACTTTCCAGAAAACAAATTTCTAAATGATTGTATGGTTTTTTATATTAAAGCTTTTCATTATTGATTTTTTATATAATATATATAATATAATATAATATATATATTATATTAATATAATAATATATATATTAAATAATACATTATATCGAAATGACTAATTGATTTAGATTCGTACAAATTTCTCTTTGCATATATACAAGAATAATGAAATATATAAATATGTATGTATACGATAATACTATATATATTATATATATATATATATATATATATATATATATATATATATATATATATATTATATATATACTATACTATCTATATATAAACGATAATCTTGGACGATTATCGTTGAACGATTATTTAGTTTAGGCTCTAAGCAAAGAGCCTAAGATATTATTATATTTGAATCTGTTCTATTAAATCTATCATAATTTAAAAAAAATTATATTATACATATTTAAATTTTAAATTAATTTTGTTAAAATACTAAATTTAAAAAATAGCAATGGTGCAATCTAGGAGGATTCTTCTAGCTCGCACCATTCACATGTAAATGTAAATTAACCTATGTATTAACATGTAAATTACTTTCCAAGCAATATACCTTTGGTTCCTGTGATTTTTGCAAATAAGACTTAAAATTTTAATAAAAGTTAAAATAGTTTTAAGATAGCCTTGTTTTAATTAATTATGTTTTTCTTTAGGTGTAATATCTGGAAGGCCCTAAAACGGGCATTATTATTATTTAGGTGTAATGTTTATACATTTATATAATAACAATATAAATAACAAAGAAATATTCGTTTGAATACGGCAAGTTTATTTACGGATTTTGTTGAATCATAAAGGTTAAGTAGAATTGAGCGAGGTCAGTAACTGGATGGGTATCGATTCAAACTAAAACTAATGTATTAGTTTTAGTTGCTACAACGAACAACGAAGATATGTTGCTGTATAAATATGGAAAATTTAAATTCTGATGATGAGCGAAGCGAGTCCGAAGTACATTTGGTACAAGTGTATATCTTTACTTGTCCGAAGTATTGAGTGTTAATTTAGGGTATCCGATGTGGTGAGGAAAAGTTCCGAGGTACCCCGTACCTGATTTGTATGTATAAAATTAAAAGAAGGAAAAATATTAAATGTTTCTTTCCTTCTTATAAATAGGAAAGAAAATGTGAGTTAATTTATACTGTTATATACTAAGGATTACTAGCAGGAAAAAAACTTTCCCAGCCAGCATTTGTTTGTCTAAGCTAGTTGGGATCAATATTTAGCCCGGAGCTAGAAAATTTCATATTTGCCTCCAAGTTTTGTTCAACTAGAATTTCTCTTTTAAGAACTATTCTCCTATTCGTTATCGTTACATCCGGTCACCTCCCAGCCTTGTTTCTCTTCGTATTATATAATATTGTTTTTAATAGTCGTTTTTATATTTAGTTTTTACACTAGGCTTATAGTGGTCTTAAAAAAAGAGTCTTGCGCAAAACTTGAACAGGACATTTTTAAATCTGATAAAATTTTCAATAAAGCGAGTGTTTATTCATCAAAATTGGATAACTACAACCAAAGTTATAGCATTTGAAAAATGACTTAATTAATGTAAACATTTTTTGAAAGAAATTCGCTCACTTGGCAAAAAAAAATTATGTGGCTTTGCCAAGACGTGGACTAATATTATTGATATGTTATTATGATGTATAATTATAATTCTTTTTTTTTTTTTGAAAAGAAGGAAACGATTTTGTAGTTGTGGTACCCACAACTACAAAACTTCTTTAGTACCCAAAGCTCAAATTACAATAATGTAAGCTGGGTTTTAGGTATAATTTATTACATGCACAAAGGGAAAGATTTAAGACTTACAGTTGCTTTTTGCCCAGATTTCCGGCGGAAAGAGAGGGATAGAGAACTACAATGAAACTTGACTAACTGCAAATCAAATTTTATAGTATACAATTTAATTGATAAGACATTTTTGCGAATTTCCCAAGGAAAAATAAACTTTTAAGGTTTGGGTCGTAGAGGTGAAGAGGAAAAGGAGGAGGCGTATTTTTTAAATGAAAAGGAACTCAAGTTTCAACTTTCTAGCATATTTGTACCAAGGAATTTATACTAGTATATCCTATATAGTATAAATACTCCATATTTATTCTTAAAAGTTGAAACTTGATACAAAAATCAATCTTTAGGTCTAGTTGTGCCATCCGGAAAATCTCTTATCATCACTTACACTGGGAGTTACGATGATAACAGACATAAAGAGACATACAAGTCTGTAAAAACCGCTCAGGAGGTCTTAAAACACATGAAACTGATTATTCCGGTGACATCCTGGTTTCGGATTTTTTGCAAACACAATACTTTTTCAGTGAAATTGTGGTTTCGAATTTTCGGACGAAGCAATACTCTTTCTATATACATACCTTCGCTATAAATGAGGAAAAGTAAATACCTGTAGCTTTATGGAAAAGGGCGTTACGAAAGAGTAAGATTACTTTAGAAATTAAAATTAACGATAGGTATGTTCATTTTAGAAATTAAATCCTGTGGTATCTGTTGCTGTAACGAGTTTGCTGTAACATTCCACGTTTTCTGTAATATTCAACTTTTTCTTGCTAGTTAAACTCTTGTTTAATTAACAAGAAAAAGTTTAATGTTTCTCGTATGAGTTCAGCTTAAAATTCCCGGTTGACAGATATTAATGTTATCATTACTTCAACCTAGGAGTTTAAGGATATAAAGTTTGAGGTTACAGCACCTGTATCAGTGAGGAGTTAAATAGTTGTCATGGCACCAAAACTATTTTACTCCTTCTAGTTACTTTTCTCCCGGGTAGATTCATTTTATACTGGAGATAAGTACTCTTTTTCTCCCTTGTGGAGGCAAATGAATGTTTTAATTGTGAAGCATTTTCTTTGCGAATTTTCAAATAAAAAATTGAGTTTTAGATCATGGAGTCCCCCCTCCATGATCTAATCCACAATCCAGAAGGGAAGGTGATTTTTTCCACGGATTGGCCAGTGAGGCCGGAGGCGGCAGTCCTCCTTGGGCCCCTCAACCAAAAATAAACTCTAAGAAAAAGTAACTAAAATTAATAAATAATGATAAAGCTGCATAAAAGGCCTCTAGATATTTGTTTTTAATGCGATTAAAATATATTCTAAATTTTAGATCTTTATGGCCCTATTAATTATACCTGGACGTTTAAGAGCCCCATACGAAGACTAGAGCTAATTTAGACTAGAGTTTATTTATTTTACTTAAGTTTATTTTAATTTAAATAAAATAATTTCATTTAATTAAAATCATATAAATTAAATTAAACTATTAAAACTATTTATTTTAATTTAAAAAATAATTTCATTTAATTAAATCATATAAATTAAATTAAATACTTATAATCATTAATACTACTGTAGTTAAAGTAGACTTATCACCTTGGGAAGTAATGTAGTAATGAAGTAATACCCCCTCCCTACTAAACCCCTTAAGTAATGGTTGTGACCCTTTCATGCCAAACCCTCTTTGGGCCTTTTTGGCTCAGTTCGACACAGCCCAAGTGTATGGGTACCTTTCTGTTGCCACATAAGGACTTTTTAGATTATTAATCCCATCTATACATACTTAAACAGTTACTCCTCTATGCTTCATGTTATGTTATTCATGTTACATAAATCATATTTAAACTTGAGTAATCCTCTTGAACATTGCTCTTAGTTTGACTGATTATTAACAACTTCTCTCTTGGAGGCTTTTTGTACAGTCCACGGATTGACTTGCGCATACATACCTTTAAGGAGGTAAAAAAAATCATTTTTCCTTTTTTTCTTGAAAAACTAAGATTTTGCATATTATTGATTTGGTACCATTTTGTAAGTACCATTATTTTAAAAAACCACCGTGAGTAAAGTAACTTAAAAATTAATTTTTCGAAAGAATATTATTCTTAATAAACGTATTTATTTTCTATAATAATACAAGTTTTGTTTTAAAAATGTTAAAAACAAATTTCTCATTTTGTTAGCCCTCTTCGAAGCCTCCGCAATTAAGTCCTCAAACTAAGACAAGAATAAAAAAAATGTTTGTACGTTCAAAATGAATAGATTATTAATACATTTCAATAATTTTTAATAATATTATTTTATTACCTTAAATATGGAGCCAATATTAAAGGAAAGGGAAGAGGAAGGAAATAATTTGTTTTGATACTTTTTATAGCACATTTCAAAATCCTCTTAAAAGGGGGAAATATCTATGAGGAATAATATTGTGTGGAATTATCAAAATTAGAGCTAGTTCTCTCTAAGCTAACATTTTAAGCTACAATTTTACATTTAAAGTGTACTTTTAGGGATTTTGGGTACAAGGTTCATCGAGCAAAAGTTTTGATAAACAGTAAATTTTTGTCAAAAATATAAATTTACACGTATGCTCAACCAAATCCGAGAACACACCATATACCCTATATATTTCCTATAAATATAATAATTATATATATATATATATATATATATAATATATATATATTATAATATATAATATATATATGTATGTATATATATATTTTTTTTTTTTTAATAACCTTGTATATTTACAAAGTTATTTCGTACCTGATTAATTTATACATATGTAAAATTAATCAGGTTTATCCCTCCACAAAAGGTAAACAAATATATATGTACGTATATGAGAATATATGTACATATATAATAAAAATGAAGCTTTTGTGACACTTTTTATACAAAAGCAAAAGCCTCCCTGATTAGGGGTAAATTAATGTTGTTTTTTCCATGCACTTAAAATAACTGGAGTTTGAGATTTCTAACAGTCCCTATATATGAAATTGCCTTTAAAATGGCTAGAAATTAATTAAATTGAAATTTTTACTGTCTTCTTCCAACTTTGCCTTATAGTAGCTGTTCTATGCCATTGCTTTCCTATTCTTTCTGAAAACTCATCGTCCCATCTTCGAGCTGGTCTCTGTTTCTGGTCCTACCATACGGAGTCCATTCCGTAGCTAGCCGAGCCTACCTATCTGTGTTCATTCTATAAACCATCCCAAGCGGTCTTGGACATACATCTTCATCTATGTCCAGCCCAATTCCATTTGAGTTTGTGTCCTTATTTTATCAGGCTCCTTCCGGCTCCTTAGCTTTTGATCAAGTTTTCATTTTTGTATGTTTCAAACTTATTGATCTTAAACATGGTTCGTGTCATTTGGCATTGCGTTGATGTCTCACTCTATGATTTGTTATGTATGTTTCAGAGAACAGGCGGAAATAAGGAGATTTTATCATGCCCCTGGATGTCTGAACACCCCAGTGATTGGATATACCAAGGACCAGCTTTAACAGTATTGATGGTGAATTTATTATTTCTCGTCAGAATCATGTGGGTAAGTTTCCTCATTCGTATTATTTTAACGTCAGAAGTATTGAATAGTAGTGTAACAGGGATGAGTTTAAATAAATGATTTAATAATAATAATAATAATTTATGTATTTGGAAGAATTAATGAACTAAAATAACCAATTATTATATTTGATTTTCTCTTATTTTTCATTTTGATTGCTTTGCTCGTTTTTCCATATCTATGAATCGTGTCTCAACCATATCTATCCATATCAAACAAGATACTCATTTGCTCTTGTTTTAAGAATTGACCGATCAATTAGTGTGTTAATTTATGCTTTTAAAAATCAATACCCGAATTCGATGTATATGATTAAGGTTTTAAAAACGAATTAAGGTCTCAGTTTACGCTTCATATTCTAAGCCTAAGCAGTATCATGAAGAGAACATAAAGCCAAAAAATCATAGAGATACTATTACTTGAAAGGCTCTATAGGTTACACTTTGAAACATCGAAATAGTAACCTGAACACCTTCAAATAAGCAGTAGCAAATTACAATAATATTTTATAAACGGTAACAATACAAAACAAAACAATGTATGGTTCTGAAATCAATTGATTCATTATAACCTTAAATACTCTAAGGTTTCATTGAGGTTACACAGAGCCCCTGAGAGCCCCAAAAAGATGTTTCACTCTCAATATAATGAGATAGGCTATGCCCCCCTCTAGTATGCAACAAACTAAGTACTATGCAAAAAAGTTTCACCACCGTTTTCAAGGGAAATTTATGGGGATGGGACTACTTGTCCCGTATAGAGTTTAAAAGTATTGGAGAAGCTTATAAAATTTGTGTTTTTCATTTTTTAGATATAACACGTTTAAATTTCTGGCTTTAATTCTAGTAATTCTTTATTTTCTTAGGATTCATAACTTTATAATCTTATACAAGGTAAGAATAACATTAAATGTGTACAATTAATTATCAAACAATAATAAAGAACTAAATCTTTACTCGATATGTACAAAAACTCCACTCAAAGAGACTAAAACTATGATAAGAGCTGTTGTATCCTCCCTCTAATAGTTTTAGTCTCTTTGACTCCACTACTTCTATCCTACCTGACGATAGGAAGGATGTAGTAGTGCTACGAGTGCCCGAGGGAGTAGCTGTGGTGGTTGGCGACACTAGTTTACATTGAGAAGGCCTGATATGATTCTTCCTTTGTATAAATTTAGCGACTCGTATTTTCTGAGGACGAGCGAAGCGAGTCTGAAGTAGGGAGGATGCGCATCAGCAGCTTCTAATTAGCGCACTAATTAGAAGCTCAGTTTATGCTAATCCATGAAATATTTTAAAACATTTATGTTTTGTTTTGAAGTCCATCTTAAATACTTTCTCCTGAAAAGTAAACTAAGGAAGAAGAGTTACAGAAAAACGTACAAAGTATCTGCGCAAGTACAAATACTAAACATCTGTTTTATAGGTAGGTTATACACAATTGACATGGCTACTGCATTTTGATTTTATACGTCTCATTTAAAATAGTCTATTCAAATGTATTGCATTTCTTACTAACTTAAAAAAAAATAGATTAAAACAATATTTTATTAGTTAATCTAATAATTATTGGGTAAAATGTTTAAATGTATTTTAAAATAGTGAAACCTTGCGAAAATCGATCGTCATTGGACTGACGCAATAAACGAAGAGTATGGACATGCGCAGTCTGTTCTTTTTCTATAAACCCCCACAATAAATGGACTATTTACGCCTTTAGTTAGACAATTCTTATAATATTGACGTTTAATCTTTACTTATTACAATTATATTATTGTTTAATGGTTATAAACGTAAAATTTTTATCACAACAATTATTTCTATTTAAAAAATGTTTCCTGAGACCCGCATCACATTTCAAAAAGTTTGTTGTTCAATTAAAACTGGGTTAAAAACATATGATTTTCGTTTACGTTTTTAAAGAACAAAATGGTGGATAACAACTGAAAAGTTAATTTTTGATGTGGTTTATCTTCTCTAATTTTTAATTATTTGTATTATTTTAAGTTTATTAAATTTCACATTTATTATCTAAGTGTGTCTATTAAAGTAAATACGGAAAGGACGTGGTTAGTGATGGTGTTTTGTGTTCAGAGAGATCTAACAGACTCGAAATAAATTGAGGACAATTTTTTTAATGTAGTTTATTGGTTAGTTTTTTACGTAAAATTTTGCGACTTATGTCGTCTTTACAAATGGCTATTTTGTTGATGAATATTTGATGTGAACATTTATTATCCTACCCCTTAAATATTTGTTTGAATTGCGTTAAATTAATTTTTTTTCGATATATGATTGAAAAGTAAGTTTTTTTAAATTTTATTTTGCGAATTATTATGAATACATAACATTTTGAAGTTTTATGAAAAACAATATTTTCCTGAAATTGTTGTTTTGTAAATTGATTGGATATAAATTTATTTAAAAATGGCTACTTGTAATTGTGATAGTGGAAGTAGTAGAGATTATAATAATCATTCTATTTACTATGAGAAGATGCAACAAAATGAAACGACAGATCGTTTGGCATCACTTTACCCGATGGTCAATGAGGAAGAAACTCCTTTACCGAGAAGTTGGAGCCCTAAAGATAAATATAATTATATTGGTTTATCAAATGGAAATTTGAGGGTTCATTATAAAGGTCATGGTAAGACACACAAAGACGCAGCGAGTGTTAGAGCGAAGTATCCTATACCAGCTTCATGTGGGCTGTACTATTTTGAAGTTAAAATAGTTAGCAAGGGAAGAGATGGCTATATGGGAATCGGTTTGTCTGCTCAAGGAGTAAATATGAACAGATTACCTGGTTGGGATAAACATTCATATGGTTATCATGGAGATGATGGTCACTCATTTTGTAGCTCTGGTACTGGAGTTCCTTACGGACCAACTTTCACAACAGGTGATGTAATTGGTTGTGGGGTCAATTTAATTGATAATACATGTTTTTATACAAAAAACGGACATAATTTAGGTATAGCATTTACAGATTTGCCTAATAATTTGTACCCAACCGTTGGTCTTCAGACTCCGGGAGAAGTAATTGATGCAAATTTTGGTCAAGATCCTTTTGTTTATGATGTTGAAGAAGCTCTTAAAGATTTGCGCAAAGCTGTCACAGGGTCTATTAGGAGTTATGCAATTCCGGACCATTATGGTGATCCACAGTCTATTGTCAATCGGTTAGTATCAAGCTATTTAGTTCATCATGGTTATTGTGCAACTGCAGAAGCTTTTGCGCAGGGTACTGGTCAGCAATTTCATGAAGAAATAACCTCCATTAAAAATCGACAAAAAATTCTTAAATTAGTGTTAGCAGGTAGAATGGGTGAAGCAATTGAAGTTACTACTAGGTTGTACCCTGGTCTTTTAGAAAGCAGACCAGACTTACGATTTACTCTAATGATTCGGCAATTTATTGAAATGGTCAATGGGAGTGACTGTGAATCACAGCCGAGATCCGTTATTAACCACACTTCAATGGTACGAGTTACAAATGGTGACTCGGAAGATGTTGAAATGGAAGAAAGTAAAAATGGCATTAATGGTTTTCAAAATGGTTTTGATGAAGATGATATTAATTCTCACTATGGTAAATCGAGACCAGTTGTGGAGCGCATGCTTGATTTCGGAAGAGAATTGTACACTTATAGTCAAGCACTCTTTCTCAATGGAGACTGTGCCGATAAGAAGAAAATGTTAGAGGATGCGTTTAGTTTATTAGCTTATTCCAATCCTTGGGCAAGTCCTGTAGGTTGGCAATTAGAACCAGAACAACGAGAAGCAGTTTGTGCTGCTCTTAATTCTGCTATTTTAGAATCAGCTAACATGGCACCTTCACCTCCCTTAGAAGTTGCTATTCAGCATGCTAAAGAGCTTGTCGATCTCATGGCTCAAGCTGGTCTTGGTAGTTGCGCTTTTGCTTCAGTAGACGAAAATATTGGCGTTGCTACTAAAGAAAAAGTAGTAAGGACTACTAGGGAGCAACATGATGCAACACCAAATAGTAAAGACATAACTGATGAAACTCCAGTTGAAGAAGATGACGAGGAGGAAGATATTGAACATAATGATGAAATTTATGGTAATGAGTAAAAATAAAGACTTAATGAAACATATTTACTTTAATGTTTTTATTTATTTAAAATAGATTCTGTTTTTCTTTATAATGACAATGCTCTAGTATTTAATGTATTTTTAATCTCAATGTGATTTTTAAAATAATAAAATTTACTGGGAAACTTACCAGGGTTAAGTTTGACTGTATCAAATTGTAGTAAATGGGATAATCTTGTGCACTTAACTTACTTGTCTAAGTAAAAACTATTTACCTACTTACGAAGTATAATAAGACATATCTTATTGCCAATCTAAAACACAATCTTACTACCACTAGACATAATCTTACTTCCAATATAAAAAAGTATGTCTGTGAGGTATTGAAAGCTTTTAAAACCAAAAATAGATAAGTGCTCAAGTACTTAATATCATTATTTTATTCTCAAGTTTTAAAATTATTGTCATTAGTTCATCCTTTTTTACCTAAAAGGTGCAACAAAAGTTTCCTGTGTACTAATATATTAAAGTTTTATTTTTTGTGTATCTTAATATTTTATTTTAGATTTGTACAGAAGAAAACTAATTTATGTTAAAAAATATATATTTCTATTGTTGTCAATTTTTGAAAATAAGTGTAATTGTGTGGTAAGAATTTAATTTAGTTTTGAGAGCTCAGTTAGAGCTTCCCTTATTAAGGTTGAAGAGTAAAAATGAAAACAATCTTAAAACCAACGATAAATTTATTAAGTAATTTATCCTTAGTCTCACTTTTAAGTTTATAGAATTGACACGTATTTTTTTATAAATTAAAAACAATAACTTCAATTCTATAATTTCATAAGCTATAAAATTAAGCTATGGCCATTTCACCCAACACTGTGGGCATCATCAGGCTAATAAACTAAACACTACATTAACAACTAAAAATCACAGGAAAATAAAGCACATATTACATAAGACTAAAAAAAATCACAGAATTAGCTAAACTTAACTTCGTCAACAAATAACTCAGGTTTTATTATTGATTTTATTAAGGTTTTTTATTTGTTGACGAAGTTAAGTTTTAGCTAATTCTGTGATTTTTTATTTATTTATTCTAGTCTTATGTATATGTGCTTTATTTGTTTCCTGTGATTTTTAGTTGTTTATGTAGTTTTAGTTTATTAGCCTGATGATGCCCACAGTGTTGGGTGAAATGGCCAAACTTATGAAATTATAGAATTAAAGTCATTGTTTTTAATTTATAAAAAGATAAATTTATTACTTGTTACTGGGTGTGAAAACCACTCTGAACTATTTGAAACCTGATAGGGACCAACTGGATAAATGTAGTCTGCAAAGCAATTAGTCTCTGGACAACAACATCTTTATTACCTTTTTATGCATTTTATTCAGCCAAAATAAAAATAGGGCCTCTTATTTAATTAATTATTGATTATATACAATATAGAGAAAAAAATTCTGATAAAAGTTGATTTTACCAAGCTTTCTCTATATTTTTAATAGATAAATTTTAAATTTTATCTGTATAGCTTAAATATTAAAAATTGTCTGTAGTAAACGGCCTAATAAATAAGTACTCAATTTTTATATGTTTAGCCAAAGAATAAATGAGCGAATAAGGGAGATATTATCAAAGTGGCAAATGTAAGGCCATTTACATGCTAAATCATGTAAATCCATTGCGTCCTGTGTCAGCCTCATTGGACCATTCTAATTGCTGCAATGGCATTATATATAATTATATATATATATATGTGTGTGTGTGCTGTGTGTGTTGTGTGTGTGTGTGTGTGTGTTTTGTTGAGTTAAGAACCCTATTGATTATGAAATATGTATTATGTCAATAATTCACAATAATGACAGCAAAAACTCTCTAAAAATTAATGGATCGATCTAAAACTAAAAAAAACTAGCCATACAACTAACTAATAAAAGAGAGGAAAAATGTTACTCATTATCTACGACAACACTCTTTTTTTAATTTGAAACCCTAAAAGATTATATCAAAAACTGGGCAAAATTAGTTTTTTTATTTAACTAGAATGTACTTCTACAATTTGTATAAAGCAATTATTCTCCCAAAACTAAATGAGTTCTTACTAATATTAAATTAAAACTTAATTAAACATTTCAAACTAGTTTTTATTTGAAGTTTTTAATTAAATTTTGAAAATATTTGAGTCTTTAAAAGTAATTTTATTATATTTGTATTTATTTTTAATCAATAATTGAATAAAGGTTACAAATGTGTATTTAATGTTGGGATCAGAGTTTTACTGGGTTGGATTGCAAAAATGCACAAAACACTTATAAATTTATGCCTTGTACAATAATGAAACATTGACAATAAGGCACAGGCATAATATTAAATTAAATCTTTGTTATTAGTTAAAACAGCCATATTAAAAATGGATAAAACAAGTCATAATATAATTACAGTAAAATAATTTAACTCTCAAAAAATATGAATTTTATTTTAGTTGAATAAATATGACTTTTCCTCATTCATTTCAAAAAGAAATAAGAAAAAATAGAGTATTTGTGCAATTTTTTATTGCATAATCTTAAATAAGTAAGTAATCTATTTATTTGATTTTCACGAAATTAATTCAGACGTTATACATATTATTCTAATATTCTAAATCAGCTAAATATATTCTTAAATTGCCCCTCTATAGATAAAATTATGCTAAAGATCATTTTAAAATTTCTAACATTTTAAGATAAAGGAGGAAGAATAAAACAATATAAAAAACACGTAGGGTTTGGCACCTTTTTTTAGTGTTGTGTCACTGGAGGATTTAATGGTTCAAATGTAAAATACGGTTATTATACGTTCAACCTAGTAACGCAACGTGGAATCTTTATGTCATATTTATTGGCATGACGTTACACATTCTGTATCTTCAAGGTTTGTTTAAACTAACTGTTTGGGTTGAATTTTTAAATTTGTTGTTTGTTTTGTTAAGCTCTTCTAAAGCTTTTTCTACAGTTTCACCCTACCTTACCACAGCTTTCCCACTCCCGTCTATAACTGGGTTTAATATAAAAGAAAAAATGTTAATAATTTAATTATGATTAATTTGATTGTGGAACTTGCCTAAACTTACTAGGTGGTGAATTTACATGTAAAATCCTTACCTGTCGTTTATAATATGTCAGGATATGTTGTGGATATTGTGCCTGTGTCTTATAATAGTTTTGGTTTTGACACTTGACAGCCTTCCAAAATTCATCTCACTCTAGCCCATCTTTATAAGGGAGTAGCATTCTCCAACAAAGATTATTTGAGACTAATCTCAAATTAATCACATAAATAGAGTATTTGCACGTCTTTTTATTTCTTAATAACACAGTATGTTACTGTAAATTGTTTAAAAGAAACATTTTTAGTAGATATTAATAGACCTTATGGCTGGAAATAGACCCTGAGAGTTTTATGCGTCATTTACTTTTCTCAGTATAAGTCCTATGAACGCCCTAGTTTACCTGTGTTGTTTTCTCTCTACTCTCTTTCCCATTCTCCCCGTCTCCATTTTTACTCTTGTGTCTATGTTTTGATTCAGCTTGATTTAATTTTTTTACTTTACCTCATTTATACTTTAGGTATATAGAAATTATTGTTTTTTTCAAAAAATAAGTTTAAAATGCAAATACTCTATTGTTAAAAATGTTTTTGTTCGTGCTTGTCATTGTTCTTATTTATCTGGATACCATCTTTTCGATAATTATTTAATGTTAATTAATTTACAAATTAGGTTTTATACATAAAGAATTAATTTATAAATTTAAGTTTGTTTTTTATTGAAGAAATTTGTTCTTTTTAAAATTTAATGAAAAGAATTAAATGAAGTGTCTTTTTCAATTTTTTTATTGTTTCTTATATGAAATTTATTTTTGGAATACCTTTGCTGCATTGTTTAGCCTAGTTAAAGGCCTGATGCCTTTGAAAATCAGCTTACAAAAAAAGAACACAACTTTTATTTTTGCTCTAAATTGATTACTATAATAAAATGTGAACATACATAAGCAAACACAATATGTATGTATATATAATTTTTAAAATTATATTTTTAGTATCATGAGGTCAAACAGAATTAATACCCCCCCCCCTCCCCACCACAGCCATCATCCTAGCAATTTCAGGTGAAAAATTGCTAAAAACATACTTCTCTATTCTTCATACTAAACCAATTATGATACTACCAACCAAAGTATATTATTTAACCAATCTTATAAACTTCTTCCATTGGTCTATTGGAACTTTAATCAAATGGAAGGAACCTAACTTATTTTTCCCCTAGCAAAATACTGTCATTAACCCTTGTTGACTTTCATCCACCTCCTCCCCCCCCCCCTCTTCTCTTAAACTACTGTATCTTTCTTCTGGCTTTTTGCAACCCTTCCTATTGGTAGTAAAATTTCTTGAACTAAATCTAGGCATAGGCTTCTTGTATGCTTTTATTATTTATAAAGGTGGGGTTTTACGAGAACATCTCATGCTTTTTGAAAGAAAAATAATACCGGTGATCCATCTCCTATACCTGCGTTATGACAGGTATTCTAATATCCCTAAAAAGTATAATTTAGTACTACTACGTTATGAAAAGCAAATAGCTGAAAGATCCAGGGAGTTTAATCCCAAGGCAAAGCTGAGGGAGCTAATTATAGCAGGGTGTGATGACTGTTTCTCCCGTGGTACATGCATGATTTTTCCCCCTAGAAGTGGGAAAATATAATTTTATTGGAAACAATAGAAATTTCATTTTGATTCATATTGCATTAAATAATGTAATTATTGTAAAACCTTTATTTGGTTTGATTTATAATACTAAGTATAATAAGCGATTAAAAAAACCCTCATTTAAAGTTATTAGTACAATTTTTTATGGTAATTGACATCTCCAGAGTTATCAGTATCTTGTGTTGGGTTAATATTATTAGATAATTCAAAACCACTATTGCTAAAATTCCTTTGCGTATGCTAGACCACCATTAAACTATTACTACTTCTACTTTAATTTCCTTTGCTGAAATTAAAACATATTTTGGCTACTTTTCATTAAGTTTTGGATGTAGCCATCAGCTTCCTTTTCGGAATAAGCCCGGATGTTTCCCTACTTCAAAACTTCCATGTTCCCTACTTTTTTGAATAGTCTGTAATGCTATACTTTTCACTTAAAAAGTAGAGAGAATATTTACTTTTTCTCCTTTCTGTGAAAAATATTTATTTGTATTTTTTCTATTTGGTTTAAAATGCTCTGTAAGGTATATTTAAATTAGCATTTTAATTAATTCTCCCAACTTTTTATAAAACAAATTAACTTTATAGCTAAATAAACCCCGTTTTAATGCCTTGACTATAACATTTTTTTATGAAACTTTAACAATTTATCTCTTGCTTTAAATTTTATTAACTCTTTACCTTTTTTTGCATCTTGAATTAAACAATTTAATCATTAACGAATTTTTAAAAGATAAATTCATTATTTCTTTTTCTATGGTTGAAGATTTTTTGTGGAAATATGCTACTCGATGAATCTATAAATCATGTCATAAAAGTTTATATCGCTGGAAAGATAAGGATATTTTTTATCTTCTATATTATTGCTAATAAAATAGATTTTTTTGAAAAGGCTATAAACTAAACTTGAAAAGTGTATTTAATTAAGTTTGGAATGAATGCAAGGCAGAGTAAAATAAAAACTTGTAATTAGTTTACTCAAAAATTTAAATTCACAATTTTATGATTGAACTGAAATTCTTGATTGTAACTGTAAATGAGAGCTTGGTCCCAGTTTTAGAGTAATGAAAAGCTAAATTTAACGACATCCACCAAACACTGATAATTAGAGAGGCTTCTTTGTATCAACAGCGGGAAAACGAGACGTTCTCTATAGTAGAAAAGATTTGTCCCTCGGAATCTATGCAAACCCTTAAAAAGGGATCATCAACATCGAAGGTTCGTCCACTTGAGACTTTTCTCTGACAATAGTCAGAATTTCGAGTGGTGAAGTCCGTGTTCCCGCTTCCCATGAAGTGTGATGATTGACCCACTTCTCGCCTGCCCAGCCTATACCGGACGAGGAAGCTACACGGCTTTGACTTGACTGCCTCTGTAAAGAACAGAGCCATTTGCTTCCCGTGGTGCTTGTAGAAAAACGCCAACTTCTGCATTCAGAGCTAAGATTGGTTGAAGGAAATTCGCCGAGAGCAATCCAAAGTTCCAAGTAAAAGACTCTGTCCAAAAAAAGCAGTAGCTACAACTTCTTTGCCGATCCGGACATGAAGCTGCTGATATAAGGGCGAACCAATGCACACAGAATACTGCAATCCGCCCCCTATCTAAGATGAGGAACGACCTCGATCTTGTTTAAATCTCTCTTGTTGCGCTGTATGAGCTCTAATTTATGATGCCTCCATCTAAGCTTGATGGAGGCATCATAATTTGACATCAAATTTCAAATCGAAGGCTTTCTCGATATGAACACATAACACCACACTTAGTCTGTTGAAGAATGCATCCTGGATGTATTTCTCTCCTGGAGCGCTAGCTGGTTGAATACCGCCTTCGATAACCTGCCTGGCTTTATATTCTCCCATTGGTAATAATCCAGTCTGAAGTTTACTATCGACTCTTTTGAAGTTTACTAACTTTCTCTAGACAAAAGGTCAGAGAGATGGGTTGGTATTCATTTAGTAATGACTTATCTTTGCTTTCCTTGGGAAGCAGTATTTCCAATCTGGATATACTGCTTCCCTAGGAAGGCAGTATTTCCAGAACAGACTCGCTGGCAATCTGCCAGCGTTTTGTACAGATCTTTTAAAGGTCTAGTATAATTTTCTTACTCCTCTCCGGAAGGTTCTTGATGAAAGCATGGGATATACTATCCTTTCCTATTCCTTTCTGGGAGAAGTTATTTCGTGAAAGAGGGCCCTGTCAAACTTTTCAAGCGTTGGATGGGATTCTGCTCCCTGATTTATTCTGAAATCTGGGACTATTATTTCTCTTTTCTTCTATTTAAATTTTACTAAGGAATCCGCAATAAATTCTTGTTTCGTTGCACAAAGACCACAGTACACCTGCTTCGCTGGTGTTTACCTGGCCATAGACCACAAGGATAGGGTTCGATGCTGAGCGCTGCTTGCCAGCAATAGCCTTGACCTTGTTCTAAATTCCTTTCGATGTAGTTCTTCTGTCAGCTTCTCGACATAGTCCATCTAAAGTTTCTACGCTCAATCGCTCTTCTCCTGAATTTATTAAAGTTCAGTTGCATAGGCTGGCGCTTAAATGTATTCCAACCTTTCTTCGTTCTACCAGCGTACGAGGTAGTGCTTCTGGAGTAGCGGCTTTTGCTAGTAAATCGAGGTCAATTTCCATGTCGCCAGTGAGTAGACGAAGGATGATACACGGCCTAAAACCATACCCGTCTGTATTGCCAAGATCTCTAGTTTCCCTTGGGGCCGTTGGCTCATCAGAGGACTCGTACCAGTACATATCTTAGAGGCCGATGAATACCGGTAACTAGTCCCACCCGTGGAGATCTTTACAAACACTCCCATCCCAAGAGACGGCCAGCGCAGGTGAAATGGACTTGAGATTGAAGATATTGTTCTGTGATTAAAGTTACATGTGTCACACTTCCATCATTCAGAAGGACAAGATTGCTTCTGTTTGTTATTTCATCAACTCATTGCTCTGGATGGGACAATCTTGCAGAACCACATCAGGGATTATGCTTATTGTAATCTCTCATTAGGACGGTAGCTGTTGAATGGTGTCTCCTACTCTAGTTCAGTTCACTGACTGTTAGAGAGACAGGATAACAGCGAAAGGTTTAACTGTTTCTGCCACTGCATGTAGTTCCGTTTGTAGGGTAGCCGGGATTTTCTCTTTTATACAGAGAGTGATCCCGCCATATGCATGCTAACGTTCTGCTATAACTGTGTCCTCTTAAAAGTAGTGTGTGAGGTTATAAACCTGCTCAAGACAATTTGGCGATTTTGACGAGTGTTCTCCGCCTTCAAGGTAACGCATTCAATTGGAGGCATGTATTCATCCTGGATGAATGGGCTTGGATGTTTGGATGGGCTTTTCCCAAGTACACATCTGTTCCTACGAGCACATGTGCCCGAACCGAAGTGGAAGTACTAAAAGCTTATAAGTGGCGACAGAATGTATCGCCGCATACTTTTGGCTTTGTATAAAGCAACATTCACTCTCTTTACTGAGTCTTCGTAAATAAGGTGAGGAAGTACGTTCCCGTCTTCTCCAAGTTTTCTCTAGGAGTATGACGGGATACCTTCTCCATTTTGCCCTTCATACCATCTAGCATACCTATTCTCTCTGCTTACTCTACTTCTTTAGTCTGGATTTAACGAGTTATCCGTAGGTTTTCTTAAGATGAAGAGGGAAAAGGTAAAGGCCACCGGTGAGAGGCCCCTATTAAGAAAACATTATTATCCCTAGTCAAAGTCGTGTTATTTATTTGTTTACAAATAAATACGGCTATACTGATGTTGGTCAGTGCTTTATGATTTATAACCCGAGCAGTACTATTACTACACCTGTAACTTGATTTTTCCAAGGAAACGCACATACATTTCTCATAGGTTATACGAAACTATGGTCATCATTCCAAAATAGGCATTCACACTTATTTAAAGCTCAGTTTATGCTAATTTTTAAAATGTTTTAAAACATATTCTTTAATAATAATAATAATAATAAATATTTAATTTTCTTTGGAAAATCCGGAAAAATGTAGCAAAAAGTAGTAATGCTATGGTTAAAAAGTGAACTATTGCTCATGTTATTCACCGTAATAAAAAGCGGGAGGGTCTCCAATGCTTTAGCTACGCCTCTGATCTGACGCTTTGCTTTGGCGGTGCTAGATACATTAGAAGGGACGAGTAAAATCTTTACTCGTCTGCACGACATACCATACGATGGTGACCAGCCGTCCAAGATTCCAGGAACATTCCTTGGAGTTCACCAATTGATCGGACCAGATTCGTTCTGGTGCTAAAATAACAGTAGGGGTTAGTGTAAAAATTCTACACAGAATTTTTACTCGGCATTTAAATATCGATATACAAATGATGTTTAAGAGTTTATATCTTTAGAAATTGATTCACGAACATATAACAACTGAAACGTATAATATGTTGCCTTAAATATTAAACAAATTATAATAAATCAACTATTTGACAAATCCTCTAAATACTTTAGCCATTATTTGGACAATGAAGACCTCATAGTCTTTATCACCAATCAACTATTTTAGTCCAGCTTTCTATTTCTCATATTTTAGATAGAAATGCGTATTACTGTCTATACAAAAAGTATATTATAATATTATTGTTAAGTTAGAATCTATCCTAGATGTTACCAATTATGTCTCTAGGAGACTTTTTGTCAACTTTAGGACATCTTCATCACTTACCTAATAGATCGGTTTTCTGTTTGAACCTTTTAGACTCCTTAATAAACTTCAGCACATTATATACCAAGCTTACACATTTAATGTTACTATTAGCTTATTCTCTTTATAGGTGCTAATAACCAAGTTACGTTCGGCTACCAATGTTGAAACCAAGCAGTACAGAAAAGCAACCAAAGCTCTACTTGTTTTAATACCACTGTTGGGTATTACTTACATATTGGTACTTATTGGTCCAACTGAGGGAATGATGGGTATTATATTCACTTATGTAAGAGCACTGCTATTATCCATACAGGTAATTATACACATTTCTCTACTTCTAAAACCTCAAACTTACTTACTTGTAAGACTGTAAAGAGTATTATTAATGTCCCAGAAGTGCCCAACCCTATATTACATTAAGTATACTAAGTTTTTTTTTAATATGGCAAATATATCTACTGGCTTTGTTGGATCATATAAGTTTGGCAGCATCGAGCGATATCCGTGCCTAGATTAGATAGCCTAAAACGATTTTTTATACGGCCCAAGGGCAAGCTAAGCGAGTCCCAAAAAGTTCTACAGTACATTAGGCGATTTTTATTCTCTGAGGACGAGCAAAGCGAGTTCGAAGAAGTTCTGCAGTACATTTAGCGATTTTTATTCTCTGAGGACGAGCAAAGCGAGTCCGAAGTAGTGAATAAGTGTGGCCATGGTAGATGGTGGCAATTGCTGCATCAACTTGCGATCTTTACAATCTCTTTCACTAATAGTAAAGTAAAATAGTACTATACTGATCTGCTTCTGTCATCCTTATACTTTTTTATATGATCGTTCTGTACTTATGAGATTTAATTCAGCCTAATGAAGACCCAAAGAAGTTTAAATGTACATCACTTAAATAGAATTGTCTTTTGAACAGAATCCTCCTAACAAGAATGTTAATAGCTATATCGAATAGGATAAGCATTAAAATGTTAAATTGGTTACGGGGTACCTAGGACTTTCCCCCACGACATCGGATTCACTATGCTCATTCTCACTACTTCGGACTTGCTTTGTTCGTCCTGAGGCAATAATTAATACATTCGTTATATATTTCCAGCAGTCACCCATCCAGGCTGACCTCGCTCAATGCTGCTTAACTTTTATGATCCAACGAAAACAGTAGATATATTTGCTGTGTTCAACAAAATTGAGTATGCTTTTTAACTACATGTAAATACAGCTCCAAATAAATTCGATTAATAGTTTAAGTTCATACTGAAAAATAATTCGATTTGGTTCAAGTGTATCCCTTTATGTAATAAATAAGAAAGAACTAAGGTGAGCAATAAAAAGGAATAAGCGAGTCCGAAAAAGTTTGGACGAACTTTTACCCCAAGTTAATAGAGTTCATTTCAATTAATAATAGAGGAATGTGAGGGTTAATGGAGTTCATCTTAATAAAACAGGAAGAAGTCTCTCCACAAAAATATATTTAAAAAGTTTCTTATTTGTGGACTTGTAAAACAATATATAAATAAAAACAGATTAGTTACACAAAAGTCCTTTATTATATATTAAAAAATAAAGGACTTTTGTGTAACTAATCTGTTTTTATTTAAAAATATATTTCTTTATAGCAAAGCGATTTCTACCTTACAAGAGGTCATCATCAGAGTGTTAAATAAAGAAGAGGGTGATAGATGAGTCTTACAGATCAGATATCATAGATTGACTCATCTGTTATAGATCAGACTGTCTATCTTTGATATCTGATCTGTAAGACTCATTTTTCATCGCCCGGTTGATAAGAGATAAGAGAAAAAATTGTTGTTTAAAACATCTTTTCAGATGTGTACAAAAGTCAAATTGAAACATACATTGATGACCTCTTGTTAGATTGAAAGCGCTTTGCTATAAAGTAATATATTTTTGTGGAGAGACTTCTTTCTCTTTTATTAATAAATAAGGGTTGGTAACAGTAATTTCATTTCAATACGCCAGGTAGAACAATGATTATTGTTGGATCACTTAACAAGCAGTCAGCAGTCTTAAGTTAACTAGCAGCACTTAAGTTAAGCAGCATCAATCATGGTCACACGGCGGTTATTTCCAACAATTATTTTGTAGTTATTTCCAACAAACAATTTATTTGTAGTTATTTTGTTTTTTATGAGTAATGACAAGCAAAGCTGAGTCTGAAGTGTTGAGGATGAGTGTATCTAGCAGATCAGATATCTCGATGGAAAGATTTGAGATACCCCTGTACCCAATTTATTTGTAGTTATTTTCTTTCTCATGCTCTAATAATGGCATCTTGTTAAATCGAAAATGCTTTAGGTGAATAATTTAATCCTTTAATAGCTCTTGTTTTTCGAAATTTAAATCTGGTTAATCATTATTTACAGGGTTTCCTAGTAGCATTGTTCTACTGTTTTCTCAACACAGAAGTGAGAAACGCTTTCACTCATCACATGGTAAGGTGGAGAGACTTTCGAGAGATCGATAGAAGGTATTAGTAGTTCATTTACTGTTAATTCATCTATAAATTATATTTTACTATACATATCATCAGTTGTTATGTCGGAGATTTCGTGGTATGTTAAGCATGGTTAAATAATAAAAGGCTTCAGTTTTAAAACCAAATTACATTGTCTAACCACTTTTTTTTTGTTCTGGTTATACCATATAATTTTATTTTAAAACTAAATCAGTGGTTGTATTATTTAATCATGCCATATATGTATATCATTTGATGCTTTTAAGTTTTGCAAAACATGAATAGTTGCTTGCTACATTCCTAGGTGACTCTCACTTAAATATATATATGTGTGTGTGTGTGTGTTAGATGATGAAATATTGTTCTTACATGTTACTAGTTAGTGTTAGTATATATTTTTAAAGGTGTCTAAAATTGATAATGTTTAATTTTATGTATTTATAACTATTATGTTTTGTGCTATATCAATTTCCATTTTATATTTTTACATTAAATTTGAGTCAGTAATTATAACCCTGCAATCTATCATTTTTTTAATAAAATTACTTCCCAACTTTTTTTTCAGGCATACCCTAACAAAAGATATGGCACATGGGAAGACAGAAAGTTTTAGGTAACCTAAACCTTTATTGAACCACTTCTATTAAGTGTATTAAATAAATTTTAATTTATTACATTATTTTAAAGTTTTATGTTATTTTGAATTCATTTAATAGTTCTTTTGTCTTAAAAAAATGTTGCTTTGTTATAGTGGTTTAATTTATTTTATTGTTATTATCATACTATTTAATATTTTTGAAATATATTCATGCACCACAATTAGACAACACTTTTAATGCTACTCATTAACAATCCCACACACAGCTTGGGAATGAGCAAAATTGTAACTGAAATCTCAGTTACCATCTAACCATATTTCAATGTGCATTTTGTGATAAGAAGTTGTACATAGTTTATTACTTTTAATTTTTAGTTTATTGTTTTTATTTTGAAAAAGTTTCAAAATTAAAAATTTATTGTTAGTTTTTCATAACTTTAGAGCTTTTTTGGACTGTTATAAATTGTAATAACAATTAAACTGATGAAGACTTCAATCCTTTTTAAAAGTTTATTTAAAATTAATTGATGAAGAGCTTTCACCCAGGGATGAAAGCTGATGATGCTTTGTCAGTTATTGAAATTGACAAAATGATAAAGTTTGAAAATTAATAAAATTTTGAATGTTTTTTTAAGTAACGTGTCTAACTAAGTAAATAAATTTAAAATGAAATTACAAAAAAGGAGGGTAAAGGAATAATTAAGATTTTAAGATAAGCATCTTAATAAAATAATTATAATTAATAAAATTATCTTAAAATCTTAATTTTTCCTTTACCATCCCATTTTTGTAATTTAATTTTAAATTTATTTACATAGTTAGACACGTGACATAAAAAAAATGCAAAATTTTGTTAATTTTCTAACTTTTTCATTTTGTCATTTTCAAGAACTGACAATGCTCAGGATCCCTGGTCGAAAGCTCTTCATCAATTTATTTAAAATAAATTTTAAAAAGGACTGAAGTCTTCATCAATTAAACCGTGATTATTGTTATTTTTTCATAGTTTATTTCCTTAAATTTTATTTTCTATACTCTAATTCTTCAAAGGTCTCATCTAATTCTTAACAAAGATTAACTTTGTTAATCTTTTAAGTTATTTTGGTTACTAGAAAATATTTAACTTGTTTACAACTAAAGCTAGTTTTAAATTTAATTTAAATCAATTTTATTTTTCTCTATCTTTGTTTTTTTTTACTATTGCACTCTTTTTTATTGCAGGATGGGCGAAAGAACTGATTTTTTCAGAGTCAGTCCTAATTTGTTCTAAACATTGATGTCAAATTGGTTTTGTATTTGTAATTTAATATAAACACACATTATTTATTTATTTATTATTGTTTTTGGGTATTTTTTAGCAAATTTTATTATGTTTACTTAGGAAATTTTTGTTTTCAACTGTGGAAAATTTTATTTCAGCTTTATTTATGATTTGGTTTTATGTTTCAAATATTATAAAACAAAAGTGAAATAAGTGATTGATTTTTTTATTACTAGCTTATGAATGATTATCTGCTGAATTATTCTACACAACTATTGAAAAAGGTCTCTTCCAAAAAATATTTTAACAAACTCTTCCAATCAAGTATGAGACTATTATTAAGCCATTGAGGATGGTCTTGAGCTTGATTGAAAGCATTCTCATTCTTAATATATAATTTTTCTGGAGAACTCATTTCTCCATTCCATTTTCATTTCTTATACCTTGTTAACTACTCTACTACCTGTGATATTTTCATAAAATATAAATTGTTACTTATTTATTCTTGATAAATAACCCTCCTCTACAAATTCTTAAAATTTATTTATTTCTGTGATTGTTTATGGTTTTAGACTGAGTGCCAGAAATGATCCACGAGGCTCTGGAAGCAGTAAAAAGAGGGAGAGTGCTGTAAGCACTGCTACCAACCTGACTATGGTTGGTGGTTCACATCGAGTATCTAATGGATCAGTTATTGTTTCCCTTAAAACAGACTGTACTAATATGTTATAAGTTCTTTATTTGTGAGTGCTGTTTCTGTAAAATAGAACAAGGATTTCTTTAGATATTTATTCTTTAGAATCCACTCATTTTAAATCCAGCCCAAAACTTCTAGTGATAGAAAGTCCTACTTCTAGTCTAGGATAGATATAAAGTCTCACTTCTAGTCTGGGATTGATTGAAAGTCCTATTGTTGCTTAATGTATACCAAGTTAATTAAATTTACCTCCAATCGGAGGGAAAACAAGGTCTATAGATTGTAAAGTGTTATTTAACAGCTTTGTCCAGTAACAGAAAGTAAAAATTTAACTCCTTGATGATAAGTGTAGCCAACTTAAATAGAACAGCAAAACTTTATTTGGTTGGATTTTTGGAAGATTTATGTTGGCGCCTCTAATTTATATATTTCTTACATAGAGATATATTCTAAGATTTATATTCTTATACTCATACAAGAGGGGGCATAGCCTATTTTATTACATTAAGAGGCCTGAAACATAATTTTGGAGCTCTCAGGGGGTCTGTGTAACCTCATTGAACCCTCTTCTATGAGTAAGTTATGGTACAACAAATCAATAGTGTCATGCTTTTCACACGATTGTGTTTTTGTATTATAAATGTTCTTCAAAATAAGTTACTGAATATGTTACTAACTAACATTAGTAGTAAATATGTTACTAAATAAGTTTTAATATTTGTACTTTTTACTACATTATATTAATAATTGAAGGTGTTCAGGTTACTTTTTCAATGTTTCAAAATTCAACCGATAGGCCCCCTCTAGTAATATATTTCTATGATTTCTTACATGACTCTTCAATAATATGTTTCTTTTTAAAAAGTTCGTTAGTTAACGAAAATTCGTTTTTTGACAATTTTTTTTGTTAACTATGTTAAATTTTTTTCAAGTAGTGTAGAAATTAAATACAGAAAAGACTTATTAATAATGGAAGAAAAATTGTAGACATAGATGAACTATATTATGATATTCCTGAAGATATAGTCCAAGAAGCTAGGGCAGTCAAGTTAGATTTGTTACCTACAAAATATAAAAAGGTACAAAAATATATACTAAATTTAAAACTTGGTGTCTTGACAAATATATTAAGAAAACCAATAATTTATTTATTCATATCAACAAATCATTAATTTGTTGATTTTCTCTCTTTTGAAGGTAAAAACATGTACACACCTCAAGAGCAAATTGTCACAACTCCCAGAGCAATAATTAAATATATATTAATATACTTTACAGTCTATAGTTTAGTTTAAAAATCTTGACAGGTCAGTTTAGACACCACTGATCTTAGGGAAAAAAATCCCTGAAAGAAGGGAGCGGGAAAAAACTATGTAAACAAATCAGGTTATTTTAACTGCATTTTCTTGGCGATGTTTTTTTACATTTCTTTTGTGTAGTTTTATTTTAAAATATAATTCTTAAGATTAATTTGAACGTAGTTTTCAAAACTATGTAATCAAAAGAAGAACCACTAACAAAGTAAATGATTGCCGGGAAGAAGGTTTTTTCCCTACAGCGGTTAATGTGGTAGGGATTTTTTCTCTATTTAAGTGAGAGGTTGGCAGCGGCTTCTCTGATTGGTCAATCCCCAAAATACTTATGACCTTGAGGATTTTTAAACTAAACGATAGACTGTAGGTACACCATGGAAACCAATAAATTAGTCTCTGGGCTTTGCCTAGAGACTTAACATTCATAATTCCCTTGTCTTTTGCCTTCAGGAATCAACTTTATTGCTCAGGGATTTATGACAAACTTTACACTATTGGTGCGTAAAAAACAATAATTTTTAAATGTAGCTTTATATAGGTTTTCTCATTGGTGCCATCAACATTTTATTAAAGTAGAGGGGTGAAATAGTAGACTATATTATTCTACTAATAAGGGTGACTTTATTGCTGCAATAACATGTTTATTGACAAGCAAATTGAGGCAAAAATAAATTTTGAAATCAATAATAATCACTTTACAAAAATCTCCTCATTCACTTTTTTTAAGCCTTCTGCAAAATTGAAATAAATGTCTAATATGCTCAAAGATGTGTCTACTTAGAGAGTTATAGAGTTGCCTAGTTGACATAAAAGTAAATTCTTCTTCTTTTCTACAATTCAACGGCTATAGTGTCCCTGCTTTAAGTGATCTTAAAAATATGCATAATAATTACACGCATTTAAAATTTCACAGTTCTCATAAAATTAATTTATTGACTTAGTTTTAAGTTTAAATAACTATATTATATGTGTAATATTTGGTGTTATAAGTATAAATAATATAAGTTTAAATTATAAAGAAAATTATAGTTATTCAGTAATAATTGTCTTTCATGTTAGGGTTACCGTCTTTTAAAGATTAAACAATAAATATATCTACGTTAAAGAATGAAATTGACCAATATTAGATTGATGTCAATATATTAAGTAGTCAGTATTATACAATGATTACCTTATTTATTTTGTTTTAATTTATTTATTTTTATTAATTGATCTTCATACATTTAAAGAATTAGAGAAATTTATTATATTGGATTCAGAATAATTCTAATTTTCAGTAAAACTATTTAAGATAGTAATTAAAATAAATAAAATTGAAATAATTAAAAAAGTTTCCAAGTTATGCCTACTTTAAGCTTAAAGTAAGCCTACTAACAGCTTATTTTGAGCTTATATTATGTCTACTTTAAGCTTAAAGTAAGCCTACTAACAGCTTATTTTAAGCTTATAGTGTGCCTACTTAAAGGTTATTTTAAGCTTTTACTGTGCTTACCTTAATTTGATTACAAGCTTGCTATCTACTTGAAGCTTGAAGTGTCAAAAATTAATTACTCTAAGTACCTGTTTAATTAATCGATTCTGATGTTTACTATAGGCATTTAAATGCATTTCAATACATAAATTCAGAATTTAATTGATTATTTAAAAAACAAGTTGTAGGAATGATCTAATTGTGCCAATTAGCACTTTTATGAGACTAACAATACACATTTTTTTCTTCAATTTTTGCAAATCAGTTGAATATATGTCATGTCTTTTATAGCAACTATGTGAAGGTGTATGTATTAACGTAGAATAGATTATTAAATTTTATAGTTTTGCTAGACTTTATAATAACACTAAGAAATGTTTTTTATGATTATGTGTTTTATAATAACACTTGCTAGACTTAATGTTTCCTCAAAATATTGAAAAAATTGTGCACTTTAAGAACCTTATTGGCTACTTAGTATAAGAACATAATGCAAACAACGATATTTACATAGGCTTATAAAAATAACAGGGTCAATGTATCTGATTTGTAAATAAATAGAATAGTGTAAATGTTTTTTGCCAAAACATAAATGTGTAGTATGTTTTTTAATTGATGTCACTATACTTATATGTTTGGATACTCTGAAGAAACTAGATCCCTTCAAACCCACAATCCCTTAGTAAACCGTGTTATATAATATGCAATTACATTTTGTGAACATTTTTGATTGTAAATGGGGTTGACTTCAGATCTACACTTATTTTGAAGAAAGATATATGTTTTGACCCCCTTTGGGTCATCTTCAGGCTGGATCCTTAAAAGGTTATTTAAACAACATTTCTAAAAAAAAAATATTTTACATTTTTATGAATATAGTAGTTAAATACTTCAGTTAATTAAATAACTTTTTGAGGATATAGCCTGAAAATCAACCAAAGGCGATGAAATATACAGCTTCCATTAAAATAACTTGTAGAACAGTCAGTTCCTTTTTCTAAATTATTATGGTTTTCTACAAAAAGATGTTTCGGTATTAATTAACTTATTTAAAATAAAATAATAATTTAATTGAAAACAGATAAACCAATTTGATTATGATTTAATGCTAAAACTTATAAAGAAATAAATAAATAAAGCGACAATCTCTCCACAAGTGTAAAACTATATTTACAAAGCCGGCTTTCGACTGCTAACAGCCATCATCAGTGCTGTAGAGAAGCGAGAAAGGAAGAAAAATATATACTATATCATTTGAGACAGAGGTTGAAATCTGACTCAAATGTAAAGAAATTATATAGAAATTTATTCTTTTGGTATTGTTTCAATCATTGTTAATTTATATTAATTTAAATACTAATTTATTGTGGTTATCCCTTTAAATAGCTTAAAAACAAAAGCACATTTTCTCTTGGTTTCAGATTTAAGAGGGAATCAGAATTATTTATTTTAGTGTTTTTTGAGCTTACACACTTTATACAAGAAATGGAAGCACTGGATTTGATTTATTTAAACTCATGATTTCATAACATTGTATCAATTAATACTAAGTTAAAATAATATATGAACCTGGTTTATGTATTACCAATCTACTTTTGTCTAAATCAAGGACCTCATTAGATTCTATATCAAACACTATGCGAATTGTTTGATAGTTTCACTGGATATTGAATACTCTGACAATATAGGTACACTACACTAATTAACAAATACAAACAAGGTCATTATTAATGCATTTAAAATATTAAAAAATATAGTTTTTTCCTATTTCAGTAACAAGTCTAATCACTATGGCCAATGCTTCTACAAGAATGCAAAGGGTTTAAATCATGCCTATAAAATGTATAAAAAAAGTAGTGGATGTTTTGGTAGAACACTAGAATATTCTGGTAAAGTAGTATGAAGCTACGATTTAAACAGACTTCAGGATAGCAATCCCAGAATTAATATATCTTGATGAATCAGCTAACGTCGATACTTGGTGTTTGATTTTCATATCCAACAGCAAGTATCAACGGTAGCTGATTTTTCTATTGCTTCTTCAACTTGCGGTAAATATAGCCTCTTTAATTTTATTGTGTCTCTCAAATTCGCCTTAAATAGAATTCATTTGGTCTATGTTTCATTTATAAAACTAGTACAAGTGATTGACTCATATTATAAAACATATTATCTTTTCTTTTATCGTACTTAAAACTTGGAAATGTGTATTATTGTGTAATTTATTATGATTATTATTTATATTACTGTAACTATGAATAAGAAAAAAATATAAAAAGAGAATAATTTTGTATTCAGACTTGTAACAGGATTTTACTAGTATTTTTAATATTATTTCTATTAAATGTTATATGTATTAAATATACGAATAAATGTTTATAACTATGGTAATTTATTTACCTGAAGTACATAAATCCAAATTAGTAAATAGAATTAAAATTCTTATATAAAAAAATATTCTATAATGATTTTATATTGAAATAAAGCTTTAATATGGGCAACGGTGGCTGCATTTGAACACTTTTCTTTTACTTCTTATACTTATAATTAAACTAACCAATTAATAAATTCTTTTTAAAACTAATATTTTTTCAGGATTAATAAGAAATTATGAATAAAATGATCCTGAATAAAAAAGAGAGAAAGGAAGAAGAGAGAAAAATTGAATACGTAGGTTAATTATTTTATATTTATGAATCACCAACGCATTTAATAATTAAAAAAAAAATAGTGATAAAACCAGATATAAAATTCTAAAAAAACATGTTGCTAGGAAAAAATTCTTGATAAATAATAATAAAGAAAAAAGAACAATAATATGTAGGGTTTTTATTTAATATTTAGATTTTTCTTTCTGTTTGTTTTTCTGAGAAAAAATATAATGACATTTTTGTATCTAATGAAAAAGTGTGAAGTGTTTTTCCTTTGAAATAGTTAAAAAGTGTCTACATTTTTAATTCATGACTAACAAATATTTCTACTAAAAGCATATCAAATTTCATTTTTTAAATTGAAAATATTTTTATTTTCAATATTTTTATTAAATACATGCTTTTTTAGTTTACTAACAATACTTACAAACAAAAGAAAGCAATGCACTTTAAATCTTATGAATATGTACTTTATAATTAAAACTACAGTGAAAAAATTCCATATATATACCCTTCTATATGCTACACCACTTAAAAAGGAAGGTAAAATTAATGAATACTAAAATACCTCCAGCTCTAAGCAAAAAATATACAAAAATCTGAAACTGCATTTCATTTAATATTTTACTTATATTCAATATAAATTCTTGCTTAAGGTTTCGGAACCTATTAGAGCATTTTATATTCCTTATTCATTAGACAAGCCTTAAGAATAGAAATGTTTAATTATTTTCTTCCATTAGATTTTTATATTTTTCTTTAAGTTCTCTGTGTCTCTTAGACTTTGCATCCCTCTTTTGTTTCTCTTTAGCAGTAGCAGATTTTATTTGTGCTTCAACACTGAGATCTCCATTGAAATGATTATCCAATTTCGTTACGAGCTTTTCACGAGCTAACTGCCTATTTTTATCCAGAAGTCTTGATTCGTGACATTTTACAACCAAGCCTACAAAATAAAACAAACAAAAACAATGAAGTTCGGATGTTATTTGAAGTCTGTTTTAAGCATCTAACTGCTACCTAATCTTCTATACTTCAGGTATATTTTGTAATCTTTTATGCCTTTAAACAATTTGGTGATGGACAATTAAGTATGAAACCCTGCTTAGTGCTTAGGATATAAAGGACTGCTTTTAATATATTTAGAAGAGTTTATTAAGTTCTTAAAATATTTAGATGAGTTTATTTGGAATTTTTATAAAATGTCTTGAATTCTTCTCTATAACCCAAAGAACCAAATAAAAATATAGCTTTCAATTAACTTTTTTATATTTTTTACAAAATCTGATGTTGCATGCGATACCCAAAGTTAACTCAACTACCAAAAAAAGTACCCTAAGTTTCATTAATTTTAGGGATTTTTTATTGGCTCAGAATCCATTTCAGGCCAAAAGAAGTTATTTGGAGGTATATTTTTTTTGGGGGGGGGATCCCAAAATGTATGGGGGGCCGACAAAACAAATTAAATTAAAATACAACAGAACGTATTAAAATAATAATATAACGTCTGAAAATAAAATTTTAGGAGTAAAATGCTATTTTCCCCTCGCAATTACCTCCATCAGCTTTGCCTTTAGAGTTAAACATATAAATATCTTGGAGTTAAAATCTTTGGTTTCCTCGGCTTTCGCCTTAGGAGCCAACTAACTGCTCAGGGAAATAATAATATTCGTTACTCCCTTGCTGCATAAATTACTATTACCTTTTCTAAACCTCTTAATTTAATTTTTAGTAATTTTTTAAAAGAAAATTACTACTAATGAAGACATGAATTAGTTTCTTGAACCCCAATATTTAAAAAAAGAAATATACATACAAAGTTTAAAATATTTTTCACTCCTTTATTCAACAAATGTGTTTTACCAAAATTAATAAATATTTTATCAATGTTACCTGTAGGAAGGTGTTTAAGGACAACACAGTTAGCTGTTTTATTAACATTAGAGCCTCCAGGGCCACTTCCCCTCACAAATTGCTCTTCTATTTCGTCCTCCTTTAATTTTGGTACATTTGATCGATCTACATGAATATTTCTTGACAATATGGTAGCATAGTTTTTTATCAAATTATAAGAGCAGCCAAAGTGAGAGCAACCTAGTTATATAAAAAATAGGTTTTAAAAAGATAAACCATAACATCAACTGAGTATCAAAAACCAAATAGTCGGACAATTTTTTTTTATCATTCTAATCTTTTTTTCTTCTTTAAAGCAATTGATATTAATAAAATTTAATTAGCTAGAATTATTGATATTTTTAAACTAGAATATCTAAGGTTTAATAAAATATCTAAATAAAAGGATGTAAATAAAAGTCTATCCACAAATAAATTTCAACCAAGGTAATGATGACAAAACCGGCTTTTAACCTAATACAAGTCATCCTCAGTGCCGGTGTGAAGAAGCTGATTTTTCTTGAGTCTAGTTACAAGATTTGAGACTGGATGCAAGACTACCTCCCGTCTCAAATCTTTTAACAAGACTCAAGAGGAAAAATTAGCTTCTACTCACCAGCACTGAGGATGACCTGTATTAGGTTGAAAGCCGGTTTTGTCATCATTACATTGGTTGAAATTTATTCGTGGATAGACTTCTATTTACATCCTTATGGTATAAAATCCACTAGTGCTTATAATTTACATATCTAATTAAAAGTTTATTTAACAGAATGTATATTAATGGACATTATTCAGCTTATCAGGTGCTGATATAGAAGACCTTTGTAAATCACACTTTGAAAGACCATAGTTTTATCAAAAATGACCCACTAGACTGTAGTGTATTATCCCATTAAATTGACAACACATAGTTGCTAATGGTTACAGTAAAACTTTGGTACTGATAAACCATTGATAATTCTCTGGTAATGATCTACCAAATTTTATCAGTATTTTTGGTAAAATATTTGTAATACCTTTTAATGGGACTTGTTTTAGAAGTAAAAATAGAAAAATTGAAGACTATATTTGTTATTCTGTAATACATGATTTTAGATTGATTGACTAACTATAGAACAGTAATACATTTTGTCTTCAAATACATTCGTCCAATAGCTTCTTATATTTAATTACTTAACGCATATTTTTGATATAATATAATAAAAATATAATATAACAAACCCAATGTCAAATTCATCCTATACAGTAATTAAATATTAGATATATCTATCCAACATAGACTAATCCCTTTTTTGACTGTTTGATTCAGCAATACAGCCACAATTAATTGTTACAAGTATTAGGCCCATATTCAAAGACATTTTCCCTTACCTATACCGTAAGATTTTCTTAAGGAATCCTTAAGCAGATGTAAAGGCTTCCTTTAAGTAAGAGTTTAGGAGATGCTATACATTTTAATCTAGTTTTAGGTCTACTTTAGGATGCTTTAATGGCTTCTTAAAGAAGCTTTTAGGTAGGTATCTACATAGAAGCCATTAGGTATCCTTAAGGAAGCTTTTATGTATCCTTAAGAAAGCTTTTAGATATCCTTAAGGAAGCCTTTAGATATCATTATGGAAGCCTTTAGATATCATTATGGAAGCCTTTAGATATCCTTATGGAAGCTTTTAGTTATCTTTAAGGAAGCCTTTAGGTACCCATATGGAAGCCATTAGATATCCTTAAGGAAGCCTTTAGATATTAAATAAATAAAGCAACCGTCTCTCCACAAATGTAAAAACTATATTTACAAAGCCGGCTTTCGACTGTTAACAGCCATCATCAGCGCCTACCAACAATGTAAAAACATAATAAGATAAACTAAGTACAAAGATAAATAAAACAAGGTCAAAAGATAAAAATAACAGTACATGATATAGTGTATATTTTCTTCCTTTCTCGCTTCTCTACAGTAATTGGGTTTTTGATTTTTTATGTTTTTTGTTATGTTATTTTATACATTTTTTATATTTTGTACTGTTATTTTTATCTTTTGACCTTGTTTTATTTAACTTTGTACTTAGTTTATCTTATTATGTTTTTACATTGTTGGTAGGCACTGATGATGGCTGTTAACAGTCGAAAGCCGGCTTTGTAAACATAGTTTTTACATTTGTGGAGAGACGGTTGCTTTATTTATTTAATCACTACCTCCACGGTTCAGAATACCTTTAGATATTCTTATGGAAGCTTTTAGGCATCCTTAAGGAATAGGTAAGGTAAATGTCTTTGAATAAAGGCCTTAGAGTAGTTTTAGTGACTTGGTAAGACTCTTTAGAGAAATAATCCTGTGATTGCAGTTTAGAAAAAAATCATACCATAATCTAAAACTTAATTGAACTCTTTAAAGTATATTAAAAGCAATTTTTCCTTGTCAGTTGTTCTAGCCCTATTTTCAATATTAAGCATCCCAATGGTCTAATATTAAAACTTTTTAGTTGACTTCGCTACTTACATAGCAGAAAAGTTGACTTAAAGTTTCACTTACGCCATTGATTTATAGAAAATCATATTGAATTGAAAAGGGCAGATAGACTATTGTTGTATATAGTCGGATATTAGCTATTTTACATGGAATACAACACTATACTATACCAACATACAAAAATCAAATTAAAATAAATTTAAAGATATGACAGTCCAGGAGCCCTGATGTGTTTTTCTATATCACAAAATTTGTAAGATGTTTTATTATACAAGTTACAGAATCATAGAGTAGAGCAAGAAAACCATAAGTCTGGTGATTTGATATGGGGGTTGACCGCTAAATTTTCAAATTATTACAACTATTTTATTTTTAAAACTAGTGGTACTTGAGAAAATAAACATTTTTATAGTACGACACACGGCTAAAATCAATTGACAGCGCGCCAAAAATCTGTGAGGGAAAGAATTCTATAGGTTCAGACCGACCCTGCTCTTTCCCCCTCCACCTCATGCCAACCTCGGTATAAAAAAGTACCTTTTTCGTAAATAAAATCATAAAAAGGCAACACTGGTTGTAAATATTTGTAACCTCGCGTCGCTTTTATTTCCCTCATTGTGCATATTGATCTGTTTGATTTCGTTTCGTTTCATTCCAATCTGTTCAATTTATCCAATTATTGCAAAGTTGTAATATGATCTGAGTTGTCTATATTTGACGCATGGACATTGACGTATTCTTCAAGCATTTCTTGAATTTGAGTACAGGGCAGGTTCTGTGCTCTGTCAACCAAAAGACAGCATTTTTTTGAAAATGCCATGTCTTTCAATAGATGACAGTCTTGACTCTTTAAGGCTTGAATGCATATTGTGTCATATTATTTTTATAATATGAAACAATACGCATTCAATTATACAAACTTGACACAAAAAAGCAGTTTGTTTTGAAAAAATATAATTATAGCTGACAATTTATTTAAATCGTCAAACTTTTATCAAAGAACTATTATGATCCATTGCATTACGTAATTAACAACTTTAACTCCACTTAATTCATACTTCCCGAACAAATTTAAAGCAACACTTAGTTGGTAAATTTATAAGATACAATAATATTCCTTCTCAAAAACTAAATAAATCATTTTTAAAAATAAAAAAATACGATATCAAATAAAAACAAATAATAAAATTCAAAACATAACCTGACTTTCAGTGTTGGTAGGGAATTTTTTTTGTTACATAAAAAAAGGGATTTTTTTATTAAAAAAAGAAGGTTGAAAGCATTGAGATTTTGGCGGGCTGTCAATTGATTTAAGCCGTGTGTCGTATTATAGTTCTGGTCATTCTTTACCTACATCTTTTTGTATTCAAGATATAAAGTTATAAGAAATATAATGAGTGCTAGAAAGTTTAGAGAGAAAGGGTCAATGATATTTCGATGGACTGTATCTTGAAAATGAAGCTACGTCAGCAAATACTGACCAGGACTAAAATGTTTGATTTCTTCAATGCTACGACTTTTATCAGAATTTTTAAAAAGAAATTAGTTATAATTTGTTGTTTTGAACCTGTATAGTATAATTTTTATTAAAAATGTATGTATCATGTAAAATATTTGCATTTTAATTATTGTTAAGCTCTTATTAAAAAAAATTGTACAGTTTTTGTTAAATAAATAATAATTTTAAAATATTGCTGAATCAATGTATTGTCCAGCCCCTGATTATATCACCAGACTTTACGTTTTCGACCCTATGGTCCTGTAAATCCTATAAAAAATTAGTCCATAATCATAAGACTTAAAAACTCACCCCTGAGATCTCAGAATATGACATAATATATCAATTAATATAACACATTTGAATTGATAGTAGAAGACGACCATAAATTACCTGTCGGTAGATGTTTAAGAACAACACAATTAGCAGTTTTGTTAACATTCTGTCCTCCAGGTCCACTGCCTCTCACAAATCTTTCTTCTAGTTCATCTTCAACTATCTTGGGTACTTTAGATCGATCTATATGAAAACTCCGTCGAATATCAGTATTAGAGTTCAACTGAACTGGATGAGCAATGAATTTAGCAAAGGTGAGATTTTTTAAATTCTGGTTTAATTCAAAATTTGATCTTGTAGGGATCAATTTAAATATTTTTGCTGCAGCTGATGAAACAAAAATTAACATTCTTCCGCTTTTAAACAACTCTTTTTAATTTCAAAAATTCTTGTCCTTTCTGTAAAATAAAATTCAATTCCTTACTACAGAATCAATTTTTTCTAGACAGATTATTATTATTATAGCCCGTTTAAAGCTTTGCAACTCATCAAAGGTAACCCCTACAGTAACCACCTTATGTGGTAGAGGCAACAGTTGGAGGCAAAGCCTACTCTAAAGTTGGTGATAATTTATTTGAACAATAATCTTATAAAAACTGAGAGCATAATCTGGGAAGCGAACCTCAAACCTCCATGGTTTCAAAAGTCAGTATAAATACTAAAACTTTAACGACCTCAAAAAGGGAAGCGGCTCTCTTTCAAGATGGATATAGAATGAACAATTAAAATTTGTTTAGCAATCATTTTTCTTTTAATTTTAATTTTTTCAAAAAAATTAAGCCCTACTGTTTGATTCTTCTCAGTTACCCATCTTCCTCACTGTTTTATCTCCTCTCTTTGATTGTGGATAAAACCACAAAAATAAATAAAGGGAAATAAATAAACTCAAAAAATACTTTTATACAGTATTTTTATTTCTTATTTTATGATTGATTTTTTATACAAATAAATTGTTTAAAAATTATGAATTACTAAAACATTTAAAAATTACTTGTCTTACATCTAAATATTAAAAATATTTGGATTAAAATCAAGTTTTATATTCTATTCAAGTGTTTTCTTTATGGACAAATAAATTATTTATAATCTATAACTTATTATTTATTTTATAGTTGTTTAAGACAATAAAAAAATATTAATAACTCACTAAACAAATTAAAATATATACATGATTTTTTTTATAAGGTCACCCAAGGAAACATGGTACAGTCTGGTGGCATAATCCCTTTATTCATTGTTTCCTGACAATACAAATAAATAAAGGGTTCTAATATAATGAAAACTGACTGTATTTGCTCTAATTAGATTTCCATGCTTCATCAGTCAACTTTGTCAACTGACTTTAATTTCAGATGAAAAATAAGAAAATGTCAACACTGTCAAAGCAAAGAATTAAATAAGAAACAATTCAATTATTAGGGGATATTTAGGCTATTTACATTCATAGTTAAGCCTTCACCAGTCTAAAATTGGTCTGACATGACGCAAAATAATATTTACAATATTGTTTCACTATTTTAAGTATTAAAAGTCATAAAATATTAAAATATCATTAAAAAACAGTCATAGACAAGAAAACAAATGGGTAAAACAAGCATAAACCAGTAAAAATATCACCAAACAAGTTGCTAAAGTGGTACTAAAAAAATAGATTGGATAATTTTTATTAACAGGGTTAGCCTAGTTAGTTAAAATAGGTAGCTAATATAATAAGTAGCTCAATTAGAATGGAATTGAGCTACGAATAACAAGTGATTCGACTTCCATTAAAACCTTGGGCCAGTTCTTAAAACTCGATTTTAAAAATGGCTGCAAGTCTCTTAAGATACTGAAATATGGATGTCAACTGTAAAAATATTGAGTAACAAACTGTCAAAAATATTGGGCAAACAAACCACCACAAAATATTGGTTTTATTTTCGACCAAGAAAGAAAGTTTTAATTTTTTCACAATTGTTTTGTACGAATTTGCAGAAACTTCCTCTGCAATAACTCAAGCCGCTAAAGTACCCCTGGCGACCAAAAATTTAATTTTTGGTCAAATTTTGTTTAGACAGCCTAAAATACATTAAGTCGTTAGTTGTTTCTATTCTACTATGAGCTATAAGTGGATTAGTTTACTGGCACCAATGATGCATGATGTGAAAAAAACAGATTTAATAATGCACAAATTAGACAAAGCAAAATAAAATAGCAAAAAGCTATTTTATTAATAATATTTGATGGCTCTTACTAGTTCATACCCTACCCATTACTGTCAATAACTAGAGTTCATAAAACAATTGAATTCATATCAATAAAAAGATCACGTCAAACTTAAAATGAAGCAGTCAATCAAATATCTTTATTTATTACTAGTACAAACTATCTTTCTTATAGTTTTTAAGTAAAGTTATACATTAACATAAATAAGACAAACAAATACACAATATTTTAAGAAAGTTAACCTAAAATTGTAGTTTCTTTAAATAATAAATCAATTTTAGTGGCTAAAATTATAAAAACAAAAAAATATAAAATATATTAACAATGCTAGTAGTTGGTTTTGACTGATAAATGACATACATTCAATATGGAAATGTGATTGAGAATTCATGTTTCGGGAGCAAAACTTAAAATTACTCTTATTTTTAAGACATCTCCAATGCATAAAAATAGTTTAACACATAAAAAACCCCTTTTAACTTATTGAAAGTCAGAGGTAAAAAATAAATAAACTTTTCTCAGTTATTAGCTTCTACCAAACTCAAAATTATAACTATGTATCTAGAAGTAGGAGACTCATATTTGAGAAAGAAATATCTATTACACTCGAGTTATGACTTAAACACCGGACAATTTAGTTAGGGTATGTTTCTCCAAGCTGATTGACATCAGCAGCTTGTTCAATCTAATTTATAAAACAAATCAGAGAGATTCTGATTTTGAATTAATCAGACTGAATTCTCAGATTCCTGAACTTTGAATCTAACTTATTTCTTTTGTTAATTTTTTCAAGATAAAAAGTTAATGAGTCTAGAAATTAAAGATATGGTCTATAGGCCTTCCAGCGATAAACAAGTTAAGCTAGATGAATAAGCCAATGTTTTGCTTCCACTATGAGAAGCACATTCATGGATGTAGAACATCATGGATGGAATTACAGTGCTTTCTACATTGCCAGCAGTCATATACCACAAAAACCTAAACTTCCATGGCAATAACCTCCAGAAACTATACCGAACCCCAGAATATAAAAAATACACATTTCCATAAACATTCAATTTCATTAAACAAGCTCGATGCAATTTTTTTACATTCAACCTTTCTTAAACGAATCAAAATACAATAAATTGAAATAACCTTTAAAAATAAAATCAATAACACTAAAAATTGCTTTATTCTAAATAGAAACGTATAAACAAACAATTACTCGACTCCTAAAAATATTTTAATGATGGAACAAATAAATAATTTGATTCGTTTGTTCAAATTATTTTTTTCTTTATCATGCGAAAAATTTAAAATTAAAAAAATATTAAACAAATCATATCAAAAATAATAAAATTTGTTCTTATATTACAGCAAACCACATTAATTATTTACAACATTGGTAGATAAAATAACTAGAGGTCTACAACTAATTATAGAAATTGGAAAAATTATACCAAACTTCATGCATTTAACTTCATAAATTTTCATTTATCATCAATAAATGTATCACTAATGTCTGATGACGCTCATCATGCCATATTTTATTGGTGTGAAAATTAAACATAATAGAAGGGATTGCGTAAGGTTTTATTTCTTGAAACTGGTTGAGAAAATGTAGAGAGAGACACTTCGAATTTTCATATTTTGTTAGTTGACCTCTAAGCTGTAATATTTTTTTATTGCTATGGATATATTGACAAACTATTTAGTGCCAATCTTTTTACAATATTCAAGTCATCTATGAAGGAGATAGTTCATTCAAAGAGATTTAAATGTATGGATGAATAGATTAATAAGTCTGTCGAATCCACGGTGATGGTTGATATCAATCTATCATCATAAACACTTCATCCAAATTAAGTTTTCTCCATGGTTTTCTTGCAGCTCTTCTCATCTCCACCGAAGTCAATCTCCGTCGAAGTTTCTTGGTAACATCAGTCGATTTAAAATATACATCATCGGGGGCGTCCATCCAAGCAATGACTTGCTTGCGACCAGATCTAGCGAGAGCAGCAGCTCGAATTTTACCATTCAAATGATTAATAACAGTCCGGGTGCCACCAACACCTACTTTAGTGACTTTCTTCACAGCACCACCAGGTATTGTATGAAAACTTAAGTCTACACCATCAATTTCTTCATATTTTCTTTTAATTGATAAAACGGCTTCACCCTTGTTAGGAATCCTTTCATACATTAAACTACCGTCGGGAGCTTTAGGTGGTTTTGGGAACGCAATTCGTTCACTTTTAGGGATTTTACTCTTTTCTGTCGGAGCTAACCACTCTGGTATTTTCAACTCATACCTTCCAATAATTGCCAAACGTGTAGCTATGGCAGTAACACTGCCTCTCTCTTTCAAAGGTCCTAAAACGTGTTTCATTTCATTAATGTTTCGTCCCATTAATTTAACAGTACTCTCTTGTTTAATTGCAGCAATGTCGATAGCCTTAAATGGCGATCTGGCAGCACGTCTCGGTTTCAATATAGCTTTACAAACTCTTCTCGAAACTTTGGTTGTTAGAGTTGTAGCTAAATAGAAAGCAGTTCGTGTTTTCATAACAGGTTTCGGTGATCCTTGCCTGATAGCTAATCCATGAGCACTAGCATAGTGCCTGACTAGCTGCGCTTTGACTTTAAACTCCTTAGCACACCCTATAATACTGCAACGATGAGGTCTGTGTGTGCTCATAGGATTCATGCATCTTTCGTCGTCACTTAAATTATCGCTTTTCTTCTTTAGTTCAGGTTCACCAAGAGTAGAGGGTTTCTTGAGACCACCATACTTCTTCCAATAATTCCAACAGGTGTTGCACAACTTACTCTGAGTTTGCCCCCACGTGTACCACTGGCTAGATGAATTAGTTCCACATGACTCACAGGGTCGGCTACCTATAATTATCTCAGCAGATCCATTCATTATACCTTTAGTCGAGTGGTCTTTGGAATAATTCGGTATATAAACTTGTTTAAGTTTACTTTCAGCCTCCACAGCTTTAACCCTTTTCTGCTGAACATACCTATCAGTGGTTTTCCACATATAATAATACTCAATAATATTTTTCAAAGATTTCCAAGGTAAAAAGTCATGTCTAATATCATTAAAGTCTTTACCGTATTTCTCTAAAGCCTCTTCAAATAGATTTGCCTCGGAAGCGGACCACTCTTCCATTTCATCTCTGCAAAGCACAGGGCCAGTAGGTGGAACCAATGAAGTAACAGCATCACTAACTGTATATTTGTGTGTGTGTAGTGTATCCATAGCATGGAATAGAGTAATATCACGAGAAGCTGCAGCAGCACTCATATGCAAACTCGGTTGTTTCACCGAACTGGTACAATCTAAAGCGCGTGCAAATGTACCGATTGATCTTGCGGTAACTAAAAACTGATCGATTTGTCGATCAGTTAGATTATGTTCCGGAGTCCAAACCAAAGTCTCTAAATCTTCCAAATTACGGTTATCTGGTTCATCGCTAAGTAATAATTGCATATCGGCTTGATAACGGCTTCCAACTCTGATCTCACCCTTATCGGCCAGTAGTGTTCTTTGAGAAGGATCAAAAACTAAACAGTAAAAAAACATATCATCATTGTTGATGTAACTCAGGAATGATTCAGTTTCATTCAATAACGTCACTGAACATTTGCCACGAATGTGAGTTGCAGGGAGAGTTTCCAACTGCCTGGACAGAAACAATTCTCGGTGCTTTATCTGGTGCTTCTGTTGATGGCTCAGATCTTCCTTATCATTAAGCTGACCTTCCTGCTCCAAAGTGAAATGGTGTTTATCAGCCAAACTTACTAAAGTGCTAGGTAAATCACGTCTTCTAAAAAAGCACATAACTTTAGCCTCTACATTCCCGCTCGAAGTTTTGTTTAATTCTTCTATCCTTCGTATCTGATAAGGCGAAGTTGAGGTCGTCTCAAAATACACGTAATCCCCAACTCTATACATATTTGAAGTCATTTTTTCATAAGTACAATTAATTTAAGCAACATAAAATTATATAATCACTACAATTAAATAATATGATTGCTCATATACTCTGATTCACACCATCATGTCAGTAAAATAGGTAAATATTTACATAGCAAAATGATAATGCAACATGAAAAAAAAAAATAAAATAGACTTCTAATAACAAATATTTATCCACAAAGACAGCTCCAGCTGCATTTAAAATCCCTGAAACATAAAAAAAGAACATTAAAGTACTTTCGATAAACCTCTAATTTAGATAAATATTTGTCATTTTTCAATATTTACAAATTGGATTTTTTCTTTGTGTAATTTAATAAATAAATATGATTAAAATATTAAAATTGAAATATTAAATGGTTTGAAAACTGGAGTAGTTAGTAATTATATTAAAAATTAGACATACACATTACTTTTCCTTTATACCTCCAGTGTAAATGAGGGAAATAAATAAAACTTCATTAAAGTAAAGATTATAAATAAAAAAAATATAAATATTTGACTTACTTTATCTCAGTAAGACTTAATAATTTGTTCAGTCAAATTTAAAAAAGAAAATTCACTGTTGTCAAAATAACACTAAATAAAAAAATCCAATATGAAAATATTATTAACTATAGAGGCAAAAAAATAACACAAAATTATAAAAAAAATACATGTTTTATTTTAACGTTTTTAGTAGAGTTTTGTCATGAAAATGTTTAAGACTGGGGGAATAAAAAAGGGTATTTGACCAAACAGGAGGATCTTCAGTGCACACCTGGAAAAGTAAAAGGATGCCCTCAAGTTCCTTTTATCCACAGAGATATACTTCTAGAGGGGACTCTTGTTAATAGATGAGAGTTTAAAAGATAAATTTAAAAATGCTTAAAATTTGAGCCATAAATTTTGTTTTGGGTTTTAAATTAAGCCAGTTTTCAAGTGGACTAAAATAATAGCTATGACTGTGTTTAGATAATAACCAGCCTAAAAATAGAAAGCTAAGATTCTACGCTGAACCTTCTGAGAAGTTAGGTCCTGGATTTTTATGGGGTTGTAAGCAACATAAACCAATACATAATTACTTAGAATAATACTATATATAAAAGGAGCACAGGACCATAAACACAATGTAATTCCACTGATAACATGAAAGCTGGTTGACTGGTGGACTTAAGTAGGGATACCATCCTAACAACAAAACATTATTTTAAATATGAGTCATAAAAACTATTAATGAATAAAAATCTTTAGCATTCTCAATGTGGCCATAAAACAAAATCATTCATTTTTTTTAAACATCTGAAACAATACTTTCAGAATATAGAATCAGAACACAACAGTATTATTTGAAATTAATAAGAATAAATTTATAAAATATAATTCTTTCTATTACATTTTAATTCATTATTAATAATAATCAATTCATTAAATTATAAAATCATTATAACATAATGATAATAAATTGATTATTTATGAAACAGTTGTATACTGTTATACAGACTGTAATCTAGACTTCTCTAGCAGGGGCTGTAAGGTACATACAAGTTATAAATTAAAATGTGTTTACCTTGAAAGCAAATTCAATATCCTGGTGGTTGACTAAGTGCTGGTTTTTCCTGAAGCCTTGCTGAACTCTATGCGTATAGTAAGATTTATCAGTAAACTTCAAGTTTTTACTGTACTTAAGAAGCTGTCTGTACAGAGATAATATTTCACATTTACTCACACCTGACATTGTATCTGTAAGCAAAATGTTATTTTAAGATAATATTTATAACAAACTAAATTAACTCAAGTTGGTATTTCCCCTCTATTCAAGATTAAAGTGGTCCAAATTTATAACTAAGTAGTAATACACCATAGGCGTGAACAAACTGAGAGCTATGTATGAAGCCACATTCTTATTAATGTAGAAATTGGTCAGCCAAATCTCGCCTCAGTATTATAAAGTACGTTAAAATACAAACAGGCAATGCTTTGGCTTCAATTGTCAATTGCAGTCGATTGCTTTGCTTCCCTCGCTAAGTTATTAAAAAAATCTGGAGTAGGGGTCTACAAGCAAGGTGAATTTCCTATGAAATGCTTGCTTTCTTGTGTACCAATCCAATTGACCAATTGTTGGTCCATACTTCATAGTCAGAACAATACCACTTTTACTCGTTTTTCAATTTTCCTGGATTTTTATCATTTTTGTACAATATTTTGTTCAAAACTATGCTTCCACACCATTTCTGCACAATGTTCAGGAATGTCAAGCAAAGCTTAGTTTTTGCTAATATTCAAAATGATTCTGTGCATTTAATTTTTTTTAAAATATCCAGAAATAATTACAAGAGTAATTTTTTATGTGAAAATATAGTCTCCTGGGTCGTTACAATATTGTTACAAATGTTTTTCAACGATCAAGATTCTAACCCAGGCCTATGGGTTTGAGTACTCAGTTTAAATGGTTGCCTAAAACAAGAGGCAGCCAATCACATTCTATCATTGTTTGTTATGAGCTAAAATCAAACAATAATTGCTTTGTTGTTGTTAATAAACAATATTTTTAAAATTACAAATACTGACGTAAACAGAGAAATGTAATTTAAGAATATTCATAAATACTTGATTCAGAGGACAGACATTTTTTACTAATGTATCTACACATGAATGGAGGTTTAATCAATCATTATTTCTTTGTAGAAATTTATTTTGACAACATTTGATATCTGTCAAAATTACAATAAATTATGTTAAAAGTGAGAAAGAAAGAAGGCTGGAAGTTTGTGCTGAGCATCAAGAAATAATGCAAGAAAGACACTCTCACTAACAAACTTATAATATACTAATCAAAATACAACTGAACTCGTTTATATCATCGCATCTTATAACCACAAATGAAACCTTTAAAAAAGTGGAAGCCTTAATAAAGAATAGAAAATGCCCAAAAGAAGCTAATATTAGTATAAATCAAATTTATTGGCAGTATAAAATAATTTTGAATAAGTGCACAAAAATTAAATAATCCTGTATAGAAAGGAAACATTACAATTCATTATTGGATGTTTATAACCATTGAAAAATACTTATAACGGATCTGTTTTTATTTAAAAAGTGTCATTATAGCTAATTTAATATTAAATTAAAGAGATTTAAATAATTCTTGATGCATTTTTCTGAAGCAAAAGAGTTTAAAAAAATATACATACTAATTTTATATAATTATGAAATTTTATTAAGTCGATACAAAATGTGTAATTGATGCAGAAGAAAGGATGTTAAAATACAAAATAAAGCTGACTAAATAAATGAACAGAAATGAGCAGTCAAAAGGAACAAGAACAATTTGGATGTTTCTATTATATGGGTTAACTATTTATGCAACATCTATAATTGTAGTGACATTTTCATATTTAGGTAAGTTATTAACACAATGTTACACTGTTGCAACAATGAGTGAAGAGGAGTATGAACACATTGTTAGAATACGAAAATTAAGAAAAAATACATGTCAATGCGGTAATAAGAATTGTAAATTTAATAAAAAATACTGCGAAGAGTTGGCAGACCCAAACTGTCCAAAGAATTGTCAGAAGAAAATGTGCGCTTGGCAGAAAGCTCATGTTGATCATATTTCCAAAGGGAAAAAAGAAAAGAAGAAAAATAAAAAAGGTGGACCACAGTGTGGATGTGAATGCGGAGGGGTCTATTGCCCAGGATTTATTTAATCCATAGGAGGAAAAGATGGATGCTAGAGAATGACAAAAATAAAATTAAAATATTACAATCAATCAATTTATTTAAATTCTTAAATAAAATAAAACAAACTGAAGATTAGATACAAACATTAATATATAAAGAAAGTAATGGTAAAATACTGGTTAAAAGTATTAGTCCCCCCTCCCACTAACTAATAAATTCTATTACTTATACTCATTGCTAAACTTCCTATTTTCAAAGTTTTAAATTTACGCTTTTAATTATAATAGCATTAAAGTAAAAAAAAAAAAACATTTTACACCGATCACTTTAGTATGGGATATTAATAAGGTAAGATAAAATATCTTAAGTCACCCAGAACAATAATTAGTGTGGTGGGCCTTATCATATCAAATTATCCAAAATTATTATACTTTTTTCAATAATAAAATTGTATAACTGCAATTCAAAGCAAAGCTGTAAGATTGGTAACACTTGCAATGGCCTTGTAACAAAAGGGTGATCTTTCAAAAATCAAGACTGATTTTTAAATACGGAAACAAAGTTTTTTACGTTTTAATTGAAATGCATCCTTAATTATGAATTTTAAGTTATTTATCAACAAATAATAATATTTCATTGACAAAACAACAAAAGATTGATAAGTAAAAGTTAGATATTATCAACTTCTTTCTAAAAGAGCCTTTAAGAATCATCACCTTCCTGTTATTAATGTTATCAACAAACAGTGCTGCGCCCTAGCCAAGTTTGATTTGCGAATAGGATTTAAAATGTGTATAGTAAAACAGAGAGCCTTTCTATGCTGTCTACATAAAGTAAGGTTGGGCAGCAACTTGTGAACAGAAACAGCTAACTGATTCTGTAAATAACTTGAGATCAATTTTAGGACCTAACAGATCGTAATCAAGTATCAACAAAGATTAACGCCACAAATCATTTCAAACCAAAAGAATAAAAAAGCATTTAATTTAGTATTAAGAAACCTAAAACTATTAGTTACTAAACGAAGTACATAGTTAAATCGTAACCAATTTATACAATACATCCCAAATTTGACTAATTGTATTCTCCTCTATTAATGAAGATCACTTAAATCTCAAGATGGAAATATTACTTGTACATCAGTCCAATACTATAATATTTACTTATAAATTTAAATAAGTACATGTATAATATCAGGATTATTGGTAATACAACACAATGACAATATAACATCGGGTTAGATAAATAATATCTAAAGCAATGTTCCTAAGCTACATAGCTTCAAGAGGAGGGTGTCACCAAATAAGACAATTAATTGGTTTTTTAATTAACGCCGACACAGCGCTAAGGAAGCTGGGGTTACCAATCACTACTGGCGTCACTTCTATCTCACTAATTCTACAAATACAGGGACAAAATGTCTTCCAATTGTGGTGAATTATATAAAGAATACATTGTCACGTTAAAATTCGAATAAAAGTCTACAATAAATAACATAGATATTTAAAAATGTTTTACCTAAATCTTAGCGTCAACAGAGCATCATACAACAAAAACAACGTCTTCAAAACAAATACAACAGATGAAATTTTATCACAAATATAAATAAACCGGTTAGTTATTAAATGAATTTAGTAAATTTAAAAAAGCTCACAAAAATATAGTATAAAATAAAAGAATTAAATACAAAATAATCGCATTCGGCAGCGAACATACAGGTTATTTTTTAATGAAGAGTCTACAGTGTTGTTATTTAAAATTTATAAATATACATTATAGCTACATTAGGTAGCTTTTAAATGTCGCATGTCATCATTTATACTCTTAAAATGTGATACATTTTTTTATATAATAAAGGTACTAACACATAGTTAAGATCTAATTTTGTAACCTTTTTTTTATTTTGTCTGCTTTTAAAATTATCGTTTGACATATATCAAATATTTAATCATGTAAATATGATTGAACTAAAAACAGATTTACAAACAAATGTTGCCAACATTTGATTTAACAACAGCGCTTTTAACGTTTAAAATCAGTACTAATTATAATCTTGTTGTGACAGGATCCGTGTTTTTCACTTATGTGATTTTTAAATTTTTTAGAATCATTTCTCTTCTGTTGTAGAGTATATTTTTATAATAATTATTAATAAAGTAAGTAGCTGTAAAATTTGTTTGTGAAATTCATTAGTTTTTAGTTTTAGAAAATAATTTGTTCGTAAGAATAATATGTTATGAACGCCCCTTTGATAACGAGTGAAAGTTGGATTTTAATTTGATTTTTATGTTTATACTAGGAATTCTTTTGATTTAAGAGTTATTTTTTACTCCTGAATCATATTAAATTTTTTTTGTTTACTTTTCATAAACACAGTTTATTTTACTGCCTGTTTTACTTGTTTGGAAAAAGATGAGAGTTGTAGGAGTGAGAAATTTGTTCAAGTTTGTATTGTGCTACTTTATTAATGAAAGAACAATAGGGTTTTGTTATTTCGTTTCCCATGGATTCTTTTTGTAAAAATATTCTTACTTAAAACATAACTAGTACAGTTCATTCATTTATATATTTTCTATTTTGTATCACCGAGATAATGATTAGATTCGCTTGGTTATTTGTATTCCGTTATTTTCATTGAATATATTGTATTTTATTCGTTTTCAATTGATTTGTGGTAATTGGAAGTATAACTTTTGCATTTTCTTTAATATATTGATGTTAAAAAAATAAGGTTGAAATAGTAATTTCGTATTGAGCAAATTTTCAACTAGTGAATGTTGATACCTTATATAGTGCAATAGAATTTACTAGTGACTTTACTCACATATTTAGGGTTTTCAATATGACTGGAAATGTCATAAGAAGAACATTTTTGCCCGCAGGGCTACTTTCTGCGATGATTGTAATCATTTAAAGTAGTTTAGGAGGTTATGCCAATGTTATGTTATTTGACATTCATGAAGGTAATTTTGAGTAACAGAAACATAAAATTTCTTTTATTTATTGGTTTGTGTACCAAATATTGTTACATTTGACTTTTTTCAGTGGCATCCATTTTTAAAAATATGGAGAACTCAATCCTTTTTAGAATTTTATTTTTCCAAACTCCCTCAGTTTTTAGGAGAGTCAGCTCTCTTGTTATTCCACTCCACTATAATACCATTTCTGTGTTCATGTTTATAAAAAATATATGTTTTGAACTCCCGTTCTCAATAAAATTATGTAGCATCTTAAAATAAAGTTTACAAAAAATTAAGTTTTTAAAACTTTAGTTTAAAATGCATATATGAACTTAATCTAAAGTTTGGTTTGTCTGTTTTAGGCCCTAGATATATCTTAGTATTAAGTTAAACATGTCTAAAAAGCCAAGTCCGCAGCCCGCCTTGCATAAGGTTATTATGGTTGGAAGTGGTGGTGTAGGAAAGTCAGCCTTAACTTTACAGTTTATGTATGATGAGGTTTGTTCTTTATTTATTTATATTTTTTTAAGATGTTTTATTTATGAATTACTATTTTTGACAAGGATAATTTGACATTTTTGAGAGTATTGTTTGTAAAGTTAGCTAACTAAGGCATGAAGCTCTTGTTTTCTTACCGATGTTTCCCCCAAATTTTATCTGTTAATTTTATTAACAAATTTATAACATTAAATATCGTTTCAAATCGCTGGACGAGTTCTGATGGAAAATATAAAATAGTCATGGTGCGGCATGGTGAGAGTAAGTGGAACCAGAGTAATCAGTTTACTGGATGGTATGATGCTGCATTAAGTGATAAAGGTATAGATGAAGCAATTTCAGCTGGGAAAACTCTTAAAGAAATGAACTTTAAATTTGATGGAGCTCACACATCTGTTTTACAAAGAGCCATTTGTACTCTAATGATCATTTTAGAAACTATAGAGCAAAAGGATATACCCATTCGTTATACATGGAGATTAAATGAGCGACATTACGGAGCTTTAACTGGATTAAATAAATCTGAAACAGCACAAAAATATGGTGAAGATAAAGTTAAAATATGGCGTAGAAGTTTTGATATTCCACCCCCACCTATGCCTCCAGACCATAAACATTATGCTGAAATAGTTGATGATCAACGATACTCAGGATCAAACAGCATCAAAAGATCAGAGTTCCCTTTGTTTGAATCTTTAAAATTAACTATTGATCGTACCTTGCCTTATTGGAATGATGTTATAGTTCCTGATATAAAGAGTGGTAAAATGTTAATAATTGCTGCCCACGGTAATTCTCTTAGAGGCATCGTAAAACACCTTGATAGTATCAGTGATGAAGATATCATGGAGTTAAATTTGCCCACGGGCATTCCATTTTTGTATGAATTAGATGAAAATTTAAAACCTGTTGTGAGTATGAAGTTTTTAGGCGACGAGGAAACTGTTAAAAGAGCTATGGAGAAAGTTGCTTCTCAGGGGAAAAAATAAACTGTTTTTTCTAAATTTGTTTATTCATTTAGTGTTTGAACCGAATTAATATTTATACAATGTGTTTGTTTGACATCAAAGTAGTAATGCTGTTTTATAACAAACCTGTACTGGACCGATTGTGTTTCATTATTCTTTTTTTTATGAACTAAAATCGACTTACAGAATCTTTATTTTGAACAAAAAAGCACTTCATGTTAATTGCACTAATGTGTACTGCTGCTGTTATAATTTTTCAAAGTTAACTTTTAAATAATTAAGCAATAATTAAGTTAAAGTTTAAGTGATTATATTCATGTGTAAATACCCCAGATCAGGTTACAGAATATATTTTAAAACACAAACTTAGTAATTTGACAATGATCCTCTTTTTTTAAATTCTTTCTGTATCTCCCTTGTGGGGTTTGATGTATGTTGAATTCTATTTTGTGATTGCCACACGAAAGGTCATGAAATGTAAACATTTTTCAGAATTCTATGAAATATTCAACTTTTAATCAATATATTCTATTGTCTTGGACAACAATTTTCAACTTTTTTTAACAAGGATCATTTAGTTGTCTACATGTCATTTAAATTGAGGATCTTTGTGCTAAGTTATTCTGTGGCTGGTGCATTGACAAAGGAATATCATCAGACCAGGTTATTCATTTGGCAATGTGTTCATCCAACAATAACTTGCCAAAAAATTCACTAAAAAAACAACAAAACCCTTAACTTATAGTTCAGATGGACCAGAAGCATTATGATTTACATTCTCTCAGCTATGCCTCATCCAGGGTTTGAATCCTGGGCAGGACAGTATCTGCTTCCTTTACTTCAGCAGAACAATGTCCTACCAGTGTTTTAAATCTATAAGGGAGTCTCAAATGATTCTCCACTCCTTCTGCAATCAACTCTTGATTTACTTATTTCTCTCACCTGACATTATAATCACCAGTTTTTAAAAACCTCTAGTTACTAACTTCATGATCAAAAGGAAAAGAAATAATAAATTAATCACAACAATTTAATTATTAATAAATTAATAATTTTAAATTGTGAGTAATTTAAGTATATTTTTTATGATTCATTATGCATTTAAAAAAATATTTACTGTGTTATACGTTTTAATTGAAAAATACAATAATAGAATTATGTAAAATGATTTAAAAGCCCAAGAGTATTAGAAACAATATGAGTCACTTATTATACAATAAGTCACATGACTCATTTGTTATATTTTTAAAATAATATTCCTCAACAGCTCCTTGTTGTGCTTGCTTTATGTCAACAATTACCTAGTAAACAAACTTTTTAACTCTACTTATTTCTCTATTAAAATTCCAAATATAGTAGTTGTAAAAAAATCAATAAAATACAGTTTTCTAATTAACAATTGACGTTTATAATTTTTAACATTTTAACTTTACTCAACAGTTAGATGTCTTCTTAAAATTATTATAAATAACAATGTGTCACTCATATGGAGGTAAAATAATTTAAAATTAAATATTAAAATACATTTAGGCACTGATGTTAATAAATCCAGTGTATTTAAAAATTAGTGTGGTATCAATAATATATCTTATTTTCATTATCATGTTTGATGATGTCATAACTCTTCAAGTATTATAAAATTATGAATTCTTATAACCACAGATCTTGATGTTAGACTGCTTATATATGTCGAAGAATATAATGTTATTATTGTTACTGTTTGATCAAAGCAACAAGTTGATCTATGTTTAAGATTTTTTTATGTAAAAAGATTTGATAAGAAATTTATTACTTCACATTTTGAAGTAAAATTGAGTGAATATATATTAATAGTAATACATTATAATATTTCATTAGTTATTTTTGTTATTCTTATAAGTTTCTCCCATCATTTTTAATATAATAAATAAGCTTTTATTTTTGCCAATAAAGAACTTGTTAAAAAAATAAGCTTTATAAATATGTATTCGTTGATATTTATTATTTTTAATTAATAAGGATATGCTATTTTTAGTACGTTGATGTTTGTTCTAGTTATATTTTTTTTATATTTAAAATGATTTATTCTTATGATCTTCAGTTAAATTTTTAACATTTTTTAACTTATATTTTGATGTTTGATAACTGAATTCATTATTTTTTTACTTATATAAGTGGATGTACAAGCATATATTTCTTATAATACTGATGGAGTAGAAGTATTTCTCAAGGTCAAAATTGTTATGATGATCTCACTGTTTAAATATCCTTGTGTTAAAAAGTCAAAAACTCCAACAAAGAAAAGGGTGTAGGCTGTTTCTTAAGAAACTAGCTCATCTTTTTTTATTTCAAGCAGTCTGACATCCAAAGCCTTATATGGTCATATCATATTTTCATCTAATTATTATTAAACCTGTAGGAAACAATGAGGTGCCAAGAAAATTATTTAATTTAAATATTAGCAAAAAAAAATGTTTGCGATCTAAAAAGCTATATTTCAGTTAAAGATTATAAGAAGAAATAAAATAACTAAATCGATCCCATTAAATGACTTCTGAGTGCCCTTGTACTTCGACTAATAAAAAATTAAATTACTTGAATGTGAAGCATGTATCAGGAACTTAGGAATTTTGTTCCAAATTTCTTCATTTAATTTAAGTTCTAATGGAGCATATGGCACCCACACACGCATATAATATATAATATATATATATATATTATATATATATATATATATATATATATATATATATTATATATATATATATATATATATCCTCATTTTGTAAAAGTGATTTTATTCTAACATAAATAAATAAATTCTTCATTTCCATTTAAAAATACAAAAGAATAGTACAAAAATACAAGTACAAAAAAAATTTAAAAACAAAAGCAGTAATTGGAGTATTGAATGCAGGGGTGAAACCCACAAGGCTGCAAATTAAGTGAGTGTGGGGCTTCAAATTAATGTTAAAAAGATGGTATGGTAGGGTTGCCAAGCTGCTATTTGATCTAAGTAAAAAAATTAAAAAGAAAAAAAGCAATTTAAAAAGATAAAAAAAAAGGTAAATTAAAAATTATTTACAAAAAAAAACAGAAGGCTAGTTTACTAGGAAAAAACATACACATAATACAAGTAAAAAAAGTGAAGGAAAAGAGAAAGAGGGACATACTCGTCGAATAGTTAAGATAGTTTCTTTGTATAGTTTATTAATCAATTTTTTTATTATATTCTTTAAAAATTACATTAAATATTTACAAACACTTAATGTAAAATATACTTGTTACAATAATTTAGAATTACTAATTATTAAAATAATTACCATCCCTATCTTTTATTAACTAATTGTTATTAACTAACAATAAAATAAAACAGAAAGTTGTTCTTTTTTTAGTTTGTGGAAGACTATGAACCAACGAAAGCTGATTCTTATAGAAAGAAGGTGGTATTAGATGGTGAAGAAGTCCAAATAGATATACTTGATACGGCTGGCCAAGAGGACTATGCTGCTATAAGGGATAATTACTTTAGATCTGGCGAAGGTTTTCTTTGTGTCTTCTCCATTACTGAGGAAGAGTCATTTCATGCAACTCAAGAATTCAGGTTATTTTATTTATTGATGGACTGTTAACAGTCTATCATTTTGTTTAAAAACCTTGACAGGTCAGTTTAGACACCACTGATTCTTAAGAAAAAAAAAATCCCTGCAAGAAGGGAACGGGGAAAAATTATGTAAACAAATCAGGTTTTTTTACCCGTATTTCCGTTTTTTTTTCCCGTGGTTTTTTCCGTATTTTCTTGGCGATGTTTTTTTACATTTCTTTTGTGTAGTTTTATTTTAAATATATTTTAAAGAATTAATTTAAAAAGTTGTTTTTAAAAACGATGTAATCAAAAAAAGAAAGAACCACAAACAAAAGTGGAACGATTGCCTGGGAGAAGGTTTTTCCCCTTCAGCGGTTATTGTGGTAGGGAGTTTTTTCTCTTTTAAGTGAGAGGTTGGCCAGCGCTTCTCTGAATTGGTCACCCCCAAAATAACTTATGCCTTGGAATTTTTAAATTAAACGATAGACTGTAGAGACATTATTATTGAAGAGACCCTATCAGCTAAATTTCAAAACATCAAAAAGTAACCTGTATGCCTTTGATTATTAATATGATCGGTTAAACTGTATTATAATCGAGTGTTTCTAATACAAGACAAAACAATATAATAATAATAATAATAATTCTTTATTGTTCTCAAAAGTACATATTATATAGAACAAAAACAATTCAACCATACTTAATGACACAAATTTACAATATAAATATTAAATATGAATTTTAACATGAATGTATTTATGAGCGTCCCCTAAAAAGCCAAGCTTGTGCTAGGGGAACGGTCACATTTTTTGAGTATTCTTAATTTAAAATACTATTTATCTGTAGTTATTATTTATTTTTTGTTTATATCTCTGTTTTTCTTATCTATCTGTTTATAACACCGATAATAAGTAAATATGTGGAAGGACACATCGATAGATTTATTATATCCTTACACTCTTGAAGAAGATTACAATAAGGTTACTTATAGACCCCCAAAAAGATATTTCAAGCTTCTAAATTTATTGAGATAAAGTATTGGCAGTTTTGAGTTCCAAACTATATTTTGTTTACTAGAAAATTAAAACTCATTTTTTATATTTTATTTAATACTTTGTAAAAATATGAGTAAAACATTATAAAAACCACTCAAAAGGTTATTAAAATGCCTGAAACTGATAATTATAATGAAACCTTACCTAGGGTGAACACAAAACCTTTCCTTATACTTACGATAGTAGGTGAGGAAGAATAAAAATAATATTGGCTCTTTATTAACATATTTGACCATTTTGATTCCATTATTTAGTTGTTTAGAGCCACTGGACCACAGAATTGTTTATTCTATTAAGAAACAAAAAATGTTAATTCTATAAATAAAGTATGGCAACCGATGTCGTGTGTCAAATGTTAGATTACCCTCTGATTTTTTTATATATTGGTTTGGTTGTTTACTGCCTTAGAATAATACTAATATAGAAGGAGCACAGGACCGTAAACACAATGTAATTCTACTGATAACACGAAAGCCGGTTGACTGGTGGTCTTAAGTAGGGGTACCACCCTAACAACAAAACATTATATCATAAATGTGTTATAATTTATCCACTAATGAAAAAAGATCTTAAGTAACGAATAAAATAACATATAAACCTTGCTATGTTCTTAATACAATCGGTCTTAGATGGCAAAAGGGTGGCGGAATACAAGAATCTACATTTAGTTGACGAGGACTACTAATAATATAATTTTAATTAAAAACCCGAAACTACAATTTAAAATGCTTAAAATATTGTAATGCACCGATACTTATATTTATATTTTATGAATAATCAATCATTAATTAATAATAGAGCATAATAATCCAGCAACCGGAAGTATTGCCAACTTTGTTATAAGAAAATTGTATATTGTTAGGGTGGCACCATTACTTAAAACCACCAGTGAACCGCCTTTCGTGTTTCAGTAGCGCTCCTTCTATATATAGTATTACTCTAAGTTTACTGCAGTAGATTTGCATGGTTTACTTAATGTCTACATCTTAAGAACACGAGAGTATTTGTACAAAAGACTCAAAGTTGCAGTGCATAAGGTTTTACACCTACCCTCACAATAATAATAATAATAATAATAATAATGTTTACATGGGTCCACTGTCCACATTATTAAATTTAATAAATTTAATTAATTGGGGGGTTCAGGAAGTGTAATTGTTAGGACATGTGCCTGCTACCCAGACAGTCTGGGTTCGATCCTAGTTAAGGCCTCTAGGATTTTCATGCCAGGTACAGAAATCCTTTCTCGTGCCGTTTTTAAAAAAGGACGTTAAGCCGGTGGTTCCGAGCCTGTACGATGTCAGGTACTTGTAAAAGATCCCTAACACTAAATGAATTTGGGATCAGGCAAAATTTAGGACCCTCAATATTAGGTAATATTAAATATAATTGGGCACATGTTGTTTCTAGTGAAAGCTATATAGAAACTTAGTAAAACGCATAGCTCCTCTGTGGATTAAAACGTGAAATACCTGCACTGGGAATCATAAGGTGGAATACTATCTTCTATCTAAGGAAGTTAGCAAAAAGGGTCCAACAATGCGGCTACTTGCTTGGTCATCTATCACCTCTCCCTAATTTCTATCACTATCACTATTAAGATGTTTATTTACATCCAGTTTGACAAACAGTATAATATATGACACAATATAATTGTGTGAGAGAGACTATTATGTTTTGCGAAACTCGGTAGTATAAAATTATATGATTAAATATATAATATGTGGTGTATTTATTTCACACGAATAATTGATTTTTTACTTATATTACAGGGAGCAGATACTGAGAGTAAAAAATGATGAAAATATTCCATTTCTATTAGTAGGAAACAAAGGAGATTTAGATGAAAAGAGGAAAGTTAGTTTAGCTGAAGCTCAGGGTAGGGCCAACCAGTGGAGAGTACCTTATGTTGAAACCTCCGCCAAGACTAAAGAAAATGTAGATAAGGTAAGATAAATCAAAACCTAAGAGATTAATAATATCTGCAAATGTAGTTTAAGGTTAAGCTAGAAAATATGAATCTAAGCTTTCTTGTCCCTATCTTTAATGTTTGATGAAAAAATGTTCTGCCGACTACTTTTCAAATATATTTATATCGGGAACTATGCTTAGCCTCATGTGTGGTTATAGTTAGCTTTGTAAAAGCCCGAATGCTTCAAATTAACTGATGTACTTATTTAATTATTTAATGTCATAAAAGTTTTGAATTAAATAAATTAATAAATTCTTTCTTTTTTATTTCCACTTTAAAAATAAATAATGCTAAAAGAAAAACAAACTCATACATAAAATTATAAATACAAATATTACAGTCAAGAGTACAAAAGAAACTAAGCAGTGATTTGGATTATTAAATGAATTTTTATTATAGAAAATAATTATTTTAAGATTGCACGTTGTTAAAGAATGCAAGTAATGCAATGAATCATAGAAGCTTCCTAGCTGCTAGATATATCAAAGGTTATGGGCTCAGCACACCGTATCTTACGAATCCAAAAAACAAATCCCGCTTCCCTCTCCAGTATGAGAGCTTAATGTATTGTGAGGCTGTTTAGTAACTACTAAATCTTAAATACATGCTCAAGGAGCTTTATTTTAACCATTTTATAAGAATTCCTATCAAAATACTAATCGATTGATAAAGTTTCCAATCCTTTAAGAAGGATCATGTGTTTAAAGAAGTGAACACATTGATATAAAATACCACCTTGTATGGGATTTAGTGAGAAAAAAAAATATTATAGAGTTAAAATATGCTAGCACTGTTGATATTGCAGCTGATATTTTTAATAATGCTCTTGCAAACCCTAATTTAAAAAAATGGAAACATTAAGCTTAAAAACAAAAATTAAACTAAAAAAAATAGTCCTAATTAAAATATTTAATCCAATTGAAGACATTTTTGGACTTAACATAATTTTTCCATGTCATATAAGATTTGAATTTAATTTTTATTATAAAATTTGTTTTTTTGCAAAATTGTTTTGTACTCAAATTTATCGGAAAATTGCTGCCTTTTAAAATAAGGTATTACTGTCAAATAAAAATGTGTATAAGACAAGGTTTGTTGACATCATGCAAAATAATAATTCATCATTTTAACACACTAAATATAACTTTTAGCTTGTATATCCTTACTCATTTACACTAAATCAATGTCAAATTTTTGAATAATTTTTTTAAATCAAAAATCTAATTTGAACAGTGTTGAAATCATTACTTAAAGGCCCATGTTTTCCAAAGTAACCTCCCTTGTGACGTCAACCTTACCTGGGTTATATTTAATATATCATGAAACATATAAAGAAAGCTGAAAACTTCACGTAAGGATCAATGTTAAATTTTGTATGGCTGGTCCCCCAGCAAGTGTTGCCTCCTAGTTCTGTCCTCACACCCTATTATTTTAAAATATATCTAGACTGAATTTGTCTTTTTTTAGGTATTTTTTGATTTAATGAGGGAGATCAGATCCCGGAAAATGGAGGATAATAAAATGAGCAACGGGAGAGGAAAGGAAAGTAGGAAAAGAAAGAAATTGAAGTGCACTATTTTGTAGAATTTTATACCAATCAAACGCTTCTTTTCACGCTGCTCTATCAGCTGTCACACCTTTCTCTCTCCAGAACAATAACAAATTGGTTCAACCACTGCCCTGTGTATGTATCATGAGCAAAAATAAACAGCATAATAACACTGGTAAATCAATGGGGATCTATATTTACTAGTTACACTGTATTCGGTGATAATTTTGAAAACAAAAACAAGCAATGGAACAACTTTAATGTAAATTGATATTATTTTTAGGAAAAGTAAAAAATAGTTTCTGTTTTCAATTAAATTTATGACTGAAGGAATGAAGAATACAAATACTCCTTGTTGGGTACTTTTGTCTTTGCTTGAAGATATAGAAAAGTAAAATTAGAGGAAAACTAAGCTCGGCTATAGGGGACCCTGCCCACTCACTAAGACTGTTTGTCAGTATTTTTAAGACTGACTGTATGATATTTTAAGGGCAATAATTAAGACATTCCATACTAATGCTGAATGATAAAAAAGACTGATGGTCTCAAATAATGAAACACATTTCCTATGTCAGTTTCACATTAGATCATCGTTATTTATAAATTTTTATGTTGGCCCATAATAAATAAAGCTTACTAAATCCCTGAATACTTCAGTTAACATCAAGGAGTTCTAAATTTTTCTTATAAAGACTGTGTTTCCTAGGAAATTAAAAGTCTAGACATTTCGTTTCAATTGTTGGAAACATACTCAGTGTTTACTCAACACTGTGAAACCCAGAGTGGGGTCCTCTCTAAATCTCTTGTTTTAGAGTGTTGAGCAAACATAATGATGTACTTCCAAGAATCTTTTCAACGGTAAAGACATTGGAACAATCTGAAAAAAGATATTTATAAGAGACCCCACTTTAGGTTTCAGAGTATTGCTTTGAGTCAACATCATAATGTTTTACGCCTCTGAAGATGTGTGAAAGAATAGAAACATCAGTAATTCAATTTTCTTGCCTACGCGGTCTCCTTTTAATCAATTATGATATTTAAACCTTTAAAATTTTAACTTTTATGCTCATACAATAACTATATCCTTTATTTAACCCTGTGATTTTTTTTTTATTTGAATTTACTTTTTGAAAATTCTCATTTTTTAAGTCATAACAAAAAAAATGAGTGGGCTATTAAAAAACGAATCAATTTGTTATGTTTAAATTTTGAAGTTAAAATATATTCAAAATTATTTAAGCTCTCATTTTACTCTGATTTTTATGAAAACTTTATCAAAACAAATATTTCTTTGCTCTTTGAATGCTTTGATGAGGTAAGTTGAGCAAAAACCTGATAGTATAAATGTATAACATTTCATACTATTGTAAATCGTAAAACAATTCATAAAAGAAGTATAAAATATAAACAACCTTATATTTTTTTAATCTGCTTGGTTGCATCACTGATAATATGCTTAGATTACAATATTTACTAACTACTGAGATTTAAACTTACTGAGAAAATAGCAATATTTGAGAAATGTGATCGGTCTTTATTTGAGTCTACAGTTGGACTTTATATATCAAACTTAAAGATACTACTAAAAAATCTGATATATGGAACTCGCATTTTGTTGTATAGAATTAGGAAAACCTATGCTGTTTTAGGTTATTTGTATTTTAAAATGTGTTTAATGTTGTACAATGATGTATAACATTAGTCCAGACTTAGTATCCACTTGTTCCATAAAACTTTTAAGGAATCTTTCATTTCAGATGAGGAACTTTGATTATTTTTTTACTGTCATTGTTTTTATTCCATCGTCAGTGTCTTTAAAGTGTACTATTTTTTCCAAAAGTATCAATCATACTTTTCACATTTAGGTATGAAAGTTACTAAATTTTACAACACAGATCACATTCTTAATTAAAACTGGAAGATTTAGTGTTTCATTTTGAATATAAGATTAATAACCTTCCTAAAAAATTATATTTTAAAACACTGGTTTGAATCTTCAGTTAGTATTATTTTAGTAATATTTAATTAGATTTGATTTGGAAATAAATCATTGTTTTCTGAGGGCTTTATTTACTGTTGTAAATGTGGAACTTAGCTAAAAGCTAAATTATAAAATATTTTAAGCTTTTCTTGTGTATATAATTTATTAAATTTAATTTATTTTAATTTTTATTATAAATATAATTTATACAGTATAAATATAATATAAGGTATTTTAAAGATATAAATGAAAAAAATATGTTATTAGATGACCTGTTGTGTCTTTATTTTAAATTGATTGTCTGAAGAAATGATAATTATATTATTTGTGAAAGAATCTGTATTCAAGACCTAGCACCTGTGTTACAACGATTTTGTACACAAACTTAAGTAATGGTCTTGAACACCACCCTTGAGTCCTGCTGAACCCTAATATCTCCTAATGTGTCACTACCTACACATATAATACCCTAATATCATATATACACCAGTCTAATGACCTGTCCTTGTTTAAAATTTATTCATATAGAATTCCTAAATAAGCGGAATTAATTGATTGTAGACTATTGGATTTCTTAGAATTATGTTATTTGCTTTGTGGTTATTAACTTTAGAAGGGTGGAATAGCTTAAACACTGATTTTTTCACCTATGGTATTTTATTATTTATTTTTTATGTGACCCACACTATGGGCTCACTAACCATCAATGGGTTAGATTTTATTGATCGAGTAAAAAAAATAGATTTCCATTGCTCTGTTATTTATATTTTTTTGTAAGCCTGGTACAGATTACAAAAAAATGTGTTAAAATTTATGATGGTCATTACTAAACTGTTGGAACTTTATTTAGACTTTTCCTATTTAACTGACATAGGAATAAGTCTTACAAATAATATTCTTGAATCCTGCTCTTTATGCTGTCCCTCCTTCCTGACAATCTTTCAGTTATTAAATAGCACACATATAATTTAAATTACTATGAGGCTGGTGGTAATTTAATTTTATTCTATCATTTAAAATTGTTTTTTATCTCTTAATTCAATTCAATAGGACTAATAAAAATACTCCTACCAAACAGAAAATGTCTCTTTGATTTTTTTTTTCAAATAAATTTTAAGTGCCACTTCTTGTTATACTTAGTGTATGACTCATATTGAGTGTGAATTTATTATATAATATTGCTTTAATATATAAAACAAATATTTTATATTAATTGTATAGATACTTTTAATATAGATATTTCTCTCTTTTTAGTATTTTTAATAACTGATGTTCGCTAATATAACTGCACAGTTTTAAGCGTTAAATAAAAATAACTGATGTTTTTTTGGAGCAATCTATTTGTTTGAATAGAGCAGCTACTATCATATTTTATCTCAAGCAAGTATAGATTACAGAAAAGTAAACAAAAACAAAAGTCTGGTGGGTAAACATTGACATAAACAAACTGATTAGTTTGTAATCTGCATTAGAATTATGTATTTAACCTATGCTTTCTTTTACTCCCCAAAACTTGATGACAAATTTCTCTTCCTCTTTTCCTTAGTAAATCTTAGGTAACATCATCCAACAGTAGATACAAAGAGACTAATACTATTAGAGGGAGTATAGAATCTGATTCACACAGTGATAAGGGGTCTGGACAGTTTCCATAGATGCCGTAACTGTACTTACCCCTACTATAGTCTCCCAAGAGAGAGACTAGATACTCCTCCACCCCTCTTCAACTCCTTTTAAGGCACACACTCTACAAACGGCAGACATTTTTCAGTGATGCCACATTAAACCACTTTCAACACAGACAATTAAAGAATACATGCAATAGATAATAATTAAAACTTATTTTAAATAAATTTTACTTAATTTAAAACAAAATAGTCGAAAAATAATGTAATATTTACGTGAAATTGTAATTATATGAAAAATGACGTCACCAATATACCGTTACGGCATCTAGCTACCCAAGAAATGATATGAACTGTTGTATCCTCCCTCTAATAGTATTAGTATCTTTGAGTAGATACTAGATTGTATCTTACTCTTTAATTACTTGTCCAACTTGCTGTAAGTATAATCTCTTTAATTTTTCTCTTTTATTATAATATCTTATTAAATATTTATTTTTCACCCTAAAACTAACAAAATCTACGTACAAATATTATTGTGGTACCAAACAAATATTTTCTTAAAATCTAAAAAAAATTGTAAGTCTCAAGCAGTTCTAAGAGAGGTAATCCACAGCTTATCAAAGGTAATGGAAGGCAACTCATGAGGAATTATTTGAGTTTCCGCCACAAATCATTTTCTAAATATCTTTAAAATAAGGGATTTTTCATATAAACTATCTATTATCATTGGAAAATGATATTTAAGAGTTTATTTATTTTGAAATAAATACGACAAACATTGAAAATTCTCTATTTATTCCTGCAATGACATCATTGTTGGACTATAACCTAACATATAAACACAAATTTGATAAAAACTCTCCAATTGAATCACCTTATTAACTTTATCAGCTTGGGCCTTGTCACCAGTAAGTGCTGCCAACTTCATGAATTTAGGTAGCCTAACCTTATACCTAACAATTCTACACCCTGTCATGTCTTGGTTTTTTGTTTCAAGCCCTTGACCAAAATGTACTGGGATTTTTACAGTGAAAGAAGCACACACACAGTTACAGTTTATCTTTTTCTTATCTGAAGGTATTAGAGTTGAGAGTTCCTATCTTAAGCAATTTTTTTCTTTTTATTATCCTTCATTAAGTAAGCTCTGCCTATGTATAACTTTTTTTATTTAAAATCTGTCTAATTACATTCAGTGAACTTATGTTTTGTTGTATTTCTAATTTTAAAGCTTATAAGGACCCTAATAAAATTTTAGAATCAGTTATTGAAAAAATCATCAGTTAAATAGCTTAAGCATTCTGTGTATTTCTTGCTTTATTGTATTTGTAAGATTGATGTATTTATTAATTTAATTATTTCTTTCTTAGTTATTACTCTTACTTTCTTCCACTTTAAAGGTGGATTTTTTAAACATTTTTATTATAAAGCGTTGAAACCCAACTTTTGAATTCCTAGTTAACAGTTGTTAACCGTTTCTTGCCACATCACTTTGGGAATCAATGTGGGGAATATAATCCCAAACTGTTTAAATTATATAACTTAAAAATCATCAAGAACTATTGAAACAAATTTTAATCATTTAAATTGATTTTCACAATTGGAGTGAAAGATTCATCTCCATGCTATAACTCTTCCTCAAGTTATTGCTTATTTTAGTCTACATCAAATTCGTTCTTCCAAAGTACAGCCGTTATTTTTTATTATTTGTGAATTTTGATTTCAGATGTCATTTGTAAATGATTCTTAAACATGGCCGCTTTGCTTAGAGTGTGTAATATTTTATGTTTATTATTACTCATATGTTTTTTACATTATTTATTTTATATATTTTAATATATTTATATCTATGTCTGTGGAAAATTTGTTTAACAAAAAAATATTTAAAACATAGTCGATTATTATTTTCTATTAAAAATACTTTATTAATTTAAATGTTATATTTGATTTGTCTCTGTTGTACCTTAATTTAATACTGCCTTAATGGATATTTATTATCAATTTATATTATTTTGTACTTTCTATCCAATGTATTCTTTTAATTGTTATTAATTATAATTTAATTATTTTATCATACCTTTGTTGTGTTGTCATGGAGCAATACTTCACCTATCATTGGTTTGGTGAGAATAATTAAAAACTTCAACTACTTATAACAGTTTTTTGTTGTTGTATATTTATGACTCACTAATACAACAAGTACGACAAATAATGTATGATAGACAATACAGCAATACCAGGTAGATTTAAATAAATTATAGATTTCCTGATATCTAGACCGGACATTTTTAATTAATTATTTTTAAGAACGTTTTTTAGGTATGCCATTCTAAGAAAGTTATAGAAAATTTGAAGGTTTCCAATGTCTGAGTTTTAATTGTTGGCCTTAAAATGAATGCTTAAATTATGTTAGTTAGGATTCTGAAGTTTGGATCATGAATGTTCTATTATTTTATTGTTGCTCATTCACAGTTTTTAGATATAGAGGGATTATCATTAGGGTAAATGCTAAATTTTGATGAGCTAAAGTAGTGCTAATTTTTATTAATCCTTAAAGGGAAATTATTGGGCTTATTTCAAATAACTTCGAGATGGTGGCTATAATGGAATTAAAGCAGGCCCGTAGCTAGGAAGCGACCAGGGAAAAAATGTTGCCCTATCTGACATGCGAGTCTTTTAAAGGTGTGGGAAACATTGCCCCCTCTAGGATTGGTTTCACCCCCATCCCCTACAAGTTTTTGCTGGCTACATGCCTGAATTGAGGTAAACTTAGACCCTCAAATTTTTTATTTTTTGGATCTTACTATAAAATACTATTTCCTCTTATATTTTAATTTAATGTCTGATCTGGATAACTTGTAAATCAATAACTGAACTGTAAATAAAAGAACACAATAATGAAAGCTTTAGGCTTTTTGTGTAAAAATTTCAAAAATATATACTGTATTATTATTTATCGTTGTGTTTATTTATTAACCTTAAAAATTTATTAAATTAGTCAGCATTGTTGTAAATAACACCTTTCTGCTTATAGTCTGAGATCAGCTTCTCCTCGAGAGTTTAATCATAACTTCCTCGGCTTTACATGGGGAGTTAAACTCATAAATCCCTTGGCTTCCCCTAGGGAAGCCAAAAATAATGCTTTGGTTTCCTCGGCTTTCGTCTTAGGAACCAACTCACATCGTAACTCCCTTAGTGCATAAATAACGTTTATGCATCTTTTTTGGGGACGGGACCTAAATATGGGGGATCCAACCCAAAAAAAAATGCGATTTATTATTGATTGAAATTACGATTAAATTTAATTTTATTATTATTTTATTTACAATTAAATTTCGAGAAACACATCTGAGAGGTTTTAAAATAATCTGATGTGTATAAAATAATCTTGAATCAGATTTTCGTTTTTTGCTATACGACTGTTATTTGACAACACTGTTTAGTGGCGGGAATTTTTCGCCCTTGCAATTTTCATTAATTAATTTTAAAGTAATGTATTATCAACGTAAATAAATCTTCGACTTAATTTTACCAAAAACTTAAATCATAACAGAAAGAAAATATTTATAAAAGTTATATCTTTTTATAAAAGTCTTAAACTTTTATTTTAAAAAAAAACCAATCATATAACCTAAATAAAGTATAACCTTCTTTCCCGCAATTTTGTGGGAGAACATCGCGCTTCTTTTCTAGAAACTTGTTGATATTTATTTTTTAGATTAAGTGCTTAGAATTATAATATTTATAATTGCTCCGAACATAATCTGTAATAGAAAGTGTATTAATATCGTAAATACAGGCTTACAAACAATTGTAAATTCAATACTCATTTTCATAAGTTAGTGAATAGTCCTATTTTTTTAAAATGATTGACGAAGAGAACGAACGTCAAATTCAAGCATCTCAACGAGAATATCTCGAATTTTTAGACGACGAAGAAGCCCAAGGTATTTATCATTCGAAAGTTAAAGAAATGATAGATGGGGGCGAGAAGCGTATTGTTGTTAATATTAACGATCTAAGGAAATCTAAACCTGACAGAGCTGATGCCCTGTTGTCCAAGGCGGTGATAGAACAATCAGCCTTTCAGAAAGCTCTTAATCAGTATGCAAATAGTTTGAATCCGTCTATTAGTAATAATGACTACAAAGTTGGGTTTGAAGGAAGTTTTGGCTTTCGACACTTAACTCCTAGAAGTTTGAGAGCTGATTACATTAATAATATGATATGTTTGGAAGGCATTGTAACTCAGTGCAGTTTAACTAAACCCAAGTTGGTTAAAAGTGTTCATTATTGCCCTGCAACTGGAAAAACTTTGGAACGTAAGTATGCTGACTTGACATCGTTAGAGCCAGTTATAACATCAAGTGTATACCCAACTACAGACGCTGAAGGTAATCTGTTAGAAACTGAATTTGGTTTATCAACTTATAAAGACCACCAGACATTGGTTATTCAAGAAATGCCTGAAAGAGCCCCGGCAGGACAGTTACCTCGTGCTGTTGATGTTATTTGTGATGATGATCTGAGTGATAAGTGTAAGCCAGGCGACAGGGTTCAAATCGTTGGTATTTATTTATGTTTACCATCTAAGAAAAACAGTTTTACTAATGGAGTTTTCAGAACCTCTCTGGTAGCCAACCATATTACACATTTAAATAAAGAATTTAAATTAGCTATGTCCAGAACTGATATTTCGAATTGTCGGAAAATGGGTAAGAAGAATAATATTTTTGAGTTATTAAGTAATTCATTAGCACCTAGTATTTGTGGTCATTCGTATGTCAAAAAAGCAATATTGTGCATGTTATTGGGTGGTGTTGAAAAATATTTACCTAATGGAACAAGAATAAGAGGAGATATTAATATTTTGCTCATTGGTGATCCAAGTGTGGCTAAATCTCAGTTGTTACGTTATGTTTTAAGCACAGCACCTAGAGCTATTGCTACTACTGGCAGAGGAAGCTCTGGAGTAGGTTTAACTGCAGCCATTACTCATGATAAGGAAACTGGTGAGAGGAAATTAGAAGCTGGAGCTATGGTTTTAGCTGACAGAGGTATTGTTTGTATCGATGAATTCGATAAAATGTCAGATATTGATAGAACAGCTATTCATGAGGTTATGGAACAAGGAAGAGTTACAATTACTAAAGCTGGTATTAATGCAAGATTGAATGCTAGGTGTAGTGTTCTGGCCGCAGCCAATCCTATTTATGGTAGATACGATCGCTACAGACCTCCAATGGAAAATATCGGCTTACAAGACTCTTTACTTTCTCGTTTTGATTTGATTTTTGTTATGTTAGATGAAATCGATCGTGAAATTGATGGTAAAATTTCTGATCACGTCCTTAGAATGCATCAGTACAGAGATCCATCTGAACCTGATGGTGCTGTACTACCCATGGGCTCTGGAGTTGAATTTTTAACTACTGGTAATTTAAAAGATTTACAAACTGAAGTCGGGCCCATATCTATGTATGAAAAATATGATCCTTTATTACACGGTAACTTGAGATCAAAGACTGATAAAATTTTTACAGTGAGATTTATGCAAATGTATTTACAATTTGCCAAATCATTAAAACCTGTTTTGAGTGATGAAGCTATTACAGCTATCACTGAAGAATTTGTGAGATTAAGATCAGAAGATTCTATTGAAACCGGTTTTGCTCGAACACAACCTGTAACAGTAAGAACATTAGAAACTTTAATACGTTTGGCTACTGCACATGCTAAAGCACGGTTATCATGTGAAATAACTCTAGATGATGCTAAAGGAGCCATTGAGTTAGTTCAATTTGCTTACTTTAAGAAAGTTGTTGAAAAGGAGAAGAGAAGGAGACATGATTCTGATGAGGAAGAAGAAGTTGATGAGCCTGAAGTTGAAAATGGTGTAAACGGACACGAAGAACCTTCAGATGATCCTTATGAATTTCAATCTCAAGAAACACAAAATGATACTCCAAAAACGAATGGAACTGTTCGCGATCATGAGCCAATGGAAATATCTGAAATGGAAGCTGCTACAATTTCTGAACAAAGGCTTAACATTTTTAAACATAGGTTGTTTGAACTTTTCAATGAAGCTGGTAAATCATTCTTAAACACAAGAGATGTGATTGTTAGTTTTGAAACGGATGGGTTTACTAGAAATGAAATTACAGCTGCTTTAACAAACATGACTACTGAAAATCAAATTATGCAAACCTCCGACAGAATTATACTCATTTAAAAGAATTATCTTAAGTAAGAAAATTAGCATTAATTCTCTGTGTAGAAGAATTATGAACTAAACAAAACCATTATTTGAAGTAACTTATTGTGTATCTATTAGTTTTCAACACATAAATTGTTGGAGATCTCTGGCTACTTATTGGTTCCGCTGGGCTTCATTGGCTCCACCACTGCTATCAACTAGGTCAAAATAATTTTCCTAGTTGAGGTAACGTCATAATTGCTTTTTTTCTGATGAAGTTAAGCATTACTAACCATTTAACCTACTTCTAAGGGTTCAATGTCACTTTTTAATGAAATATTCGCCCTAAACTCATTTATTTTTATTTCACATTAAGTGACCCGTCAGTTTTGCCCAGTTCTGAACTAGAAAACTTGTTGTCTGTAGAAAGGTGTTGGCAACCCTATCATTTTTTGGTTTTAAATGTGGCTCCAGGTGTCGAAATCTAATAGATATACCTTAAGTTTTTCAAAATAAAATTTACCTGGTGTAAAATCTATACTTCTAAAATATTGGTGTAGTGGCTGTTTTGTTGATTGTTCAGTCTAAGAGTTCTTGCTTATACCTCTCTTAGATTTAAATGGAAAATGTGGAAAATAAATTGTATTAGTAAATTCTGGTATTACACGAATTCAAACTATACCAGTTGTTGAAACAAGTATTTAGATTTTGTCGCTGGGTGCCGTAATGATTACTCAGACTTATAATTGCTTTCATAGTTGGTACTTACTTCTTTAAAAAAAAAGATTACACTATTGTATAGCACACGGTTATAATCAGTTGACAGTGTGGGAAAATAGTGTTGAACCAATGAAATTGTGGGTGTGGTTTAATATCCAGGACTAACCTCATTGGCTCCCTCGTATTATTTTCCCACACTGTCAACTGATTTTAATCATGTGCCAGGGAGGAGTGGGGTATCAGCTTCCCTCAATCTCCTGATTCAAAAAATATTTTCTTGTTTCCTCTTTATCTCCTTGATATCTGATTATCAAAAGATGGTCTTTTTATTACTTATGAAATTTACAGTGAGCAGAGTTCATTGTTACCGTTCTAGTAACAGGAGATATTCTTTAAAAAGATATATATTTTATGAAATTTTAACTAACTTTTAACTGTTGTATATGTATTCGTATTATGCTTTATTTTGTAAATTATGTGTTAATATCTTTTTACTTAATTAATAATAAGTTTATTTTATACATTTTTTAATTTATTTTAAACATCCTTATTTTCTTAACATCCGAGAAATTCTCCTTGGAAAATATGTTTTATAGATGTGTATTTAGGTATCTAGTAAGACATATAATAGTAATAATTTATTTTTTATCATTAATAAAGTCGTCTATGTTAACAGACGACTATTGTTCTATTGAACAATTAGATACTCTTGGATCTATATCTAGACTTTATACTAATTATATTGATTTAGGTTCAGGATGAGTTCATTTAGTAAGAAAGGTTAAGCTGCTGAAGTACAAGTACACACAGTTATATTTCAATGCAACTGAACATCATTGGGTGCTGTCAGATCACAAGTGTTGAATCAAGCAATAATGCTAGAAATAGAACATATTTTTTACTTACTCAGGAAGAATGTTAAAAAAGTTATATTGTGCTTTTATTTGGGTGATTATTTTTTGTAAGGACAAGAATTGAGAGTAGCAAATCTGATCAGGTGAGACAGAACTATCCATTGGCATAGTTCGTACAGCATATTGAATTCAATCTGCTGATTTAATAAGCTGTGTATATGTGGTTAATTTTACCTCTTATGTTATTTATTTATTTTACTAAAGTAATAAATAATTAAAGACATAAGTTGATTAGAACAATTATTTAACTAACCAAATATAGATCTACTAAGAGATAAGGTTAAAAAAGAACAATCAGTAGCTAATGAAATTGTGTTTTAGTCATTACAATTGCTTCCCCTTTTTATTGTAGGATGCTAAACGGCACTTGTTGGTATACATTTCTATTACTTTGTTGAGATGTGGGTTTTGGCATTGGGTACAACCCTCCTGCAGTTTTTGTGTGAACAGGGTTTAACCCTGAAACTCAATTTTTATTGGAGTAGAGTTTAAGCTATAGGTTAAAAATACTGTGTGAACAGTTGGGGTTCAAACCCTGCGTGTGAACAAAGTATACATTTCACTTAAATTAATGCTCCTACAAGCCAAAAAAAACTTGGTGTCTTAGATTATATTAATCTGAGAATACAGGCTAAATAAATATGTTATTCATTGTTTCAACGTTCTGAAAGAAAATGTTATATCAGAGAAGCCCCCTAAAAGAAATGTTCAAGACCAAGGTGGTGGAGTATTCTACTCAGAGAACAAAAATTTTCTTGTTCTTGTGTTTCTTGTTTATGCCCCAAACTTAATTATGAAGAGCTTTAATTACTTTTTGATAACTAGGAGTCTACTTTCTTTATTTGTTTTTTTTTTGTTATTGTAACCCATCGTAAACATTACCAACTAGGGTTTTCAAATTTAAAAAAAAATGCGCAAAACAAATGATTCATTATATAGAACTTTCAAAATTAATCAGTTTTCAATCACTTGAAATGTTAATGAAACTGCTTAGCTGTAGCGGCAACTTTTGTTTACCTACCTGTTTGTTTAAACGGGGAAATCTGATCGTTTCTTCTTTTATTATTATTTGTTGCTTTTACTTATTTGTGAAAAGTCAAAGTGAGTTTTTTTTTTTATTTCTAAGTTGTATTACAAAAATTATAAAGTTAATTCCTTCTCGCTGGAAGAAATGAACAAGTTTAAAAACTTCGAAGACACCTTTTCCAGTAGTAAATCTACATCTGGTAAAAAACATACATTAAGTAACGTTAATTCAACCACTGATGTTAAAAAGATTAAATTGACTCCTGAAGACGTCTGTTCCACATTTTGTGCTTCGTCAGCAAATAGAAGGTCTGTGAACGACTCAATTAGAAGGGACCATAAAAAGAAAGGAACTGAATTCAAACAGAGAAGTCCAAGATCCCTTCCTCATCTTAGTAATATAGAGGTAAAACAAGCTTCTCTTGAATTAATTAATAAGCAAATAGAAGATGTTCCTCTTGATTTAACCCAGCCAAATTCCCGAACCGAAAAACTGCATCCTTTAAACCAGGCTAAGGAAGTAAACACTTTAAGCCGTTTATCAGCTTTTGATTATAGACAAGTTAACAGTTCTAAAACATTACAACATGTTTCCAATGTAAAATCAACTAATAATTTATCTTATTCGACCTTAATTGATAATGCGAATGATAAATTCTTTGCTAGTACGAGGGTATCAATTAATGAAGCCCGTGATAAAATTATTCAAGAATGGGACCAAGCTGAATGTATATCAAATTTGAATACTGCTCCATTTAGATTTGGTAATTCTTGCAGTAAAAATGATGTTTCAAAGTTGCCCTCTGATAACAGAGTCATTAATTGTGGATATAACCTTGCAAACAAAGTTGTGTCGGGACCAAAATTGACGTCAAATGGAAATAAATCAATACTTGAACCAGGACTCGATAGTAAAAAACTATCATTAAATAATAGTTTAAAACAAAATTCAAAATTATTTATTAATGATGCTAATAGTGCTGCTCCAATTTTGAATGGACATGAATCGGTTTTCAATAAAATCCATGAATTACAACCAATATCAGGAAAGAATAGCAAAACTGAATTAAGTTTATCTAGTAATGGACGTGGCAAATCAAATTATGAAGCAGCTTTAGATGGGAAATCTTGTGGCCATGAGTTGTTAAAAGGTAAGCACATTCTCCCTTATCCAAATACAATTATGGAGGGATCAAAAAATGGAGCTATATTGACTAAAGATGTTTTGATTAACAAGGAAGAAGTAGAAACTATTAAAAAATCTAAATTAGTACTTAAAGGTGTAAGTAAAAATGTTAAATTGGGTAGATCAAAGTTGACTGCAAACATCAATTGTAATTCAAATTATGTACCTAACTCTAGTAAATGCATGTCTGAGCCTCGACCATTACCAGTTTCAAAATTAAGCCCAACAAAGCTTAAACAGTTTGCATCACCAATTTGTGTTTCATCTTCATTAAAATCTTTGGCCCCCATTAAAGTCCGACCATTAGTAAGCCAAAGTACACCAGGAAACAAGCTATTTATCAAGCAAAAATTACATTTGCAATCTGAACCTAATCTTTGTGATTTAAAACGTGCAGCATCCGATACAAGTCATGACAGCATAACTCCAAAATGTAGTAGAAATAATTTAAATATTTCAAAAAAATTACCAGAAAAGGAGACACTAGATAATAATTCAATGATAAGTAGTTATAATTCTCTAAATGATACGGATTTTTGCTTTGAATCGATTAGTCAAAAGTGCAATAGTACAAATTTTAAAATTGTTGATGGGTTTCCAGAAAAATTAAATGTAACAAAAGGGTATAGTTCTCCACTAAGTTTAACCATTAAAAATGTCAAAAACAAGGATGCTCTGAAAACTGGACCATTAGATTTTAGTGATAGTGAGGATGATGTGCAAACACCAGCTAGAAATTTTAAAATATTTGAAAATGTAACCCCTGAAAAAAATGATAAAATTCTTATTCATTGTGATAATACTCCTAAAAAATCAACTAATATTCATATTGCTGAGGAAACTCCTGAAAAGCGTCTCAAAATTGATAAATTTTGTATTACTAATGAGACTCCCACTAAAGATTTTAATAATTTCCAAATCCATGAAGACAGGAGTCCACTGAGGGACCAAAAATTTGAAATTAATGAACAATCTCCCAATAAATCAAAGAATAACAGCTACAAACAAAATTTGGGAAGTGTAAACACAACAAATTCTGGATCTTTTAATATTACCTTAAAAGAAATAAATCAAATAATTCAATCATCAATACAAAGTCAGAATAAAGAAAATGCTGACATAATTATGATAAATTTATATAAAGAAACCGTTAATAGACTTAAAAATTTGCTGAAATCACCTGATAAAAATATTAACAATGAAGCAAATGTTGGAATACTGAATGAACATGAGGAAAAGCTACACTTAATTGAACAATTTCTTTATAAAAATTCTGAATATGAAGTTCCTAGTAAACCAATAGGGTTATTGAACAGTTCTTCTAAAGAAGAGGTACTTCACGCTTTGGAATCAGTTTTGGATACTCCTAAAAAACTGGCAAAACAAAATGTAAGTTCTGTTAATTCTAATTTGAGGGATGAACATTGTTTAGAATTCAGTAGAATTAATGATGATTCTTGTGATTCTCTTAAATTTGATACTCCTGAGAGAAATGGTAACTTAAGAATTGAAAGTGTAGAGACACCTGTAAAAGTTCCTATTACTGATACACCTATCACTGTAAACTTAAAATCAAAAAGTCGAAATAGCTTAGTCGGCAATAATATTATTGAAAAGTTAAATCTGGAAGAAGAAAAAGATAATAGAAACGCAGTTCTGAGGACTCCTAAAGAAAATTTAGTTAAAGAAAGTGATCAATTTAATAGGGAGAATCAATTTCAAAACAAGGGTAGAAAAATGTCTGAAGAGAGGTTTGATTGTAGTAGAGGAAAAGATTTCAAACCTGAAATGCTACACATATCTCAGGATTCATCTGATTTGTCTCTTGTACGGAATTCAGGTATAGTATTCAACCATAACATTTCTAATGATTTATCACCAATTAAAATCAATCAGTATTTGATAACACCTATTTCTTCACAAGAAGAGGTCAAAACTCCTGCTAAATGCAATGAAACTATTGATAGCGATTTAACACCTATTAAATCAGGTAGTGTGAGTATAAGTGAAGAAATTACACCTGTCAAAGTACCTTTAAATAAATTATCTCTTAGTAAGAAAAAGTTAAAAATGAAAAAAGTTTCTGAAAATATATTAGAAGATGATGTGGTTGTTAATGAAACACAAGATTTGGTTAATATTAGTTCATTCCCTTCTCCTCATAAGGATTCAAGTATCATGCCTTGCGAACGTACAAATGTTGTTATCCCTGAGATACCAGGCCTATCCCAGTCTAAAAATATGGAAAATGATGTGTATTACTATCGTAAAAGAAAAAAGCTTATTGGAAAATCTGATTCTCTTTTAGGCAAAGCTTTTTCAGCTATCAATAATTTGAAATCTAATAATAAATTATTCGCTTATGAGGTAAAAGTCGGTATTAAAATAATCAACGATTCTGAAATTTCTGGTGGATTCAAAATTTTAAATTTTTGGAAAGATCCCTTGAGTGGTACATTTTATATAAATTGCTCTTTAATAAATAATAATTTTAATAAATCTAACAATAAAAATAATCACTCATTAAAGTTAAATAAAATGCAAAACTATTCTGAAACTTCAATTATAATAATTTTATGTTCAAAACCTAACGGAATTTCAATTGATGATACCATTAAATTTTATTACCCTATTCAAATATTTAAGAAATCAAATAATTTATTTATTATACCTTATTATATTGATATTATAAAACGTCATAACTGCAGCGATACTTTAAATGATAGGAATGGTGGGTTATGCTGTAACACAAAGAATAATAAAATTAATTTAAATAATTACTGGTTAACAGATATTTTTGTTCGAGAAGAAAATAATTTAAATTTGATGATAAAAGATTTAAATTCCAGTAATCAAACTGAATTAAGTATTAATAAGTTGTTGAAATAGTTTCATTGTATTTATTTGGTTGTTTATTTTGTTATTTGCATTTATTACCTTCAATGATAATTAATTCAAGATTCTTGTTAACCTTATAATTAGTTGACAGCATTGGAAAAATATTGTTTATGAACCAATGAGGTTGTTTGATATAAAATTGTTGGCATGGTTAAATATCCAGGACTAAGCTGATTGGCTCCCTCACATTATTTTTCCATCCTGTCAACTGATTATAACCATGTGTAATGCTATAAAACACTTAATATAAACTGCAGGTTAGACTCTTAAGAAATTTTACTAATAACATCTTTCTTTTACTTTTCCTGGCATATACTAGTCTTCCACATGAAAAGTGTTGTAATTGTTCTAAAAATGATCTTATCTGTTTTTAATCTTCTTAAGACATACTGAGCGGTATGTGTGCCTGTTTATCATTGAAATTCCATTATGTTTATGCTAGAAAAAAATCAACCTTTACTAAAACCAAAAAAACAATGAAGATGTATAAGTGATGTATACAATGAAAATTTACAATAAAATTTTGTATTGTTTTTAATAAATCATTAAATATATCTAATTGATATGAAATTTGACATGATTGTATCGCTTCATGTAATAAACAATGATGCAAATTTCATTTCAACTAGTATTTTCACAGTTAGTGTAAGATTACTAGTGTTAAGCAGTATGAAGCCATATCAGTTCATCGATGGGTGACTGCTAGGAAAGAAACAGATTTTTAACTGTCCAAAGACTATAGTCTTACACACAGTTATAATCAGTTGACAGCATGTGAAAATAGGGTTGATCCGATTTGAAATTGTGGGCGTGGTTTACCATTCAGGACTGACCTCATTGGCTCCCTTGCATTATTTTCCCATGCTGTCAACTGATTATAACGTTTGTTATACTATAGTTAAACGAGCCCAAAGATATACCTAAGTATTAATTAGGCAAAATATAAATTCAGGACGAATGATGAGTCCAAAATGGTGTGGAAAAGTTCTGAGTTACAATTTACTTATTTTTTTTAATAATAGCATAAATAGTGTTGCATCATAGGAGACTCATAAAAATAATCTGGTATCGCCCATATTGATTGATTATACAGAATGAACCTTTAGTCTCCCCCACTCATAAATTTTAAACTGTTAGACATAAATTAATGAATCTTGGGGTACTTTTTTAGTGAAAAGGGAACTTTTTTTGTTGGGATAGTTAATTCGGGTGTCCCATTTAACACCAAATTTTTGCAAATAAAATTTAATTGGAAGGTATACTTTTATTAAGCTCATATAATTTGATATTACCGAGTTTTGGAAAACATGAATAGTTGACACAATGTGCACATTTCCTTGGTGACTCTAGCACAAGTATATTGTGTTTATTAGGCTTTTTGGGTTCTAGGGATGAATATTACACAATTTGGCTTTTTATATTTTGTCTAAGACCGCTATTTTGAGGGGTATATGTGCCCAAAGTGTAATAATTGGATATTTTAACTAAACATTTAAGCTTCAATGACACAAGAAAGAATTTGATTAATTTATGTCAAATGTTTTTAAATTTAAAAGAGACTTTTGATTCGCACAGTATAAGTTTCATTAAAATAAGCAAAACTTGTGAGTCTATGCATTTAAGTTGATTGTGTTGTTATAGGTAAAATGATGATTGTAGTAAGTTGTTACGTATATTAAAATATTGTCATATATTTTATTTACTTTGTTATTAATAAATGAATTTGAGTTGAATTTTTCATGCATTATTTTTTAAAGTAACAGCTTCCTTAGTTGAGAGCCCTGGTTTTTTAATATGTGATATGCATTTCAGATTTCTGTCTGAAAATAATGAGAATTATGACTATAATTTTAAAAATGGGTTGCAATACAATGTAATAGTGTAATAATTCCTTTGTATTCTCAAATTTTTTTCATAGAATATCGGGTCCAGACAAAATAACCTTACTGGTCAAAGACTGTTGTCATAATATTAAATATTGGTAAATGATATTGGAGTCGCTAAAATGGGTAAAAACTGTATATCGCTGTATATAGGTTTCCATGGGTAAAAACTATTAACTGTAATTAATCTATATACATAGACGGAATCGGTTTTTGCGTCATAGTCGGAACAGTAGCACCATAGCACTTTTACTTGTCTGTCAATTCGCATGGAGTTTTCAATGTATTTGCACTATAACAATTTTAGATTAGCATAGAGCTTTATATGAATGCCTAAATTGTGTTTCTGTATTAATTATGAAGGGTGAGCATAGTTTCTAACACCTATGATATAAAAATTTTCTTTAGTAAAACCCCATGCGAATTGACAGACAAGTAAAAGTTCTGTTACAATTATGAAGCATAAAAGGAAAAACCTGTGCAAGGACTGGTTGGTGCGTAATAAACTAGAGCTCCAAAGAAAATTCACCAGTCTTGCGGACCCCCGAACTTGCCAGAATTTTTATTAAACTTTATTATCATTTATCAGCATTTGTGGCGAATTCTGCTTCCAGCTCGGCTAACTAATGCTAAATGTTTTTCCAATGAAATTCGTTTGCTGTCTCTAACAATAATGACAATATATTTCTCTATTTGACATCTTAAATCAAAATTTATGATAAAATATAAATAAAACGTAATAAATTTATCGCTATCGCGACAGCATTATCGTTAACAGCATAATACAGCAGTCAAGTAGTTTATATTAATGAATAAGTTGTAAAAGTTTAAATAGTTCATCAATGAAAGAATGAATTCCATCAATAAACTTTTAATTTATAAATATTGTTTATCTACAAAGCTTTGTTTATAATTTGGCAACTGGCCAGAGTATTTTGTTTTCATGTTTATCACAGAAAAATATCTGCTCCAAAAAATACCAATTAAACACACTCATAAAAATTAAATGAACATAAAACCAAAAAATGTTCTTTTTTACCAAAACCTGATTGAAGAAAGTTGTTAAAATAATTATAAACGATGAAATGAGGACATTGTTTCAAAACTATAATATTAACATTGTTTAATTAACTTTATATGTTTAACTTCATTACGTATATATACTATTATATAAATATTATACTAATATAGCTAACTTCCTTATTATGTCTATTTAGGTAATTTTGTTTCAAAATTAAGGTTATGTAGTTTAAGTTAACAGTATCTAGTGACATATATAAATATTATTCACAATACTTTGTAATCTAAGTAGAGTGCTTGATAAGTCTTGCTGAGATAAGTTGGTATATTCTTATAAAGTACAAGTTAACAGTGATAATTTCAGGTAGACCTGTAATCACCTGATAAGTGAAGTTAATTACTTGGTGCTGATATACCTTTTAAAAATAATTTTACTGAAGCTCATAAAAAAATCAATTTTTGAGTAAAATCTTAATACTTAGTTAGTTCACACGCAAGATTTGGCAGGGGGTTCAACCCCTCCGGAGTTGTCGTGTGAACGAGATTGAACTCGGAGTTCAACCCTGAAACTCATTTTTACGGTAACAATCACCGTGTGAACAATTGAGGTTGAACCCTCTGCCAAACCCCACATGTGAACAAAGTAACAGTTTCTAAATTCTAATTAGAAATAGTCAATCATTATGGCATGTCCTTTGTCCTATAGGACATAGAATTCTTATAACTGTTTTAAAAAGTTTTTATATAATCTAATGACATCACAGAAATTAGGGATTTGAGACTAATGCTTTATTTGTGGTTTTATGATCTTAATTGGTCACAAACATGGCTTAAGCGGAGAAAAAGAGTTTAAATCAGAATATTGACGCCTTGATCTTTATAGAGTTCCAGCTTTACCTTTTTTTTAACGAGGGTTTTTATCTATTTTAACTATCTCTATCTATTTTACTATTAACGCCAAATATCTAATTATATAGTACAATTATTTATTAATCACTAAAAAAAAATATATAAATAAAAAAAAATAAAATATGTATGTATGTGCATGTGTATATATATGTATGTATGTGTGTATTATATATATATATATATATATATATATAATATATATATATATATTGTGTATTTATAAGAGTGTGTGTGCGTGTTTGTGTGTATATATGTAGATATATATGTACGTATGTGTATGTATATAACAAAATAAGAAACACTAGACAATTTATATTTATATCTTTTTTTTAAATTAAGAATGTTAAATAGTAATTTGGCTAAGGACTCCCTCTCTGCAGCACAAGGCGTAAGCCTTTTAGAAGAGAGGTAACCTTAATATTAGAATATAATTATTTTTTTTTGTAATTTATTCAATAAAAGTATTTAAAAAAAAATTAATAGATTCACTTGATCAGGGGTTCTCAAAGTGTGGTATACGTAACAGCTTTATATTTTATATGTAGCTTCCTTGCCTCCTAAAAGAAGGGGAAAGCATAGCATGACGAAAAAAGTTATGTCCAATTTTTTATCAAATGTCAACGTTTCAGCACAAATAGACCCAAAATAAGTTCATTTTTCCTTTTTGAAACTTTGCTAATAAAAAAATTGTATTGGAATATATGTCTATTCTATGTATTGTAAGAATATACGAATTTCTTTTTGAAATCTACAGCTTAAACGGCTAATCCATTTTCGATGAAACTTGAATACAAAATCAAGTCGTACAAGGGTAAAGGGTACAAGGGTACTGGATAAAGGATGAACTATAGATTTTAGGGTTTATCCACAAGGCGTATTAAAATAGCGTCACTATAAACTTAAACAAAAAATTGGGGAATAAAATTTGTTTCTTTGGTTTTTTAAGGCTCAAAAACACATCTGATGGGCAGATGCTTTTGCAGCTTTAAATCTGTACTAGGTTTTAGTTCTCTAGATATGTATATGATTGCATAAATGACGTTGTTTGAAGGACAAAGATATTATAGATGGGAGTTAGGGGATGATGCGAAATTCTGCCGTAAAAATTGACCAATTTGGATCAAATTTTGACCACTTACATAATAATTAATTTTGGTATTGAAAATGAAGTCGAATATCGCTTGAAAAGTATAACATATTACACATGTAAAAAAGAATTTACTATTTTCAAAATGGTAGAGGTTACTATGATAGAAAATATTTATCTAAATATTATATCTTGCGAGCGAAGCGAGCCTTTTATATATATATATATATATATACATATATATATACATATATGCAATCTTAGTGAGTGATGCAAGTTCTTTTTTATGCAACTAATTTTATATTTTAGCATTTTGCGAGCAAAGAATGAATATACCAAAGAAATGAATGAATGAATAAAACGATAAGGGTACGATATAATCAGGCACTACACCCTATTACCCTTGCTAAAACTACCTCTAAGTTGATTTACTTTTCTGGCACGCTGCCAAAGAGAAGAAGCTGATGAATGCCTCACAGTTTGAATAAGGCCCTTTAGTATTGACAACCTAGCAACTTCACTTTGAAACGCCAATGGCCGCCTCCACCTAATACGGACATGACTTGGCGGGACACAAAAGTTGATTTCTCTACTTTTTTGGACCAAAGACTTGGAGGGGAGCTTTTTACCACGTAAGTGGTAGATAAAGCTGTTAAAGTATTCTATACACTACTCTTACGCTCTGTTTTTGCGGCGCAGTACAGCATAGGAATAATGCATTTGGGATGTATTGATACAAGAATGTTAATAGGTATCAGATAATCCGAAAGTCCTCAAACACCAAAATCCATTCATTAGTCAAGTGCTCAATTTAAATAAAATTAGCGTTCATTAGCTTAGTTTCCAGCTCTGTGTTGTATAGGAACGTCGAATTTGAGATTTTATTAAGTAGGAAAGCACACAAGCATAAGACGAATCTAAAAAGTCCTCATACGTCAAAATTCATTCAGTAGTTTAGGCAGTAGGTGCGTCAACGTATAAACCTATCGTTTACTAGCTTAGTTTTTCACTAAGCGATTAGCGTAGGAATTTCGAATTTGATATTTTATTAATTAGGAATGAACACGAGCATAAGACGAATCTAAAAAGTCTTCACACGTCAAAATCCGTTAATTAGTTTAGGCTGTAGGTGTGACAACAAAAAGTGAAGGAAGAATAAGAAATCGTAAAAAATTTCATTTTCAACCCTCTTTTCCTCCACTTCTGCTAGACCGATTTGGATGTTTTTTTATTTTTGAACTAAAAGGCACACCCTTTAAAGATATTATTATATTATTTATGTACATATAGCCGCTACAGACCCTCAAAAACCCTACTTTGTTGCGTACAGTATAATATACACTGGCAGCTTTAATAGGTTTTTGACTTTTTTTACGGGGTATTTTAACGTTTCATCTTGACTGGCGGGGCGGAACGTTGCTGCGTTCCTAAATAGCGAGCTTTTTTTCTTCATTTTGTAGCATTATAGCGAAAAAGGGGAGCCTCTATTTCTTCTATTTTTTATAGATAATTTTTAATTTCAGAAATGATGCGAACTTTTATGATTTTATAAAGTAATTTCGCGTACACAGGGTGGTCCATTTCAAATACATCTCCCTGATTACTCAGCTCCGTATGAAGCTATAACGATAAAATTTGTATCTACCCGCACCAAGATGACCCCTCAGAGTTTAAATACCTAATTATTTTTTTTTTGTAATCGTCTGGTATGTATAGTAATCTGATTACCAAAATGTGTTTTTCTACAGTAACTTTAAAAAGTTAAATTGGAGCATACCATTGAATGGATCATTTCTGAAACTGTGTCATATTCTGGTGTACCAGTAAGCTTTTTTTGATAATAAATAGGTAATATAATAGCCTTTATGTATGCCAAACGATAGCTCGCGGAAAAATTACCGGAACTTAATTATATTGGTATCAAATTGTTCGAGATATATCTGAATATGATAAAACTGAATTATAATTCAGTTTCTGAAATACTTAATATAAAGGTATGCTCCAATTTAACTTTCTAACGTTACGTTAAAAACACAAAGGTAATATGTATTGGTAATAACATTACCTTACATGCCAAACGATTACCAAACAAATAATGGGTTATAAGAACTTTCAGTGGTCAACTTAGTGGGGGTAGATTCCAATTTTATCGTGATAACTCTACTCGAAGCTGAGTTAATCAGGGTGATGTGCTTGAAATGTACCACCTTGTATATGTATATCTAATGCATTCTAGCAAGCAAAGTGAGCCTTTTTTAATATCCCTAGTTTTTTTATATTTCGAAGCAGCCTTTTATTACTAGCAAAGCGAGTTTTTATTACTTATTTTTATGATTACAAGCTTTCCTTATTATTAAATTATTGATGCATCATCCATCCTATTTAGCGAACCGAGCGAGCTTGTTGTATTATTTATTTGATTATTATTATTTATTGGTTATTGAGCTTTATTTGATTCATTCTTTTTATTTATAGTAAAAATTTTGTATTTATCAAAATGACGTTTTACAGCAGAAATATTCTTATTAAGAACTATACTAATAAAATAATCGGTACTTTTATCACAACTTCGGACTCGCTTCGCTCGTCCTCAACATTTTATCTAGCTATTCTAGCTATCCTAAGCTAATGGTGGTATTACTTCGTAGCGGTGGTTCAGAATAGAATGTTTATCTTAAGTCTAGATGTTATAATTATCCTAGGGCTAAAAACCCTAGGATAAGTTAAGTTAGTCTATACCACCTTAGTCGTAGGATAATCATTAAGTTCTGAGGACGAGCGAAGCGAGTTCAAAGTTAAAACACTCTCAACTTTGGATAACTATTTTATTCTGAGGTTTAGCGTAACGAGACTGGAGTAGCGTTTGGATAATGATATTCCTTGGCTCTTGGCTTAGGATAGTAATAATGATATTCTTTCTTTAGATAATGATATTCCTTGGATTGGGATGGTAATAATGATATTCCTTGGATTAGGATTGTAATAATGATATTCCTTCTTTAGATAATGATATTCCTTGGATTAGGATGGTAATTATGATATTCCTTCTTTAGATAATGATATTCCTTGGATTAGGATAGTAATAATGATATTACTTCTTTAGATAATAATAATGCTTAAGCTTCACCGTAATCTTTGAATGATGATAATCTGAGGACGAGCGAAGCTAGTCCATTCTGTCTGATTACCGAGGTTTCCTGTTTCCCATTTTTTTTAAATAAACCATTTATTTTTATTAGGAAACATTCATTTAAGTCAGGCCAATGACTCTTCGTCCTGTAAATCAATATTTATTGATTCTTGAATAGAAATAGCGAGCAAAGCGAGCCTTTTTTCTACATCACCGTAGTATTGCATATACATTTCAAATACATCATCCTGATTACTCAGCTTCTTACGGAGCTGTAATAATGTAGCCTGCTGATCATTAAAACCATTGACATGTTGTACCAAAAAATATCAACAATTAATTTTAATCAATCAGCTTTAATTTTAAAGGATGAGCGAAGTTTTGTACAGCGTATGGAATAAACATGCGCATTTCATTTGAAAAATACAGAAACACAGGGTTTCCAGTTACCGACAGGATTTATTTTAGACACTATTGTATAAACCGAAAAACGAAGCAAGTGGGTTGTTGGGCAAAAAAATAATAATTTCAATGGAAATTACTCTTGATTGTGGTTCCGCGCCACAATTTTTGTGTTTCCCGACAGTATTAAAATTGAAAAGTAATGCACCCTGCGTATTCATGTACCAGGGAATAACTATGATAAATCATATTATCCTGTAGCGGACTGAGGCAAAAAAGACAAGAAGAGGTTTGGCATAAAAGGGCACAAACCCATATTTCAGGGACCCAATTGAGGGGGGGGGTCCTATATTGTTTCCCAAGTAGAGAGGTCTACTTGAAACTAGAGTAGTATTAATTTAGGAAGCTTTGATAAATTGCTATAATTGATTAATTTAGTAACCAATTATAGGAAGCTTAATTTAAATAAATTGAAATTAACTCAAGTAAATAAAATAAATAAGTAATTGCAAGATGAAAAAACTTAAAGATCAAGTTTATTCATTTAAATATTTCATCTAACTATTTTATGTTTAATTTAGGGCCCTTTTTTACTGCTTTAGGGCCTTGATCAAGTTTTTTAAGGGCCCCTGGTATTGTTTATTGGACCTTAAAGGTCCAGGTAAAAAAATAGTGGCCTTAAAGAACATAGATTAGAGCAGCAAAGTGAGAATATTTTAAGTACTTAAAAAACAACAATCTCTGAAGTCCCTTACTCTAAGGGACTTCAGAGATTATACCACGGTCCCCCCTACACCCTAAGCTTTAGGGCACTGACCAAGTATGTTAAGGGCCGTCATTGACTCTAGTTCTCGTTGAATTTTAATTACTTTATTAACATTTGTCCCTAGGAACTCTTCAGGCCCTACCTTAAAGTATTGGGCACATTTGAAGTCAGTGTTATGAATATACAATTATACATAATTTACAAAATTATATAATTGTACAAAATAAATATATTTATATATTATATGCTTCAAAATATTTAATAAGATGATTATTTTTTTATAAATTTTCGTTGTTTTTTCTTTAAGTTTATGTTTGGGGGGCTCAAGGAGTGTTATCGCCCTCGCCTTCACTGCCGAGTCTGCCCCTGATATAACCAAACCATGTCCCTAATCCATATGACTGGTTACCTGATATATTAAATTTTATCAACCAAATGATGTATTAAACATAGACCTTATGTACTATATATATTTAGTACTTAGTATATTTAGTATAAGGCTATAGTCTTATGTACTAAATAGCATTAGGGATTCCTCTGACAAATCACAATGCAAGTGTGATTTATTGTTGGGCGAAGACACAAAAAATCGAATTCTTTATCTATAAATTATTTATTACTAAGTATTTCACTTTATTTATATAAATAAAGTGTGGTCCTGATATATAAGAAAAAGTATAAATTTTAAACAAAATTGAAATGTTAAGACAGATCCTAATACTTAAAAGTAAGCGTAATTGTTTAGACGATGATCGGTTGAAATCCAATGTCATACAAATCTTTAGGCAAGGAACATAAGGACAATAATCACTTGCTTGGTCTTATTTTGTATTATTAGGATTACTCGTATTTATAAAAAAAGACTGAGGAAGACTTGTTAATACAAAATAAGATATGCCCTAGTTAAACTCCCTGAGGAACGCCATTGATAAAACAGTCGATAACATTAACGAGCTTTTTGATTAAGGTAGGGTGTTTAGTATAAAAGAACTTAGATTTCTCGATGTAGGACAGAACAAAAATAACTACTAAACAAGTAGCTTGAAGTTTAAGTAAATCTAGTCATAAGTTTATATTTTACCCTTTACGGAGTTTTATAAGGTACGTTCTATAATTATTTCTTATTATCTCTTTTTAATCCTTATTTGCGATTTGAATTGTTAACTTTGTGCATTACTTTAAGGAAATTGATCAGCTACCAACCAAGGTAGTTTCCGTATGGATAATGAGTTTTTAGGCATTTAGCTAGAAATGTGGATAAAGAAACAATTGACGTAGTACTTGCCCATTTTTGAAAAGTATAACTATTTTGCGAAACAAATGTTGTTTGCAAGTTAAAATTTTTTATATCATATAAGTTTATTTGTGAACAAGCACAATAATGAAAAGTGTTTTTTGTCGGGAATTATTATATTTTTTGGCCATTTACATGTAAAAACAACTTAATTCTTGAACATTCTATATGTACCTGGCTGATGTAAATGTGCAGGCACTATATACACCATCCTTACATTTGTGAGATCATAGGAGATGAAACGTTTGATCGATGGTTAAGACAGTATCATCGAATTTGATTAAGATGTTACAATACGAGTCTCACCTTTGAGGATATACTGTTGAAGCAGATCAAGGATACTGACAATCAGCAATGAGGATACAGTAGTAACTGCATTAAGGATACTGTAGTAGCTGCATTAGAGATACTGTAGTGGCAGTATTGGCGATACTGTAGTAGCCTCATTAAGGATACTGTAGTAGCAGTATTGACGATACTATAGTAGCTGCATTACGGATACTGTAGTAGTACTGTTGACGATACTATAGTAGCTGCATTAAGAATATTGTCGTAGCAGTATTGACGATACGATATTAGCTGCAATTAGGATACTGTAGTAGCAGTATTTGATACAGTAATAGCACAAAAATGCTGTAAATTCTGGTGCTCTTTACTTTAAACATGTCATTATTTTTCTATAGTTCACTAGTTCTGTAATTCAATTACATTACGAGAAATATTTGTAATTTTTATTTATTATTCCTGTTTAATATGTTTAGGTAGAAAAAACAAGATACAAGATGAATACATTCGCAGCTTTCTTCTTTGTATTAGCAATTGGTAACTATTTTTTTAAATCTGCTTTACTTTCTACATATACAAAGTTGACCAAAAGCCTCATTCATAAATTAAAAACCCTTAAATATAACTATTCTACTAAAACGGTACTTTTCTCATGTAGAGGGACTGTAAAGGCCACATGTTTGTTGAAACAGGTAGCCTCTACAGAAATGACACTCTCTTGTGATTTTTCTTCTCCCATTCGCTTGTGCCCATTGCTTTGTGCCATAGGTTGGCCGAATCGCTCGGCATTGCCTCTTTTCTATTCAGTACTCTATTAAAACGCCTCACTTGTCAAAAGTGAAGTATAAAAAATTCACTTGGTTAGTATATAGAATAAGACGCGCAAATTTTATTTTATTATCAGCAATTACACAAAAATTTACTTTCATCAAGTCAAAATACCTGCAACATTTTGAATCATAACTTTAGATTGGTTTTTAGGGTTAAATTTGCCGGGTATGCTCCTGAGTTATCTAGGAGAAACCCCAATAGATTTCATCTTACCGTTTATATATGTCTTTTACTTTAAGTTTTTAAGTTTACTTTATGTCTCTACATCTTTTGTCCTACATATGCGAATCTTTTGATATAAAAACATTTAAGTTGTATAAAATCGGAAGAGTACTAATAATTACGTTAAGCTTATTGGGATACATGTGTAACTTATAATTACACGTAACTTATTATGTTATTGAAAACTTCTATATTCCTCGGGTAAAGGGTAGATACCCTGCAAATTTAAGCTTAAAATCCCTAACCTATCCAAAGTTATAATGACTAAAATACCTTATGTTTTATATTTTTTGACTTTTTAAATTAAACAAAAGCGATACTTCCGCTACTAATGAAATAGAACTTGCAACGGTTGTTGACTAGAGGAAGGATCAAATATCCCCCCTTTCTTAATTGTTAAACCATTTGACATAAATTAATGAAACTGGGGTATTTTTTTCTTAAGGGTAAACTTAGTTTGGTTGGTACAGGTAAGTTCGAATATCCCGTCCAACACGGAATTTTGCGAAAATACTTTTTATTGGGAGGTATACTTTTATTGGGCTAGGGCTTTTTGGGTTCTAGGGATGGACACAAGACATTTTACCCCTCTCATATTCTTTTAAGAGCAAAATTTTGGCGGAAATAAGTATACAAAGTGTTAAAATTGGATATTTTAACTCAACATTTAAGCTAAGGCATTAGCATTAGAAAGAATTTGCGAAGAGTAAAAATGCATTATCTTGACTTAAGGACATAAATCATTCATTACTTTTTCAATTTAGTAAAAAATACAGTGTTGCTGTTTACTCTAAATCTAGCAGTATTAGTGACTATAAATACTTTAACCTTAAAACGAGGGTATGGTAGTGAATTATTTGTATTCTTAAGTCAAAAATAAGGCATTTAATCTCTTGTCAAGTTCATTTCAATTTTGTGTTAAAATGTCCACTTTCTATGCTCTGTGCACTTATTCCTGCTAAAAGAGCGAATAGACAAATATGCAAGGGGCAAAATATCTTGTAAAGAACACTCCAGAAAGTTTGTTTCAGTCCCATCTTTACAGTGAATTTTCCAAATTTATAAGTTTAAATGATGTTAAACTTAGGCTTGAATTTTCGTTCTTTGCTGAAACTACTTTATTTGATAGGGGCTTTTCAATTGTCTTCAGATAATTAAACTGAGAAGCGACCCCTTAATATTCAGCTCGATAACTTAGACCTTTCCTGTCTTGTAAAGGAAAAAGTTGTCCCTGCCTTCTTGTTTTTTCATTTTAAGTTTGAACATAAATATAAAACTACGGCTTGTAATCATGTTTACTAGAATAGAAATGTCTTACTAGTGAATTTCCTTTTAGAAAATATCCACTAATGGAAAAATTAATAATGGAACTAATAAGGCTAATAAAAATTCGCTAATGGAATGGGTAGCATGTAGTTGATATAATAAACAACATTAATAATCTATTTCGAAAATACCAAATACATTATTATTGGATAACAGTATTCATCTGTTTTAGGATTAAAAACCCTAAATTTTACTAAATTGTTGATGTTATTAACAATATTATTAATCTGTTTTAGGTGTTCATGGTAAATCAATGTATAAAAGACAAATAGATTTTGGCACTTTCATTCCAGGAGGAAGTAATGTTACTGGAAATCTTCCCATAAACAACGTGACAGGATTTTTACCCACAGGAATGCCACCAATGGGCACAGGGTCGTTTCCCGTAGATATAAACCAATTTCCTCTTAATCCGAACAACGTAACTGGAAACCTACCCTTAGACCAATTTCCTCTTAATCCAAATAATGTAACTGGAAATCTACCCTTAGACCAATTCCCTCTTAATCCTAATAACGTAACTGGAAATCTACCCATAGGCCAATTCCCTCTTAATCCCAATAACGTCACTGGAAATCTACCCATAGGCCAATTTCCCATTGGTAACATAACATCAGGAGCAGGCAACTTTCCCATAGTTGGTAATTCGCCACTAAGTGGAGTATTCGGATCACAAGGAGCAGCTTCAGACTCTAAACCAAGCTGGACAAGTCCTTTAGAAAACCTTCCTGGTGGGAACGTGACAGGATTTTTGCCCACAGGAATGCCATCAGTGGGAAACCTAGGCTCGTTCCCCGCTTTGATACCTTCAGGAGAAACAGCTGCTGCTCCAGTACCAGAGGCCCCTTAAATTGAAATCTTTATGTAATGTAAAATCGCAGGGAATAGTTTAGTTTTCAAACTTCTCTTGCGTAGACCATCATCATCATAATTTTGAACGTTGTCTATGAACCGGCGCCCCATATTTGGACATTCCTGCTAAATAATTTTAAACTAGTATTGTGTATTTTATACAAGTTACCATTTAATTCATTTTAGATCCATTTTTGGACTAAACATAGTTCACCTCATTATGTAAATGTACTCATAAAAAATCATTTCATTCATTCGTTTTGTATAAAGTTTTGTACTTTTTGATATAGTATACTTAACAAAAATAAATTAAATTATAAAAATAAGAACTTAAGATTGGTTTTATATTATTTATGCCTTTAACCGTCGTGGGCAACACTATAGGGAGGACATTGAGCCTTTTGTTCCTTTTTACCTCTAATAAAGATGATGACCACTATAATTTTAAAATTCTGTGTAATACTAATAATCCGAAAACTAGATTTTACCTAGAAAATCTAATACACTCAGTTTATACATTATTCTGTTTGGTATATTAAATGCATTTTGGTAAAAAGTTTCCTTTGAGAGAAACATTTTCGACGTAAGTTGCTATTATTTAACATCCCTGGTGATAAAATATCTTATAATTATGAATTAACTATATAATAAACCAAAACAATTGCGAAAACTTGTAGCAACTTAAAATAAGTTGCTTTCTAATGGTGGAAATAAGTTTGCTCTACAATAATTTAATTTAGAAATATTAGTGATATACTTTAACCTGGTCGTGACTTCTCAAAAGTTGAAAATTTTATGTACCAAATAAATAATTAAAAAATCCTTTGGCCACTTTACCGCTCCGCGATGTCGGCGCTGAGGCTGCTTCAAGCCCTCATGGTTTTTGTCCTTTACCAGTTTGTCGTATTACTACTTTATGGAAGTGGCTTATTGCCACAATATGAGCGAATTTGCAAATGTATTTGTCGAAAAATATGATTTGTTTACACAAGAATATATATGTTAACAAATAAATCAAAACTATAGTGTAGCACACGGTTATAATTAGTTGACAGCGTGGGAAAATAGTGTTGAGGAACTAATGAGGTTGGCCTGATCCAGGACTAACCTCATTGGCTCGCATTAGTTTCAACTGATTATAACCGTGTTTCATACTTTAGTAAAAGCATTTATAACATTTAAACATAGTAAAAAAAAATATAACTTTGTATATGTGTTCAAGATACTTAGATGTGTGTTAAACAATGCTTTAATATTTTTGTTTATTTAAATTTTGGTTGTCATTATTGTGAGTTTATGACGTCATACACGTTTGAGAAACAATAGGGTTCTGGACATTAATAAGGACAATTTTTTTACCAAGTATTATTTAGACCCGAAAAGAAAGAGATTAAGAATATATTTTGGGCTCTTTCATATATTCAAATTATATGAAGGGTCATTGAATTAAAATACACAAAATATAATTATGTTTTGTGCTTAATGTTGTGCTTTATATTGATAAAATACAACTTTTGTGTCATGCAATAAGGTACTGGTAAAAATTATCAAAACGAGAATGAAGATAAGACAGTGACAAGTAAGTAGGGTCTTAATAAGTAGGGCATGCTTAATTTTTAATACGGAATAATAAAAAAAAAAATAATCACCAAGAGAGCCTCTAAACATAAGTTAATATAAAATAAAAAATTAGTTAATATAAATAAATATAAAATCAAGTAAAATTCTAAGTAAACACACAAACATATATATATGTATATATTAGATCAGGGAGACCCCCTCATTTAAAAAACACCAGGTGAACCTGTTACCATGTTTCGTATTTTTTTATGTTTTACTTGATGTTCAATCATTTAATGTTACAAGCAATAGGAAAAATTGGGTAGAAGGTACCTCGGAACTTTTCCTCCAAGTATAAATGGTGATTTTAGCCTATCTATAGACACAGGTTCTTCCCAAACGGCAGTTGTACATCGAAGTGCTTTGCACCTTGTTTAAGTACATTGTGTGGCTTTGAGTGGGATGGTGCTACTGCACAATCTCTTTTCTTGGAAACAAGTTTACAAAAAAAGAGAGCTGTGGAGACAAACAAAAGAGAGCACTAAGCATAAAGAATTCGATAGAAAAAAAAGAGAGCCAAGGATACAAACGGGGTAGCTGTGCTAGTTCGATGCTCGGTATGTCTAAGAAGTCACTATTTCAGCAGTAATATCCGATAGCGAATGTTCTTTTGCCCACCTAGTAGTAGTAGTAAGAGTGGGGAGGTCAAGCCTGGTGAGTAGACCACACCATTGGGTCCTTTTCACCAACCCCGAAGTCAACCACCTATCACTGTACTTCCACTACTTTCTCCTCGTCGAACCTTTTTGCCCACCTAGTATATCTATTAATCATCGTTAGTAAATATCTCATTCCATTTAAGATATTTCAAATAAGGGAATAAGATATTCCATTTAAAATTAGTAAATTTCAAATAACGGGGGGGACTTTAGCTCCCCCCCCCCTTATTTTCGCCTATGATTAAATGTCATTACTCTTGACTAGAGTGCCTGTATAATCAGAGTGAAGACAACCGGGTACTCAAAAATGATTGGTCCATTTTCAAGGTCATTGGAACGCAAATTCGATTTGTCCGACATTTAATAATATAGAAAGAAGAAGATGACGAAGAATGCATTGTAAAAAATGTTTTAATAAAGTCCCTTATAATTTTATATGTCAAACGATATCAAGTTTTCCTGTTTAATGTAACAATTTTATTTTAGTACAGTTTAATTGAAACAGACTACTGTTTAATGTTGCTAAAAGAGACGAAAGCAAGTCCTGGCCTTTTTCATTTTTAAGGCAAAATGAAGCTTAGATAACAAACAAACCGATTCATTCATTACATGGCGGCTTATGGAGAAATTTTCTCTTCTGTTAATTTTTTTTTAAATTCTTTCCTTGAAAAAATAGTAGTTAATTTCTTTACCGAAGATGTTTATATTTGTGATCTAGAATGTTGTACCAGAGACTATTAGAGACGAACCACCTCATGGGATTTTTTTTGTCTAGTTTAAAGGTGATTTTCGTACTTCGGCACCAGGATGCAGCACAGTCGTTATGGAGTAGTTGCGTACTTCCTCAATGGATTGCGCCACTGACTCATACTCCGTACACACACAAGCAAACTACACACCTCACACTGAGATATCTCCTGTAATGGTCAACAACCCTTGTTCCATCCCTTATCTGCCATACTTCTCTGGTTAACATCTTATACCCCTAATCCTTAATCCCTTACCTATGTCTATTGTATTTCATTTATTATTGCATATTGGTTTTACCAATTTTTTAAGGATGGGAATTTTATCTATAATACCTTCACACAAATATTATTGTGAAAATATAAGATAAGAAGTGTTAGATCTAATCTTTTTAACTTATATCTCTAATTTTAATACTTTCAATAATAACTTGCATTTCTTTTAACCCTCTAACAGTTTTTAATCATAATTTCCTTACCTGTTTTTTACTAGGTTATATTATTTGCTAAGTTATTGTTAAATAATAGATTTTCATCAAAATATGTTGACACTAATTTTTTATTAAAGGACAAAAATCTGGTAATTATATATTATTAAATCCAACAAAAAACTTAGGCCTTCACTAGCTTTTCACTACAAGATTGTATTTAAAATAGGTCAACTGTTGCTGATGGTAATAAATGCATGCAAATTCCCTATTTATATCCTTTGTGACGTTTAATTTTAAGATAATTTTTTAACTTGATATCCAATATCAAGGGTGTTATCAGGGGTTTCATTGCTTAAAATGTTAGTATTTCACAACCTTCAAAAGGTTTTAAGTGGACTACGAAACACTTTCAGGTGGATAAATGAAATCATGTAAAATTTTTCGGACATTAGGTAAAATTTAGACTTGATAGGAACCCTCTTTTTGCATTCACCCTATTAATAAATTCATATTTAATCAATAACTTACTGTTTAAGTATCATACTGCACATTTCATTTCTTTGAAACAGTAATAAAAATAATTAATTATCAAATCTAAAACATCGCGCTTTATTTCTAAGAATTTACGAAAATATACATACTTTCCCGGTTTACATTAATTATTATAGGTCAGAGTAGGAAAATGGAGTTTAAAAATGAAAATGAATAAGCAGAATATTAAAGGGAACTTATTTGAATAAGTTAATTAAACAGAAACATATTTGAAAAACACGCTTAACAGTCTAGTCAGCGACCGATTTTTTTGCAAAAAAATCAATATAGTTCACATTTTATTTTGGGAATCTGTCTGGACATGTTTAGGGATAACCCAAAGAAAAGCCCCTTAAATTTGCTACAAAGCTGCGATCATAGTGGACCAAAACATACCCCCTTTTTCATATTTTCGTTAATATCTTGGTAGAAATACAAAATATAAAAACATTCAATATAAAAACATCAAATATAAAAACATTGCAAATAAAGTTCAAAGCTTGGTATATTGTCTAAAAATTAATTTCTATTGGTTTACTTTCTATTCAAAATCATTAACAATGAATTTGAAGTTAAAAATAAGCATATTTCATTTTTTTTTAACGTAAACAATCTAAAAATTGTTTCTTCTTCACGATATTATTCTGATTTTACCACCATAACTCCACGTAAAATTGATAAAATCTTATGATTTTTTGATATAAAAAAATATTACCTTAATTACAGCTCTCAATTTATTATAGCCGCAGAGCACTGGAGAATTTCAAAACAGAATTTCAAATGTATCTTTGAATCGGCCATTGTCCCGACAATTAATGAAGATATCAAAAAAAGTGGTATATCTAGGGTTTATGATAGATGGATAGTGTCAAGCAGCATCGTGCTAAGATGTTCTTAATATTCGTACAATTTAATTAATTTTGAAAATTTTTAATTTTATGTAACTTCTTTATTTTTTTATAAATCACTCTTGACTTGTTTCTAAATTCGCCCGACAGCGGACCACCGCGCCGGAATTATTTATTTAGTAGTTGTAAACTTATATAATGTGAGAAACTATAAAAATGATCATTCCAACCATTATTTTTGTTAAGCACGGAAACACGCATCCAAAGGAAATTCGCCCGACAATTATTATTATGATCTTTTAACTGTAAATATTGGAGGAAGATTAAATTGCAACATTAATATCATTGTATATGTACCATTATGAGAAAATAAAATAATTCATTGTAAAAACCATCTCTTAGGTTTGTGGAACTTAAAGTAATCCATTTAAATGCTATTGTGAAAATTGTCAAGGTAGGGTTGGGTCAGGTAGAAGAAAGTAGTTGATGTGATGAACATCTAAAGACAAAGATGGATATATCGCGAAATTGGTTGTCTCTTTCTATTATCCAAAGTTAAACATGTTGCTACCTGAGAGCGACACTGTACAGAAGAAAATTTTCTAGAAATGTGAGGGTGGGTAGAACTAGCCTTACCAAAATCTCCCATATAGGTGGGGCCTCTGGTTCTAAGTACTCCGTGGTTGTACGCTCCCAATGAGCTACCAAGTTCAAGTTTTACATTCGTATTATTAAAGTTACAAGTTTGAAAGTTTGGTGAAAAAATGTGTTTTGAAGGGCTGTTTGTTTACTTCAGTTACGTTCAAATATTTAATTTATTATTAGACATTGGTATTATTTAATAATTCTGCACGCCCTTGTGGTTAATTTCAAGGATTATTGACCTGTTTACAGCTATTTATTTTCTAGATAACTTCTTACATACATAACAAATTGTCAGACGTCAATGGGTTCAAATCTTACATGTATCTACGAAAATAAGTACAATTGTTATTATTTGTACTCATCATCAAAGGTAATTTGCTTATAATAAAAGAAGTATGTATATCAGCTTTTGTGGTGTGAAATATTAGTAACTTCAGTCTCTTCCATGCATTGCTGCAGTAGAATGAAATATCTTCTATTCATTTTTATCATCTGGAGGACTTGTATGCTAGCCTTTTTAACTGATAAAGGATGCATTGACACCAGTTGAATTTACTTATACATAAGTACTGCTGTTAGATGTCAATGCCATTTTCTTAATTTATGTTCCAATTCTGCTTACAAGAGGATATAGTGGTATATAGAATCATCAAGTGACTTTATTCACCTACATTGGGTTGTTGATACAACTTCAAATGTCAAAAGAAGAAAATTTTAGCCGCTAGGGCTACTTTTAGTGACTATCCAATCGTAGAGGAGGTTTATGCCAATGTCATGATGAATTATGTCTGTCATTGATGAAGGTTACATTGTGTGACAGAAATTCGGACACAAATTTTTCTATAAACTTCACAACTATGCCCACATCAAGAATATCAAGTTTCATCGAGGCATCGATTGCATACTACATGATGATAATATTCCATTTTATATAGGATTTAAACTTGTATTAAAATTCTCTTTTATTGTTAAAATTTTATTTTGTATTAAAATTCAGTTGATTTGAATTTTTCATTTATTCTTCTTTCTGTATGACCAACACCAATTAAGGAAGTTTGTCATATAGACACCTAGACAACCCTTAATCTATTATTTCTGACTTACTTTAGCTTAAGCCTTAGTCAGACAAATACTCCAGCACATAAATATGTGCCAATATTAACTTGGCACATATTTCTTAATCTTTCATTATGAGCGGTCCACCTCTGTCAAGACGAACGCATTCAAATTTTAATAAATATTTGATAAAAGTGTGTATGTTATTTTGAAATTTTCTGAATAGAAAGATGCCTCAATTATATCTGTGGCTTACAGAGTTCTCAAAATATATAAATTGATGCGCACATATTTCTTATGAACATTTTAGCTCAAATGGCTGATGATCCAATTTTAATGAAACTTCAATTCCAACTTGGCATGAAGTCGTATATTGATAAATAATTTTCAACATAATTACACATTTAAAGGGGCATGGCAGAGTTCTGTTTGCTACCTTGATAGTATCACTCACCGTTATTATCAGTAGACAGTGTGGGGAAAATAATGTGAGGGAGCCAATGGATCAGTCCTGTATGTTAAACAATGTCTCTAACTCTAATTTCCCATGCTGTTAACTAATTACAACCGTGTGGCAATACTATTAACATATTGATTACAATATATATATCACACCCCCCCCCTAAAGCCTTATATACAAAAAGATAGTTTGATGAAACTTTTTAAATTTAGTTAGAGATCAATCTCCTTAATAAAAAATAAACGTATGAGTAGACATGTAATTGATGTTAGAATTTGATAGTTAAGTTGGGTACATAATCACACTGTAATAATAATAATAGACTTTATTATAAATACATATGCATAAAGTAGAACAGAATTAAATGTCATAGCACACTTCTTCTAGTATTTAAGCTCTCTACATGTAGTAAGGCAGAGTCAACGAAAAAGGTAGGGATTCATTCTTCCTTTTTGGAAATAACAATGAATATTTACTTACATTAAAGTTACTATGGTATACATCTTTATTTTATACAATAATTTATGTTAATGTATCATTTAATTCCTAATTTTATTCATAATATTGAATTAACAGTGGTTATTCATTTATTTACACTTTTTTCTTAATGGTTTGTTATGAAATACTAAAAAGGGTGGGGATATTCTTCTTGTTTATCAGGGTTCTTCTCAATTCTTCTTAAGAAAAATAATCCAACATGCCTGACAATCTGAAAATGCGTTCCATTGTCTTCACTCTGATTATACAGGCACTCTACTCTTGACAAGCGACAGAATCTTATTAAATTTATTCAGAGTCAACAATACATTTATACAAAGTTATGAACAAACCTGGGTTCTTATCCTTCGCAATTGGTGCCGCATCGTGGTCTCGACAAGTCGGGGTCTCGACACTTGATAACGTCGACACTTTTCGTGGCAGGATTTTACGTTGTATCGACACGACATAACCTCGACACTTTACCCAAATCATGTGTCGATGTTACGTCGTGTCGAGACCCCGACGTGTCGATACAACGCATAATCCTGCCAGAGTGAAAATATTGAAAATATATATTTCTTTTCATGAATTAACGCAACATCAACTTTGTCAGTATTTTATGTAAGCGCTACAATAAATAGCACAACTGTACGTTACATCGACAGACTGTAAAGGTACCTTAAAATAATTAGTCCACTGGACATAGATTAGAATAATTTTGATTAGAATAATAGCTAGCGCTCGTCTGTCACTATTGGTACTAATTTGTTTTTAGTACTTTAAACCGCTACTAAAATGCCACTGAGAGCCATAATTTTACCAAATTTTCATGAAGGAGTTTGTTATTATTTCTTGTTTCTTATTTATTCTGCATTCGTGATTGTTGAGAATAATTTAAGTATGTAGTTATATTATTGATAATTGTGGTATAGTGCAAATTATTTTTTTCATGTGAAGTATTCCCTTTGATTAATTGTAATTGTTTGTTCATCGTAAATTTACTAAAAGTTTTATAAATAGTTCTATGTATAAAAAATTTGATTAGAAGTGTCGAGGTTATCAAGTGTCGATGCAACATCAAATCCTGCCACGAAAAGTGTTGAGACATAAATGTAAATGTTTTTTACTTTAATCGTAGTATACACTGCGAGGTAATTGCATAATAATCGCGTTTATGTTTGGTGTTGAAAGTCCACGTGTTAAAGGTAATTTTTATTTTATTAATTGCAAAGACTTTCATTACGTCTTTCCTAATCATTTAATTGTCACATTCATTCTTAGCTCTAATTTTCTCTAATAAATGTAATTATTAAAACTTATCACTTATTTTGTCAAAAGACCATACCACCGATCAATAATCTACGTAAAGATTTTGGACTAAACAGTTACTTTGTTGACACAGGGGTTCAACCCAACAACTGTTCACACAGTAATTTTCACCGTTAAAAATAAGTTCAGGGTTGAACCCTTTGTTCAATCATGTTCACATGATAAATGCTGGGGAGGTTGAACACAGGTTCAACCCCTGCCAAACAGAACACAATGTGTCAACAGACTAAGTGTCGTTTGTGTCAATACTTGATAACCTCTACACTTTAAGTAGTTCATGTGTTGAGACTACGTTGTGTCGAGACATTTAGGCTTTGATACAACATAGAATCCTGTCAGAGTAAAATATTCTGGTGCTGTAACATAGTCTTGACATCACAATATCTCGATAT
>JACMZG010001913.1:21420732-21485947 GCA_018340805.1 Microvelia longipes | reverse complement strand
AAGCCCTTTTTTTAGTAAATTTTCATCATAAAACTTACGTTTATCAGGTTGTTTTGATGACGGAAGTGGTGGAGGGGTCATATGAGGATCGATTTCATTTGGCTTCCTGATTCCATTAATATATGCTTAAACAATATATAGGTCTAGTTGTGCTATTGATTAGATCATTCTGAAAATCGGTTCACATGGAGTCCTCTATAATATATATAATTGAACTAAGTTTTATTTCATTATCACCATAAGGTATATTTTTGTCAAACAATATGTACATTTTTGTAAAAAATCGTACTATTAAAAAGTAAGTTTAAATTTGGTACAAGTGCATCCCTTAATGTAATAAATAAGTTTACCAAGTTTCAATCGAATATAGCTATTATATCTACGGATTTTGTTGTATCACTAATGTTAATAAGCAGCATTAAGGGAGGTCTATGTATGTCTGGATGGGTGACCCTGGGAATAAAATGGATGCTATTATTGTCTGAGAATGGGTAAGATATCTCAAGCATAAATCTATATGTCATACTGAAATTATAATGTGCCTAAAAATATTAGAAAATTTTATTTAAAAAAAAAATTCAAAAGTTCTATGGATATATGATCTAACCCTAAAAGATATTAATAATTTAGTTCCAAAATAATTTTACATTACAGTATAATAATTCCTTTTATCATTTTATTTTTTTTATTATTATTTCCATATCCTATTTTTAGCGAATTTCCTTTGGGAATATTTTTTATTTTACTATTTTAATACCTTTGTAGAAACTTATCTTTAAGATTATATATGTATATATATTTATCATTTATATAATTTTTTGTTCTTTTTATTTAAATTTTATATTAAAACATCTACTTAATTATTAGTGCAATTCTATTACTAGATAACGTTTTGTTCTTTACTTTGTATAGCTTGTAAGCATAGTTTCTTATAAAAATTTGTAAATTTTGATTTTGTAAGTATATTTGTATTGTATTATTTCAATAGTTTATATATTTATTTCCTATCATTTCATTTCATCTAATTATATATTTTTCATTACTTTTGATATACTTATCATTATGTCACATTATTTATTTATTTTTGTGTGATTGGATTTATTTTTTTACTAATTTATATTAATGTTTAATATTTTTATATTTATATTAATCTAAATTTTAACATTTAGATTAATAAGACTTATAACAAATAATGACTGCCAATAAAATTGTTTAAAAGTCTATATAGAAACTGCACATGAATAAATTCTATTCTATATTGTAGAGGTTTGAAATTAAACATTGTACATATTTAAGGTTTAGGAATTTCACTATATTGGAAACCAAGTTTTAACCAATCATACGAATTGCTTTCCCTGCAACCTAGCAAAGATTATGTAGTATACCGTACGGTTGTACAAAACTGAACTACAGTTCAGTTTTGTAGAGCATTGTGTTTCCATCCATAATGTCCTATATTCCTGAAGATGCCTCCCACAGTGGAAGCGAAACTACATCTACATTAACGGGGTCACTACCAGAAGACCTAAATCTTCATGACAACAACTGCAGAAGCCTACGCAGTTTATTAGTATTAGTCTTTTAGCTAACACACCATTCTTATAGATTATATATGATAATGATATTGTTTAGAGCTTTGCAGCTCACCAAGGATAAACCCTGCGGAAACCACCTCAGGTAGTAGTGGCAACCATTACGCTCAAAGTGTATTCTAAAGTTGACGATAATTTATTATACAATCATCTTATATGAACAGAAAGCGTAACCGGGGATGTGAACCTCAGACCTCTGCGGTAAGTGTAAAGACTAACGACCTCGGCCACGGAGGCGGCACAATAGTAGATTATATAATAGTAAATTATTATTATAAAGATGTTTTACTATCAGTCGACAGTTCCGTTGCATAGTTTACAGATGGCGGGTCTAAATGGACTGCAGGTCATTACCTGCAGTCCATTACATTAAGAATAGGTATATAATGATACCTATTCTTTAGTTATGCTCCAGGTCAGGCAGAGGTGTGCATAATCATTTTACTGAAAACTAAATTCCATGCTTCTAAATATTGTCAATCAACATTAGTATGTTGTAGTCTCGAAAACTTTAAAAGAAACCTCAATCAAGCATCAGAGTACATTCATACCAACAATCAAGCTGCCATCAAAGCTTTAGGGTTTTATAAATAATGCTCTATGTCCTATATCTATGCTCTATATCCTAATATCTAAACTGATATATGAATGTTTACAGAACCTTAACAAATTAGCAATCAAAAACACATCTGTTAGATTGGTTAATGAGCATAAAGGAATAAAACGCAATAAATGTGATAGCAGATACTCAGTCAGACAAGGTTAAGAACAAACCCCAACCAAACTAGTGATAGGAATTTTAAAATACTAGGTTCATGTCACCGGCCCTCCCATAAGTTTGGAGGCAGGAAACATGCAGCTCCCCATGGTTAAATTCGGCGATAGGACCGATGCCATATAAATAATTGTTCTGGACCCGTTTCAGATATAATGGCGTTCAAAGATTGGGGCAACATGTCCCAGTCTCTCCCCATGATGGAATTTTAAATCTATATACAATGTAATGGCATACAGTCGTCAAAATAGTAAGACATTAAAACAATATTTTTATTAACAAAATATTTTTAAATTAAAAAATTCCTCGTAGTAACATGGATTCTTTATTAGAAAATCCTTCACTTTAGTGCAGAACGAGTTAGAATAGAATAGAAAAGCTTTATTTACATACAATTTTTGTTTTCTTATAAATACAGCAGCAATAAACTACAAAGCCTCAGGGCCGTCAGGGGGAGGTTTCGTATATAACTTAGTATTTAGTTTTAAAAACAATTGATTTATTATAAAAGCAGATTAAAAAGAGAGGAAAGATGGGTTGATAGTGCAGAACGAGTTCATCTCTAACTCTTTGGTTTCTTTTCCTAATAAGTTGAAAAATTTGATGTCCAACACATTGGTTCCAGTTCCAGATCTTGTTAGTCGATGAGATGGTATCATGAGGTGTGCCCTAAGCCCTAATACATATGGGTAACATATGTTTTCATCCAACACCCTGATGTTTAAATTAATCATATATATTTTAGTTTTTCCGGTAATTCTCCATAGTTTTTCGACTTTTTGGTCACTTTAAATGGTATAGCAAGGGTTTATGGTGAGGGGCTAATTTAATTCTAGACATTAGGAGGCGAAGTGATAACGTTTGTTGCCTCAATCATTAAACCCAATATATCAAATAATGCTGGCACGGAGGTCCGCATGTCGGGCGAATTTCATTTAGAATGCGTGTTTCCGTGCTTAACAACCCATTTCTTGCTTAAGGTTCAGGTTCATGCTTTAGAACCAAAGCAGTTACTCAATTTTCAAGCACTGCTCCTAACTCATTTTGTCTGTATTTTTCAAAGGAAATGCGCATAATCATCCAGTTGGTTATACAAAACTATGCTTCTAAAATTAGCAGTACGCACTATTACTTGCACTAGTTTAAAGCTTAGTTACTTATCTTTAAAAGTTTTTTTATTTTAAAAGCATTTTCGCTCACAAAGGAGTGAGCGAGCAGCCTTTAGAACTCCCTCTGCATGCAATCCAGGTATCCAAAGTTTAAGTGCTCGGATCACTGCCATTCAACTCACAACCCAAGAAAATGGAAAACGACTTCCCACTCGAAATGTTATTAGGGTCTAAAATTTAGGTTATTTGGTATTAACCACCGTTTTTTCGACTTTTGGTCACTTAAAGTGGCCGTATCGACTTTGGACCATTTATTCGATTCGGCGCCTAAGGATACATAGGAAACAACACCCTACTCAACATTTAATTTTCATTGACCGTGATTTTTGTAATTTTTTGTGGTTTTTCGACTTTTTGCTCACTTAAAGTGGTCGTATCCTTAAAGTTATTATAAATGGTAATTTTGCTGACTCTACAAACCGGGTTAATGACGTCACAAAAACTTGGTTTTCAATAGGGTTTGTGTCCTCTCAAAGGTTGATTTTTGTACCAAGTTTGATTAAAAAAATTAATCCGTTCGAAAGATAGAGTGTTTACAAGAAAGTGCCTAGAAATACATACATATATATATATATATATATATATATATATATATATATATATATATATATTATATATATATATATATATATATATATATATATATATACTATATGTATATGTATATATGGCATCCAATTCCTATTTGTCTTCGAAGGATGAGAGTAATACATTCAACGAGAGTCAAAATAATTAGGCTAATCAGATACTATCATCTGGTTGGGTAGTTATGTACAGAAGTTTTATATTTTAATGAACAATAAAATAATAAAAATCTTTATTTTTATAAAACATATAGTTTTTACAAATTATTATATTTATAATAATTATAATAGCTCATATAATTACTATGAGCTATTATAATATCTCATATAGTATAGTTCATGACACTAATCTTATAAGCTATTTTTTATTAGAGAAAATGCCAGTACGTTAAACATTAGAGATTTTCTTAAGTAAAATTAAAAATTATGTACTCTTAGTAGTAAATTTACAAAATAGTAAAATTTTATATAGGTACAGTTCAAGTGGACATTAAGGCAATTAAACCCAATAAGGCATTGGTTTCAGATAAATCCACCCAGATGATATTATCTAAAAAACCAATTTCTGCCAAACATCCCAAATCAACATTTGCTTGTGGGGTGGAAAGACAAGATGATACAGTTCAGGACAATTTACCCCCAAAGCTGTGTCGAGCTTTTCACAATTTTTAACTCTGAACTCTTGTGTTCTTTAATATAGTTATATTTTTCCCTCTTTCCTTTAAATGTTAATCTAGAATTTATAGACTACAAACAATTGCTGCTTTATCCTTAAGATAAAAAAATTATAGTAATAACAAAGCCCCTCACACAGGTCCAATCCTTTAGTCATTCTTTCTATTCTTCTCTCACAAAAAAAATTTAATGATAAAATAATAAAAGCAGGTAAATGACAAAATATACTGTATTACAAGTAAAATTTCTTATATTCTAATTCGGTTAATATTTTTACTAAGTTTTGTAAATATTTTTATATTGTTAAAATTCAATATTGTACATAGTTTCATTTTTAATTATGTTCAAAATAACATTATGCCAGAACAATATTTTAATTATTTATTATTTTTTGCACTGATTTTTAATATTTGTAAGAAAAAAAATAATTTGAAGCTCAAAATTTCCATTAAAACTTATTGACATTTTGGACTTAACTTTTTGCATTTCAACAAAGAAGATTAGTTGTTAGGGCAGGCATTTTGATTAACCGTTCTCAAGAGTCTACATTAGTTTGTTCAGCTCACAGTGAGATAGGAATTCTAGAACTCCCGTCTCATAAACTGCAAGGACTTCTTATTCTACCCTTTTATTTTTACATCATTTCTCTGATTCTACCTTTACAAGTTTCTTAAGGAACAATAATTTATTTGAAGGCAGGCTAGTTATTATTTTATGTTATGTATGATTAAATACTTCTAAAATCATATGTACATTTTATATTTTTTGCATAACATGGATTCAATTGTAATCTATTATATCCTACACAATTATTTTATATTATACATCACTCAATTATTTTATTTATATTTTTTATTTTAGTAATAAAAATTATTAGAAGTTATTTATTATTAAAAAATTATAATTATTAAAAAATTTATTAGAAGTAATAAAAATTATCTACTAGTCTTTCCCAGTCCTGTCTTTAAATCTAAACTAAAACTATTTGAAAAATTACGTGTAGTGGTTCTCAAATGAACTTATTTGATTTTTGAATGATTGTGATATTATTATGATATAAAATATCCGCCCTTATGACGAGCTCCTCTTGGTCATTAGTTGCTTTTTCTATAATACTCTCCTCTTCTCTCACTATGTAGACCTATGTGGTTAACCAATATGCTCGCCCTCAAGTCAAGTACAAAGAAGAAAGAAGTGCAGAAGAAAATCCATCTCCTACTGTTTCTGTCATTAAATCTGTTTTTTTTACTGACTTTTATACAGCAAAGAAGATGAAAGAAGCACCTGTTAAATTATGGATGTGAAATGTACCATTTTTACAATAGAAAAAACAAGTTGACTGCTTTCTTTATTGTAAATATTATGTTTTTGTAAAATAAGTAAGTATAGGAAAATTAAAAAAATGTTAAAATAAGTTTAATATTTTATTTTTATCATCAAAATTCATTTTACAAAAGCAATATGTGAAAAGAAGACGACAATTGATTGAGCATAACCTTAACTTTCAAGCAACTCAATGTATTGAGTTGCTCTACCCCCCCCCCCTTGTAATGTAACTCTATGTTTATTAGGATTAAGGCCAAATAATATAGGCTAAAATCTTAAAAGTATCCTCTGTTCATCTTCATGTATCCTCATACATTTGAACTGGGGAAGGTAAATTAAAAAAAAAAACAAATGGACCCAAAAATACAAAAAATTGCATGACAATGTGTCTTAATACTGTGTCTAGATTTCATATCCAACACTTTAAGTTACACACTTAATATCTTTAAGTCACAGAGTATGGCTGCTAGCTGATTTTGTTCTGGGGGGAAATTTACTTTCTCATCACTGTCTCTTCTGATATGTATACGTATCACAAAGACTGATCTCTGTATTGGAACTTTCCAGACCTGTAAAAGTATTTTTATTAGTTTTGGATAAAAGTGAAATAGAACTTTATTTATACATTCTGAACCGTGGTGGTCGTAATTAAATAAATGAAACAACAGTCTCTCCATATTTGTTGAGAATATATTTTGTGGGGAACTGTCATTTTATTTATTAGAAATAGAACTGTATGAAAAAAAAGAAAAAAAGAAATGGTCAACATTTAAATCAAAATTATTACAGATCTTTAAATCTCCTTATTTCACAGTATTTTATACCAGTTACAAAAAAATAACATTACATAAAGAACTAGAAGAATACAACTAGGCAACATACAAATTAACAATAACGCCATACAATATTATTATAATATTATAATATATAGTATTTAGGCAAAAAAGGGGGCAAACCTACATCTCAAAAGGTCAATAGGAGGGAGGGGGTTCTATACAGCCTCCCGTGTACAGGGGTCTACTTTAACTAGTGTAGTGTTAATGAATAAATTAAAATAAACTTTCAGCTTAAAAGTTCAGCTTAAGCAAATAAAATAAATACACTTAAATAAAACTTAAGTTTATTCATAACTTCTTTAAGACGACTTTGCTTAGAGTAATATAATAATAATAACCATTTATTGCATTAAAAAACAACCAGAAAAAGATATTTCTTAATGCAAATTACATTTCATTATGAAAAAACAGTTTTATGCAAATCAGCACTGGGCTGTGATTCCCTTCTGAAATTAAAGCCTCAATTTCAGTCAGGTCTTAAAAAATAGTTTAAAACTATTTATTACTATATTTATTTCACTTGTTTGTATTTCCCAAAAAACAATTAAGAATATTTTAAGTACTTTAAAATCATTTGTCTCTAGAAACTCTTTAGGCCCAACCTTAGAGTATTGGGCCCCTTTAACTCTAGGGTTATGAATATATTACATAATTATAATAAATAAATATATTTATGTATTATAAACTTAAAAATATTTCATGTGTCAATCATACTTTTGATTAAAAAAAAAACAACCAAATCATATTTTTTATTTTTTGTTGTTTTTTTTTAAGTTTATTTTTAAGGAGTCAAAGGAGGGCAGCCACCCTTGCCAGCCAGTCCACCCCTGTCCATATCAAATTCAAATATTAATATATTTCACCTTTATACATTTTTTTTACAAACTTTGTAAAACGAAAAATAAATAAAACTATGTACTTTTTAACAATATTTTTTTTAAACAAAGAAAGGTTTGAAGGTGCACTCCCGAAAAAGACAATTTGTGTTCGGGAGTGTCTTCTGTTGTAGTGTACATTGTAAATAAGGGGCAAAAAAAACTTAATAAAATAATTGATAATAAACAAAATAGTTTTAAAAGTTAAACATAAAAATATCGGCAATAATATAATAGTTACATATTTTGTAAGGAAGGAAGATTTTTTTTTTTTTTTTTTTTTATTAAGGTAAATAAGATAAGATAAATAGTATAAAAATATAAGATATAAGGATGTAAATAAAAGTCTATCCACAAATAAATTTTAACCAATGTAATGATGACAAAACCGGCTTTCAACCTAATACAGATCATCCTCAGTGCCGGTGAGAAGAAGCTAATTTTTCCTCTTGAGTCTTGTTACAAGATTTGAGACTGGATGCAGACAATCTTGTATCAAATCTTGTAACAAGAGGAAAAATTAGCTTCTTCTCACCGGCACTGAGGATGACCTGTATTAGGTTAAAGGCCGGTTTTGTCATCATTACATTGGTTGAAATTTATTTGGATAGACTTTTATTTACCTTATGGTATAAAATCCACTAGAGCTTATAATTCAAATATAAGATAATAGAGTGGGGATATAATATGGATATATAGGTATATATATATATATATAGCCGTTTTACTTGGGTTACTCCCCCGATCCCCTTAGTCTTATTTTGTTGATTCTATTTCACTATAACTATTTATTAATTGCCTCTAGCTTACGCTAATTTATCATTATGTTTCATTTATAATTATTTATGTATTTATTTTTTGTGATCATTTATTTATTTTTAACTCGACAAATCTAGTTTTTCATTTTGTTACACAAGCAAAAACAAAGAGCAGGTTACAAATAGTTACACACAAACTGCTCCAGCCATCCTCGAGCACGACTCATTCGAAGATGTGCTTATAAAATAGAAGTATTTTGTAATATTTTATTTTTAATTTTGCAAAGCAGAATAAACATATTTTATGTATTTTTTTTTTTTTTATAAGTCTAAACATAATTTGCCTAGTCTATTTAAGGAATAGACATCGTGAAAATAAATATCCTAACTTACCAACATTTTTTTAGCAACAAAAAGCTATGCCTGGATGATCACACTTTTAATTTGATACTTGATGGAGAAATAAAAACAATTAGAAATTAGCTTTTTTAATACAAAGGCAAGAAAGTGTTTATTGTCATGTCTGATCTTCTGGGACACATTGCAGCAGTAAAACTCCATAATACTACAATTTATTAGGATTTTATTATTGAATCCACTATAAGACATTATACCTGTATGAGAATTATTTCACACAGAAGTCAACTGCAGGTTAAACAAATACAATAACCTACCTCTTCAAAACATCAGTGTCCAATCTCGTAACTTGATAGGATCACATTTCAATACAACTCAATGGTGTTTCACAAGAAGCTTGTTATCTAAAAATACTAGGTTTGTTCAGCATGTGAACTGGAGTACACTACTCTACTCTTTGCTTTTTTACACTCAAATTTTTCATAGAGGTAAAGTAGATCCAAAGTAAACTCTAGATTAGAGTGCATGAGCGAACAGAAAAAGTGTAAATAAACTTCCAGGGTTGTCTAACCTTCCTAGCTAAACAAAATAAATTAAAGTGGTAGAAATTCATACAGTAGGAGCGGTGGCGATGGACACAGTGGTCCAACTCCCCCAGAATAAGCTGCTTTAAGTTCACCGTTTCTTCACTAGAGGCAGGTTCACCTTGTATGGTATATAAATAATTCTTCATTTTCAGGATTTAAATTATTTAAAGGGATCTTTAACAATGTTAAAAATCTTATTATTTTAATTGTATAATTTCATAAAATGTCATAAAAATATAAACGCTGTGTTATTTTTAACTAGATCTGATATCATGACGTACAGAAATGGAAATTAATTTACATGTAAATTAAATTAAATTAATGCATTTATTGTTTTTTATTCCTTTTAATAGATAAAGTGCATAAATTTATCTTATTGTCTACACAAATTAAAACCGACTAAAAATGTACAGAAAATTTGTCTTGTTTACATTCTAGTTTATAGACGTCTCAATTTAGAACTAATAACAACATTGATAACAGTTGTACAAGGTGAAAACTAGTGCTCGGTGCGGTAGTTGATGCAACTAGCCCCCGTTTTTTTGGATCACCTCAAACAAGGGAGTTGGACTACTGTGTCCCGTGCCTCCTCCCCTACTGTATGAATTTCTGTATCACTTCAAAATAAATAATAGTAATTTACAATATACATAGTTTTTGTTAAATCTATTGTTCAATAGAGTGGATTTGTTAGGAAAATATGATTTTTTAAAGGATCTAAAATGTTTTAGGCAGACCTGTTAGAATTTCAGTGAAAAATCAAGTTTTGTTTACCTTACTTTTCCATCAAATTATGAAATTATTACTTAGAATTTGAATAGATAGTTATTATGATAATTCATTTAGGGCATAGAAGATTAATTAATCAATTTGACCAAAGTTACTCTAGTGTACACTGGACTATTTATTTTATTTTCTGATCATCGCGTAGCTAATACTCCAATTAGATGAAATTTGCCATCCTAGTATTATGGAGTCACACAGACATATTAATAATGATAGTTCTTATGTCATTAATCAGAGCTATTTTTTTTTTAAAAATCACTTGCCTAATTGCCACTTCATCAAAACTAAAAGAAAATGTTAACGATTAATCGTAAAAATAAAACATAACAAGTAACAGATTGCACTTTAACAGTGACGTAATATTTTGAACTACAACTTTCCTACGCAAAAGTTTAGTTCGTCAGACAACCGTGTCGTTATGATTATTTATATGTCAACGGATAAAATACAAACATTTCAAGATTAGGATTAAAAAAATAATACAAGCTTACAAAACAAATTAAATGAAACTTGCGCTGAGCATGTAATAAGTAAATGCAAAACAGTCACTTATTTCAATCCATCAAATAAATTAATTCTTGCATACCGCATAGCGCTGCTGTCGATCTTTCTGAGACACCGTACACAAGAATCTCTAATAAAGAAGATATAGCATACCTAACGAAAAGACCCGGGATACCGACACTCCGCTGACTCAACACCCTGATGTCCCAAAACTCTATAACATCGACACCCCCTCCACTTTTGTCTGTCGATGTTATGTAGTGTCGAGACCACGACTTGTCGGACCTCGCTAAACCATGCCATGTGTCGATATAACGACAAATTGCACAGAACAAAAATTAGTCACGTGACCCCTCTGTCCTGATTCTGCGTAACATCGACAACTATAATACTGTCGAGGGTTTGTGGTGTCGGTATCCAAACGGGTCTGGAAATAGATATTTTCAATATTTTCACTCTGGCAGGATTATGCGTTGTATCGACACGTCGGGGTCTCGACACGACATAACATCGACACATGATTCAGATAATGTGTCGAGGTTATAAAGTGTCGATACTAATGAATATTGAGACCAAGGAAATGTGTCGACGTTTTTTAGTGTCGAGACCTCGTGATGTCGAGACTACGTGAGAACTTGCCATCGTCTGTCGATGTTATGTAGTGTCGAGACCACGACTTGTCGAGACCTCGCTAAACCATGCCATGTGTCGATATAACGACAAAATTGCACAGAACAAAAATTAGTCACGTGACACCTCTGTCCTGATTTTGCGTAAGATCGACACATGTGTCGACGTTACGCAGTGTCGAGACCCCGACTTGTCGAGACCCCGGGGGCGACCCTTCGCAATTAAATGAATGATTGAAATATGTTGAATTTACGAACAGAAAATATTTAAATAGATAAATTTCCATTTTTCAAAATAAATTCTTTCTTTTTCGATTGATTTTCCGGTCAAGACAGTTCGGTATTTTTGTTTTTGTGATCGTTCCTTGATGGGTTCGGAAGAATATCCTAAGGAATTTGACATTCCAGTGCCTTGGGGTAAAATAAGTGGTAAGTGATTCTTGACCTTGCACAATTATTATTATATTTATATTTAAAATTATAGTTGAATAAAATCTGCAAGTAAACACACTCCCATGTCTAACGTTTGACGTAGTTTTATGCAAATCATTTGTTCCTGTATCGAGTATCGATTCTTATTATTTTTTTAGTAGGATTATTAGGGGACGTATTAACTTATATGATTATAGTGGAAGTTACCCTAGCAAGTGAAGCAACTCTTTTAAAAAACTATAATATAACACACTGCTAAAATCAGTTTACAGCGTGGGAAAATAGTGTTCAGGAACAAATGAGGTTGGTCAGGTATGAAATTGTAAGCGTGGCAGGACTAATCTTATTGGCCCTCTTAAAACTTAACTTGCTGGCCACATACATATCAACAGGGACATAAATTTAAGATCTTTTTCACTCAAACATTGCAACTAAGAGTAGGAAAAAATACTATAAAAAACTACTTCTTTCCCCTAGCTTTAAGTAGTCCTAGTGGCAAAAAGTTTATTTTTTTATATCTGTGAGTAAACGCACTTGTTAATTTTATTCCACTATACTTATAATTCAATTTTACAGTTTAGTGATAGTGTTTAATATAGTCAGAGGTTGGGTCAGGGTACTGACTACCATTTTTCCCTATAGTTTTTAGTTCTCTTTGATTACCGGGACACCATTTGCTCCAAATGGTGCCAATATACTTCTTGCTGGTTTGCAACATCTAATTAAAACAAATAGGACTAATTTTGCTGAAAGTCTATGAAGTCTGAAGCACTGTCTAGCAAATTATAATTATAAGAACGTTTTCTGTAATTATTTTACTGTAATTTACTGTAATTTTACTGTAATTTAACTGTAAATTACTTTAGGTTGAATGATCAATTTAATTACTGTGTTTCAGGTAAATGGTGGGGTCCTGAATCAAATGAACCAATTTTATTTTTACATGGATGGCAGGATAATTTAGGAAGTTTTGATAGACTGATTCCTCTTCTTCCAAAAGGTCTTCCTTACGTTAGCATTGACTTTCCTGGACATGGACATTCTTCTCCTTATCCTAAAGTATGAAATAGTTTTATTTAGTCAAGATTAAGTACCATTTTACAATCAAGAGATGACCCTGAGAAAACTTGACTCGCATAATGGAGGTTAGAGAGCACTAATTGTCTCTGGTTAATTCGTCACGTTTATTCTTTGGATTCTAAGTGATGGTCAGTCTGAGTTCAGACTCTAGGCACCCTGATGATTTAGACGTAATGAAACAAAGTTGTACCTCACATTATTTCGAGCCATTAATAATGTCGAATGATGGAACAGTTCCGAGATGTAGCATAGTACTGTGCTTGTTACATTTCCTAGATGTCTCTCGTACAATTATATTTTGTCAACTATTCATGTTTTTAAAAACTCTGTAGTGTCTAATGATAGGATTAAGGCTTAGAAAAACCATTGATTGTTGTATGTTTTTCAGTCAATAATTCTATCAAGCTTCTATAATGGTATTAAAAATTCCTTAGAATCATGTCTTGGAATCTTGGCTTTTTATAGGAAATAAGAAAATGAAAAAATTAAACAAAATAATTTGAATGATTTGTCTGAAAATTTTTATAATTTATTTTATTTGGCGGGATATTTTTTATTTTGTGTGTTTGGTATATTTGTTATGCTTCTAGGGTCAGTAGAAAAAAGCTCATATGTAAAATTTTCAAATTTTTTCATATATGATTAAAGTATTTCTCACACCTTACTTAACCAAACGTAAAAACCACTCAATTCAAAACTATTGTTAAATAAGATAAATTAATAAATATACATTATGACTAAATTCAAATTTTTATCAATTTGATAAAATTACAATTATAATAACATGACTTGTGTGCTTTTTCCAACTGACCCTAGAATATCATAAACAAAAACAAACTCGTGATAAATTTGTATTGTTTTAGGGAACATTTTACTATTTATTCTGGGATGGACTGCTTATAGTTCGTAGAATTGTAAAACAAATGAATTGGAGTCGCATATCTATAGTTGGACATTCTATGGGAGGTGCTGTGGGGTTCCTGTATGCCGGCACTTTCCCTGAAGAAATAGATAAACTTGTATGTTTAGATATAGCTTGTCCCAGAGTGTCCAAACCTTCTACTCTAGTTAAGAACTCACCTCAGTGCATCGATAAGTAAGTATTTATATGCTAGTTTCAATTTTATTTAGAATCAATTTTTATAATGAACTGAATAATGCAGTTTTCACATTGTAAATGTAACTTTTATTAATTTTACCATGGATTATCTAAAACCATTTGAGCTGTACCTTTGGTCAATGTAAAGACTGGAACTGAGGGAGTGAGAATGGCCTCAATAATAGAAGAATGACCTTTTATATAGATGAGAATGACTTAAAGCAATTGATCTTCGGGCAAATTAAATACTACCATTATACTCTCATAGCTTCTTAGACTTAAATTCTTCTAGCCTCTCAAACTACTGTAGACTAAAACTTCTTTCATAGAAAACATAACTGTTGTAACTCCTGGTAGTTATATTTTAAATTTGGCACTTCTTTAAATTAAATAACCCCTTTGTTTAATATTCATTAGTCTCAACATAATAATCAACACAATAAATAAATGACGATAGATACTTAATCCCGCTTTTTGCCCACAGTCAGTTTGAAATTATATTTTTATACTTTGTGTGTTATATTCTAACTAGCTGTACCCCTTCGCACCGCCTTCATCGTCTTTAAACTTATACTGAACGTTTCTGATTACTTTTAAGTTTTTTATTCAAAAATTTTATTAATTTAATTGATTCAATCAGGTAATAATGAAATAGTGGCTAAAGTTTACACGTACTAGAAATTATATTTTGGCATTTAATGCAGCCTGTATTTTAATTACATCGGCAAGATCCTGCACACATGTGATTAAATGTAATTACCTGATACAATTGACTAAATCAATAAATTAATTAAATGAAATTTACACTCAGTTTTAATTACATCAGTCGCGTTCTGTGGAAGTTTTAAAAATACTTCTTTTTACTTTAAGTGTCTGAATTTTGTGTCGTTCTGTTGTCATTAACATGACAAGAGTGAACCTTTTTGAAATATAAATAAAGAAAACAATCATTTTATAATAACAATAAATGTAGCAGTCATAACCAAAAAATTGCTCTGGTGTTCATAAATTGAAATATAAAAATATAATCGGTCTTTTTAGGAAAGCTATTGGGGTTAGTTTATGAGTTGTCTGCACTGGTCCGCCGCAGCACTAATTTTTAGTTGCTTGAGATAATCGAATCCAAACTTTTCCTTATGTTACCTAAACTAAAGAAGTGCCTTAAATTTCAGCTCCCCAAATGTAGGATATTTTATTTTCTACTTTTCTGTTTAGATTTTTAGAATATGAGAATATGCCTGAAAGCAAGCAGCCTCGGTATGATTACGATGACATGCTGGGCATAGCTCTGGATGGGTACAAGGGAAGCGTTGACAAACACTCTGCTAATGTTTTACTGAAACGAGGTGTTAAACCCTCTGAAACTTCTCCTGAAAAATTAGTCTTCACCAGGGATGTTCGATTAAAGGTGAGCATTTTGATAATTGGTGCCAAACTTTTGTATGTGTTAGTAAATATTTATTTTAATTTAACGTTAGAGATACTAAAGAGACTTTTTTTAAAGGTTGTTACATTACTTTATTGTTCATTCATAACAATAAATTTCTTGTTTCATCCAAACATATTCTGTTGGAACTAAAACAAGCTTAAATTAGATTTGAATTGGGGTAGCTTACACAATATGCTTGAAGGAAACAAGTGAAATGTTGTTCTGAATGAACTATAAAGTAACTTAACAACCTTTAAATATAGTATCTTTAGTGTCGCTAACACTGTTAGGGTCTAATGTTAACTAGATTGTTGGAGACCAACAATATAGTTAATAAATACATATTATTTTAGTAATAATACTGGGGCACAAGTCCTTAATGCAAATGAATAACCTTTGGATTGATGAAAGAATATATTCAATCCAACTAGTAAGAATAGGCTTTAGCATTTATCTCTAATGCTAGGGTTAGAATTTATATCTATTATTTAAAATACCATTTAAGGGTTTTTTAAAATAGCTGTTGATATAGTTAACAATAGCTCTTTGTCTTTCTTGCCAATTGGTGTGAGCAATCAAAGAGTTACATCAAACCATAGTTATTATAAGAATGAATAAGGATATCAAAACGGAATAAAAAACAGATACAGAGTACCTATAATATAGCTGAGTTAAGAAAAAATTAGAAAAAAAATTACACGAAGGGATACTCTAGTGCCAAATTCCAACTCATATTATTTTTTTCAATACTTTTTACATTTTTTTAAACACACACAGATATATAGTGATATATATATATTATATATTATATATATATATATATATTATAATATATATATATATATATATATATATATATATATATATATATATATATATATATATATATATATAATATATATTATATATTATTCCATTTTTATGTGTCATTAATAACAGTTAATGAAGGTATAAATAAAAAATTTATTATAAACTCATGACACTTTCAACTCAATTGCATTGTGTTTTATTTTAACAATTTAACAAAGAATGTATACATGTAATATAAAATTGAAACAATGCAGATAATAAAATTATATAAGAGGAAATTATATGGCTTATGACGTCATAAAAAAATATTTATTTACTAGACCTGAAAATTGATTTTATTTTCTCACGGCAGGAAAATGAAGTATTACTGAACTAATTTAGGCAGGAAATAAGCGTTTTCTCTGATCTGTTTTTTCACAAAAGAATTTGAGTACTTTCTTTGTCTAGGGGTTAAAAGTTAGCCCTAAATGTATGGATATTTCTCAAAATTCTCTAGGCAAAGAAAGTAGCAAAACTGCCTGCTGACTATTAAAAAATACAAGTTTATAAACTCTATCCCTGATTAGGTGTATTGCTAAAAAGCTCGGTAATATTTTCTTTTAATTACTATTAAATCATTTAATTGCTAATAACATCTATAATTTGTTAATTTTAAAGAATATCAAAATAAAGCACCTTTTTATTGTAGAACTTTAATGTTTAAAATTACAAAATAAAGCTAGTTTTTATTGTAGACTAAAATTAATAGTGTTTAAAATTACTTTTATTGTAGAACTTTAATTTTTAAAATTACCTAGTTTTTATTGTAGAACTTTAATGTTTAAATTACAAATAAAGCTAGTTTTATTGTAGAACTTTAATGTTTAAAATTAAAAGAAACCAGATGATTTAATTTACGCCTGCTTTGGTCAAGGTCAAGTCTCTACATACTTATCACCTCTATTTTGTTAAAGTTTAATTGTTTTCTCCTACATTTGTTTATCTATGACAGAAATACACTTAATTATGATAATTAATATAGTTGAAGGTATAGATTATCTTTTTGATAACACCCCCATCTGATGTAATAACCATTATTATTTATGTATTTATGATGTAATAACCATTATTATTTATGTTATTTATGTAACTTCATGGTTGATATATCAACCATGAAGTTACATAAATAACTATTAACATTCTTTTTACTATATTGATAAGTTATGTTTTCTTATCATATTTTTTTTATATTTGACAGTTCATAAATTTATTTGTTTAAATCATACAAACATTTTTAAAATATTAAAAAATGATTTCACTTTTTAGGTTGGCCTGCTAGGAATGCCATCTTTAGATATTGTGCTTGAGTACGCCGGTCGGATCACTTGCCATTACTTAAACCTTCGAGCTGTCAAAGGAATTCAGTTTGAATCTCCTGAGACATACAACCAAGTCCTTGATTTAATCAAAACTAACGCTAAATCTTTCGAATACGTCGAATTTCCTGGAACTCATCACTTTCACTTAAACACTCCTGAAGAATTGGCACCGACAATCTCTAGCTTTCTAATTTCAACACCTCTTACCAATGGTGTTCACTAGTCAAGTTATAAAAGTAGTAAGTTGTAATAGGGTCACAGTTTTTTTAAAAAAAATTATTTTACTTCTTTGGACATGGAAATATTTACAGTTGTGACAATTCACGAGGTCTTGAAAAATCAGATATCCCTTCCAAGTGGTTCTTGTTAACTGAATTTATTTAGTATATTTACTAAATTTATTTAGTAAATATAATAAATTTACTGAATTTATGAATTTACAAATTTAAGTGAATTAAGTAAATTTACTGATTTATTACTAAATTTAAGTAATTTACTGAATTTATTTACTAAATTTAAGTAAATTTACTGAATTTATTTAGTAAATTTAAAATTTACTGAAAATTTACTAAATTTAAGTAAATTTACTAAATTTATTTAGTATATTTACTGAATTCATTTAATAAATATATTAATTTACTGACTTTATTTATAAATTTAAATTTACTGAATTTATTAGAAATTTAAGTAATTTCTGAATTTATTTAGTAAATATACATATTTAATGGTTTTGGTTATAGCTGGTCTGTCTTCCTGGCCCTGGTGCCTAAGATCTACAGTACATTAAATAAGTTAAATATTGGAAGGTATTGACTTAGTTCATACTTCAACTCCGTTGTCGAAATATTGTTAGTTTTATTCTAACCTTCTAAATAAAAACAATTTGACACAATAGATATTTAAAGCATAGTATTAAGTATGTTAACTCTACACTTCACTTATTTATGGTTTAGCAAAATATTAGTGGGCAGAATAAATCAACATTTTTTGTTATCTTATGCTGAAGTGTGATTAAATGCTTGTGATTAAATAAAACTTATTACCATGTTAACGCCATATAAGTAAGTCTTACTTAAATTCATTAAGTTAAAATACTTCTTAATTACATCTACACTTGAGTTTTACAGCCAATATATTGTAAAATGGATCCCCGAGTTTTGTTTTTGTTCAACAGAATAAAATTTCATAAACCATGACTCTATTATAACTTACTTCTTTATATTTAATTTATTTATATTTGGAATTATGAATAGTTTTTACATATCAAAGAAGGGAAGAAAGTGTTTTCTCTGTTGGAGAAAACTTTATTGAACTTGTTAGCTCCTGTAGCTTGCTAAGGGAATCGACCACATTTTTGGTTACTGAGCCAAAAATAAAGTGAAAGTGAAATCTTCCCTCTGTGGTATGTATTAAATGTTACCTATGACTTGTATTTAAACTGAAACACACTTAACTTCTAACAAAAGTTATATAGAAATCATAAACATGGAAGCTAAGAACTAAACGAACTAAGCTAAACCCTATTGAAAAAGGGTTTACAAGAGATATTAGTATTTTATTAAAAAATATAATGTTAATATGTTGTATACAAAGATGACTTTTAATTTAGGATAGTAGTGAGGATGGAGTGGAGGGGGGACAAGTGGGTGAGTAGATTAATTAGACACAAAGAGACTAATACTTAGATGGCATACATAGGCAGAATAACACAGTGAGAGTAAGTTCTGTTATGGCATCAAGTGGAAGCTGTCTCACTTCCAGACCTCTTATCGTCTGGAAGTGAGACTGCTTCTACTAGGTGCCATAACGGGACTTACAAGAGTAAGTTATTGGATTATCTAGAGAGAGACTAGATAATCCCCACACCTCTACAACTCTTATCGTAGCACCCACTCGACAAACGGCAGGCATTTTTCTGTGGCGTCATATTAAATCACTTTTACAGATAATTATTTTTTAAATGAATTTAATTTAATTTAAGACAAAATAGACAACGTAATATTTACATTGAATTGAAATTATTTTGAAAAATAAAAAAATACTTTACCAATGTACAGTTACTGCACCTAGCTACCCAAGGAATGATAAAAGCTGTTGTATCCTCCCTCTAAGTTTTAGTCTCTTTGATTAGACAAAACTATTGCTCCTTCCCCACTTGGTTCTAAGTATTTAACCTTAAATGTAATGTTTTCATGTATTAAAATGCATCAACATGTAATCGATAATTTAACTTATGTCTGCCTGTATGTGCCTTGTCATGGATTAGGGTTTTATTAGTAGTGACCTCATCCTAAAAATGTATTCTACATCCCTAGAGGCATGATATACATTTAAGTGACAGGCGGCTTCATATGAAACCTTAATATACCGCTCAAGTTGTAGGTAAAAATATTTATTAACTGTTGGTTGTTTTTAATTGTTGTTTGTTGAAATTTTAATGTATTTGTTAGGAGCCTATCAATCACAATATTAATTTTGTACAAAGAGAGTAAATCATATTCGTGCTACAGAGGATTAAAAAATATATGCCATGAAATTAGTTGGGTGCATTAGTATTAAAATAAATAAATAAATGCCGGATGCTATAGATTAGTTGGTTTTAAGGGAAATTTTTATCACAAATATTTAAAAAAATATTAAAAAATGCTAAAGCACAGAGAGAACATTATTGTTCTTATTTTTTATTTAATAGATGATGGTTAATATTAGTAAACTTGTAAACATAATTAATAGATGGTTCGTTTTTTATTTTATTTTAATTTCCATGACTTTAGTACTACAAACGATGCACAATGCACTACTAGTTAATATTGTAGATAATAGTTGTTAGGTTTAATTTATTTACAAAGTTTTATTTTATTTATTAAAATATTTTTGAGGCTAACATTAACTGTTATATGTTAGCCTTCTGTTTGTTATAATTTAAATAAATTGTTAAAACCAAACGTTTATTTTATTTAACATAATTTAGCCAAAGATAATTATATATTTTTGTACTGTGGATTAAACTTAGATTCTTTGTTTGAATTGTATGTGTATAATAACTCCTACTTATTTATTTATGTTTAATACTGTGATAAAACTGAATCATAGTCTGTCTATTATTTATTGTCTCTCTTACGTATATAGCCACAATAGTTTTAATGTAAAACATAATAATAATTAATGTATTTTCTTATAACTACTTAAATTTAAATTTTATAATTGTATTATTATTGCATCAAGTATTAAAAAAAATGATAACATAAAAATAATTTTCTACATAAAAAGGCTTTTTTTTAGATAAAACATCGTAAATGGTTTTTTGGAGAGGCTTAAGGTAAAAATATCAGATATATTAAAAAAGCTAATGTTAGCACCATTAGCCACTTATTGTTAGTTTTAAGGAGGCTATAAATAGTAGACAGAACATGATGTTAGGTTATAATTTATTTTTTTGATTCCACTACTTATAATGTACTTCCAGAGTGTAAGTAAAGTTACTACTTTAATTGAAAATGCGCAATGTGTATTTTATCATCGAAATTGTTTGTAATAAAGAAATAGCTTTCCACTAAATATAACTAAAAAAAAGTAATAAAAAAGTCGAGGCTGTGTAAATGCTTGTCTCCTGCTGTCTTCTTAACATTGTTGCTTGAATACAATTCCTCCTGTCTGAAGTTTTTATTTATTTTATTATAGAGATATATTACTAGAGAGGGCACACCCTATCTCATTGTACTGGAAGTTTTGAAAAATTTGAGTAGGGCCCTGTATAACCTCATAAACTCAAAAATTGTGTTAAGGTTTTAATCGGCTTTGCATTACAAAGCTTTTTTTTGTATTATGAAAGTTGTAATTTTTAATCATTGTTATAAACATAATAATTATTATTAATTAATTATAATTAATAATTTTTAATCATTAATGTACTGGTTAATTTATTATATTAATAATCAAAGCTTTTCAGATTAAGTCGTTGATGTTTCATAAGTGCTATTATAACTAATAATAAGCCCTATCATTATGGCATAATTATAAGTTTACCATGTCTAGTGCCATATTGGAATAAAAAATAGTAGAATTGCCTCTTTTTTACAGACAAAAAGTTTCCTAGTTCTTAAACTTGGCAACACTGAATAGTCATTCTTTCGTTCAAAATAATAAAATGAGCTTAAAATAAAAGTTTCTTTAACAAAGTGACAATTACCTCTAAATGTTTGTCAAATCAATAGTCATCAGTAAAAGGTAATGCCTCGCTACGTTGTTATTTCTATGACATCCCCTCAACTAGGACAATTAATTTAGACATAGTTTGTAATAGTGTGTTCCCTGTGAATTAATAGTGGGAACAAATTAGAGGTCGGGGATCTCCCTCAATCCTTGCATTAAAAACTAATAGACATACCATAATATATCTTTATGTATTTTATTATCTTTCATGTTTCATTACTCCATGTACAAATATATACGCTTTCTTAAATGAAGAATACTTTATGTTCCAAGAAAATATTTTTTTTTTTGGTGTTTGTGTTTATTGATGCTTTAATCATTCAAAGTTAGGTGAGTGGTTAGGTTAAACATGTGTAAACATTTATACAGTAGCAGCGGGGATGGAAGACTCAGTGTTCCAACTCACCCAAAATAAGCTATTTTAGAAGGGCTTGTGTTTTTTAGTTCGCCATTTTTCCCCTATGGCAAATCAGTTCCTCTTGTGCCACATGTATAAGATTATTATTTCTATGGTTAAAATGGTTTAAATGGACTTTTAACAATGTTAAAAATTGTATTGATTATTTTAAATGTAAAATTTTCATAATATACAATAACAATATATATTATGTGTTACCATGATGTTTTATAAAAAAGCACACTAGAATTAAAAACAATTAGTATATTGTCAACCACAATAGTATAAAAAAAAATTATAACTGACCGGTTTTGACTTTACGTCATCATCAGAGCTGTTTACAGACTGCTAAATTTACATAATTATTTAAATATAAACATCATGATAATTTTTTTTATGCCATGTGGTTGACAATATATTCATTGTTTTTAATTCTAGTGTGTTTTTTTATTAAACGGCATGGTGAGTCTATACCACTAAATCTCTATCAAAACAACTAATGATATTATGTGTTATTTTAACTACATCTGATATCATGATAGCCATGACGTGCGTTAACCAATTTTAATTTGGGTGTTCGTTGTGTTTTTATTCCGCCCTTTTAATGGAATAAAAATCATAATTTATCCTATTTTCTAAACAAATAATCTTATAAACTTTAAAAAAGAATAATAAATGTTCATAAATAAGTTAAAATTGTCTTGTTTAGATTCTATAAACATTAAAAGACACTGATAACAATATTGATAAAGGTGGCACTTGGTAAAAACTAGTTCTCGGTACGGTAGTTCATGCAACTAGATCTTGTTTAAGGACCACCTACTGTACCTAAGGACGGTACTGTATAAATTTCTACATAACTTTAATTTAAAGGTTTACTTGCAATATTTGATGTAGTAAAGAAGAGCTTTGATGAATTATTAATTATATTTTATTACTTTAAGCAAACCTTTTGTTTTCATATTACTTATTAATTAGTTTTGACTAAACGAATTTTCCCTGAAAATATTCTTCCTAATATCTCAAAAAATTGTCAGAGAGGAATATCTTTATTTGTTTATTTACGGAGTTATTAAAATTACGAATCTTATTCAAGTCAAAGCTTAAAATAAAACTAAAAATTTATATTTTGAATCTTGCTCTTAAACAATTTTTTGTCTTAATACAAATTATATAAAACTTCCACATTTAGGTATGTATTGATGATACTGCAGTATTTAAAATTTTAGAAAAAAAATCACTTTTGGTTTTTTAAATGATTATTAACTAAATAAAGTATTTTGGTAAGGGGGCTATTGGAAGATGGTGTTTACCTAATTTATATATATATATATATATATATCACAGCTTTTTCTTTAAAAAATTGCTAAAATTTTTTAATTTTTCTACACGATTTTTCAATGAAAACTTAAAATTAAATAAGATTAGAAAGGGGTCAATGCTGGAATTTTTTAAAAAGTTTGCAGATTTCCCAACTTTCCCCTCTCTTTCCGAAATACTTGATTATCCAACCAAAACATATTGGTTTATAGCTGGTGCTATTATTTATGTTGCAATTAGTGATAGAACATTGTTACCATTACTTTGTATTTAGAATTTAATGAACAACTAAAACTTTTTAAGATTTATATTTTGTGTTATTTTTCTTTCTCCTACTTCCTATTTAAATTAGACAAGTTGTACAAGGTAAGATAGGAATCGAATCAAAGACTTCAATAGTATTTGATCAATTCAAATACTATTACAATCACGACTCATCTTTTGCTCAGTGCAAGCGAAACAAGTGCCTTCTAAAAATCACATGACCCCAACCATATAAACTACTTTTCAATCCTGTTTGTATTTTGAGCCTGTTAGTAATTAACTTCATTTGATGTTTTCTATTGACATTAGTTCCTGATGCCGCAAATTACTAGTTTAATTACATTTAAAATTAAACTAGTAATCTAAACTATTATTATTTTTTAAAAAAATTATTGTGATAAAGTTATTTTTTACTAATTTGCAGTGTGGGTCAATCTTACTTTTTTGATTTTCCAGGGAAGGGGATGTCAAGTGACCCGTTTGACACCCCCCCCCCTCTCTGCAGACGCCCATGAACTCAAAAATGTCACTGAAGAACAATTTCATTGCTAAGGTGATAATAACATTAAATTTAATACATTTCATTTCTTTATTTTATTGACTGCGTCCCTCCAAAAAAATAGAATATGCAACATGGCTGTTAAGCAATTTTATTTCTATGGAAATTAACAAAAGATTAATTTTCCACCATCCATACACCAATTTCCACATCATTTACGGCCTGATTACATAATCTACTATTATATTGTTCACGGATGTATTAAAAAACCTATGGTCAAACTTAGTAGCCTGTTTTTATGGGTTTTTGTTAATTTCTCATAAGAATATTAGCAATATATTATACAATAAAACAACTGTGTTGTAAACAAAACAATTGTTTCATTTAATTTTAATTGTCACAGCAATAACAAAATTCCAACAAAATCACATGACTGTAAAAAAGAGCCATGTCTAGCATAAAAAGTTGTGAAATCATTGAATTAGCCAAGTTGTAGGTCCTAAATAATGCTGTAAATATATGAAGTCTTGCTGTTTCATTTTGTGACTTGGCCACAAAGTGAAAATTACTTGAAAATGATGAATAAAACACTTACTATCAAATAAAAAACTAATTATCCCAAAAATGGTACATTATGTGTTGCTTCCATACCTCAACACTTGTGACAGCTCATAATGAAAAATAAGTAAATATGTGCCAGTTTTCTATTTGGCACTTATTTATAGGCTATAGTATGAATCTATCATCAAGGCTCTAGCTATGGTCAGTCTGAAATAAAATATTAAGGGTTTCCCAGGCGCCTGTATGTCAAACCTCGGGAATTGGTGTTGGTCATACAGAAATTAGAATAAAACAAAAGAATCAATCCAAAAGAATTTTATTATAATATAAAATTTTAACAATAGTTTTACTGATCCTGATTACTGATGTACTTCTGCATCCTTTCCTTACTGAATCTCTTCTGATCCTTTCCCTGTGGTTTGTTACTCTCGTTAAGATACTGTGAATCTCGCTGTGTCGTTTATTTTATTCTTTCATTAACCCCTTCCCATACCCTTCAACTATCAAAGGTCCACCAATTATAACTGATAAATGTGGTGACGCCTACTAGACTATATCTGTCAGGTAACTCTTATTTGGCTAATGCAGAGGACAGTTTCACGACCCGTAAAGCCACCTACTGAGTTGGGCATAATTAATACTAATCAAAACCTAGCAAGTTGATTATAATTATCATGAAGGTTGCGACTGATGCCCTTGAGGCCTTCGCCTCCGATGACTTTGAAGTTGAAACAATGAAGATAAAATATCTTCATTGCTTACTAGAGGATTGTGTAAAGTCTAAACGACTTTGCACAATCCTCTAGTATGCAGAATTTAAACATAAATTAAGTAAATAACTTTAGCATCTAGCAGCACTTATGCACAAAGTCCATTCAACTCGTGCCAATTTCTGAATGCAAATTTCGTGAGGTAAAAATGTTTTTGGGCACAAGTCTTGCAGATTATAAAATTGAATAGAAGATACTGATATTTTACATAAATTATCTACTGCAACAAATCACAGGAGTGACTTGAGCAACTTATTCATAAACTTACAGATATTCCACAACCCAAAAGCTAATGTACATACTTCTTTAATTATGAACAAATTACTTCTACGTTGTTGACTGCATATAATATCAATTTGTTTTAATTTTCATCAATACATTCAAAATTTGAACACACATCAAGTAAATAATATTGACGTATATCAGTAGTTATGTATGTACGAAGTTAAATTGAAAATAAATTGTTCAATGCGTAGAAATAATCCTTGAAATTAACCACAAGGACGTGCAAATTAATGAAATAATAATGACTGGAACCAATTTTTAATAATAAGTGAAATATTTGAACGAAACTAAAGTAAACTAAGAGTCCTTTAAAGGGAACAGTTTTTTCATCCAACTTTAAACACCTATAACTTTAATAATACTAACGTAAAACTTAAACTTTATAGTTCGTAGTGAGCGTACAACATTCTAGATTACGAAAATAAGCTTCATTTATCAAAAATCCGGCTGAAAAACTTGAAAAAACAAACGGTGATCCGATGTTCGGATTTGACAAGGAATCTAGGAGGCTGTGGAAAATCCGACTGCGCGAGTTTGACCTAAATCAAATAAATGAATTATTTAATGTTAATTTTATATATATTTTTTAAGAACTATAAATAAAATTATTAATTAAACAATCCAATTAATAAAAACAAATTGGAATATTTAGAAATTATTTGTTACGACCAGGATACGATGGTAATCAAGGTGGCGGTGGGGTTAGCTTATAAAAGGAAGGCCCGGCTATCTTTACTCAGTTGACCTTCAGTCTTCATGCAGAACGGGTGTTCGGAGAAGTGAGGTGAGTCTATAAACTTCTATTTTATTATTCTCTTTTTTATTTTTTATTGTTTTTTTTTATTATTGTCTTATTTTATTATATATTTAATTTTAAAAAATTCAATGTTTGACTAGAATTATAAAATACTTCGTATATTTATTATAAGTTGATTCATGGAAAACATTGAATGTTCCACAGTTTTTTTTTTAATCTTCAGGCATTTTGAAAATTTATATTATTTTATAACCATTCACTATTTTTCCTATTAGTACGTCTACTATAACTATTACATCTAAGAATAAGAATAAGAATGCTTTATTGTTTTTTTTAACATACATAAAATATTTAAAAAAAAAACCACTTAACTTAAATAATATTATTTAAGGAGATAAAATTAAGATCATACAAAAAAACAAAGGGGGGTAGTCAAAAGTTATTTTTTTTTTAAGGAAAAAATACTTTTGTTCTTCCCTACCTCCCTTAAATCTGACACTTTACTCATGTTACTCCCATAAATATATTACTTCTATAACTGTTCTTCTTCTTTTCTCTTTTGTTATTTTTTATTAATTGATAATAAATTTTATTTACTTGTTAAAATAATTAATTTGTTGTAGAAATAAAGTTTGTTGTAAATTTTTTTATAAATTGGTTGTAGGAGTATTTAATTAACATTAAGATGATAGTTGTTAACATTTGTGTTGTTTATTGGTCAATTAAATTTTTTATGTTTCCTTTTAGTTATTTCATAACCGTCTTTTATATTTATAATAAATATAACCTGGTTGTCAATGGATACCAGCTTATAAAACTAACCATGACTGTTGTATGAATTGTCATCCAACCATAACAGTTATTCCTCTCTAATTCAACTTAGGTAGGATTCAACAACTCTTGGTAATCTACTATAGCACCCTCTAATACTTATGTTCTTGTTTCAGGTTGTCTGAGAGGTATTATGAGAGGGCTTGTTGGTCAAATAAAAGTGTTGGTTGAAGATGGTTTCGGAGACTTGATTCCTGTTATTTCCTGTTTCCTTATCAGCCTGTATTTGCAGGGGTCCGGGGTACACTAATGTGTTTTAGAAACACTGACTAAGGTAATTATTTGTTATAGTTATAGCTTATTATTAGGGCACTTCTTATTAGTTTAGATGACCCCTAAGATTTTTGTAAATATTTTACCTTCGTCATTTGTTAATTGTGTCGATTATTATGTCGCCATTTGTGAATATAAAACAAAGGGGTCATCTGATCTCAAGATGATAGAAATTTACATGGTGATTCAATTCAATGTAAATAATTCAAATGCAGTCGGAGGTTATAACCTGACTTTTTATGAATAGCGAGTGACATCATTGCAGGACTCTGTTTAGGCAGCTTACATTGAAATTTTATTTTTGCAATGATGTCACCGCCAGACCATAACCTAATATGAATAAAAATATTTGGTTTCATTTATAAAAACTCTCCAGTTGAATCACCTTACTGACTCTATCAGCTTGATCTAATCTAAAGAAGTACCATTATTAGTATTAAGGAAAGGGGTTTGCTCTAATGCTCTACCACTTGTAGTCTTTTGTATAATCCTTTTGCACGTCTAAATTATTTATGGAGATCTTAGTAAAAATTTGTCATTTCTAAAATTGACTACTGTGTGTAAGTGACATGAAACACTGCATCAAGTGGTAATTTTTAGACCTCCCTAGGGTCTCTTCCTTTGGGACTAATTTTTTTTAGATTAAACACCCCAAAACACTTTTATGTTGATATTAGGACAACATTTTTTTTCTTCACCAAACTTAATAACGTATTGTGCACTCATTCTAAGCTTATTCTAATTCCATTTCAAAAATGTTACGCATTACCCCTAAAATCCCCTGGAAATTTGACTTAAAAGTATTAAAAGCGATTAACTAAAAAAATAGAGCTCCGAAATCAGATTTTTTTGGATACAACAAATTTTATTTTACAAAAAACTTCAATAACAAAATTAAATCTTTAGATGGCATGATTAATTTGTGTTAATTAATATTGTTAATTTATGGGGGTAAAAATTAATACCCCATTTCATATATAGTAAACATATATATGTTTCCATATCATATATATGCTCATATGATAGTATATAGTATGCTCATATATCATTTCATATATAGTAAACCTGAAAATGTGACTATTTGTTCTGCTATTTAACCAATGTTGTTTTAAATATACCTTAATGGTGAAATGTAGCCTGTTTTCCAAAGTTAAAGCTGTCCATATATTGTGCACATTCAAAATTTTAAAAACTTTCACAAATTTGAGGTTTCTTGAAATAAGTGGTTCTTTGTTGGTTGTGAGCAAAACTTGAAGCAAACAATTTATAAAGCTGGTAAACATTCCTATATATCAAGTGTTTATTATTATAAAGATACAATATAATACAACCACAATAAGAATGACAAAACTAAAAAAATATAATTACATTTTTTTCTTCTAATTTATGATGTTTAATAAGTATACATTATTAGTCAGGGTGTAGTTCAAGCTATGTACCTTATTCTAGTTTTAAAAAAATAATGATTGTTAATTTTTGCAAAGCTGGTAATTTCTTTAAACAAATGTGTAATTTTGCAAATAACTTTAGTTGTAGCTATTGGAAATTTGAGGTACTGGAAATTTTATCTGCTTTAAGTAATGTTCCCATCAAGTTTTGCTAACAACAAGTGGAAACAACATATATCGAGAAACCGTAATCTGTTTGATTTTCTAAATTTTTAAGCATAAAGAAATATATGAGAGTCTCCACTCTTGATTGGCAAACTATGTTTTTTCACCATTTAAGGTATATTTTTTTTAAAAAATAACTCATTGCAATTAAATTTATCCCCACACCCTCACTACTTATAAAAGCGAACTTATTAAAAAACTTGTATAATACAACCAAAAAGATTGGATTTTAAGATTTATCCCCACACCCCAAATACTTATATTAATATAGTAGGATGTAAAAGAACTCATTGCAATAAGATTTATCCCCACAGCCCCTCTACTTATATATATTTAGTAGGAAGTAAAAGAACTCGTTGCAATAAGATTTATACCCACACCCCCACTACTTATATTGTTATAGTTGGATGTAAAAGAACTCATTGCAATAAGATTTATCCCCACACCCCCACTACTTATATTATTATAGTTGGATGTAAAAGAACTCATTGCAATAAGATTTATCCCCACAGCCCCACTACTTATATTAATATAGATGGATGTAAAAGAACTCATTGCAATAAGATTTATCCCCACACCCCCACTACTTATATTATTATAGTTGGATGTAAAAGAACTCATTGCAATAAGATTTATCCCCTCAGCCCCTCTACTTATATTAATATAGATGGATGTAAAAGAACTCATTGCAATAAGATTTATCCCCACAGCCCCACTACTTATATATTTTTTTATGAAAGATTCATCCCACTACTCCCAATTTCTTTTGTTTATTTAATGGGGTGATAAAAGAATCTATTGAAATAAGATCTATTCCACTACCCTTAATTTTTTTTAGCGAATTTCCTTTGGGAAAAAATTCGCTAATGGGATATATGTTTATTTAATGGGGCGATAATAATTTTATTATTATTTAAAATTATTCCTCTTCCAAAACCTACTTTTTATTTTCTTAATAAAATAGAGGGGTGCAAATAATGCTAGTGTATAAATTAAATGTAGCTTTATTATAGGTAGTGCTTAGGTTATTAAATATATCAAGAATACTTTAGCAACAATTGGATTGATAAGCAAGGAAGCAGGCATTTTAAAGAAAATTTGCTTGGCTTGTGGACCTCCACGCTAGAATTTTTTTAAGTTAATTCAAAGGTGGGTTAAAGAAACTGATGGCTATAAGATTTATCTTCCTACCTCCACATTTCTTATGTTGATTTTATAGGGCCTTAAAGGGACATATTTCTTTAAGGTTCATCTTCCTACCCCCAATTTTTTATGTTGTTTTCAAAGGGCATTAAAGGAACTTTAAATATTGCATCAAGATTAGTCTCCTTACCCCTACTTTACTGTATGTTTATTTAATGGGCTGTTAAAGGAACTTAATGCATTGAGATTCATCTCCATCTCTTACTTTGCATCTTTTTTTTAATTGACATATTAATTTGTTTTTAATAATCATATTTTTATTTCTATTCTTTCAGGACTCTGATATCAAGAAGTTTGCTGAAGAATTACAGAACCACAATTTAATGTTTTGCTGAAGTTGTCATGGATTCATCAAATGAAACTCAGAATAGAACTCACCATCAAGTCAAAAACCCGAATACAACATGTATGTTTTGTAAAATACTAGAATAGTCAAATGAGTTGAAACACTTCACTTATTTTTAGCAAAAAGCTCTGGAAGTTAATTTCTTAGACATTACTTTCATAATATTATGACAAATTTTTGACCAATATTTATTTTGGTATCTCTCAAATTTCCTGGTGTAGGACAAATTTTATTTAGTGTTGTCTTTTCTACTATCTATATTTTTTTCCATTTCTGGCGGAATGGAAGAGGAGAATTTTGTCTCAATTTTGCCAGTTTAAATAAATCATTAAATAAATAAATCCATTTTTAATTACTCATTTTGGTTTGGTTATGTTTGTATTCTAAATAGCATTGATTGTGAGTCAATTTTCCTGAGGGGTTCTAATGGGTGTTTGCTGTAAATTCAATATCTTTGTAATGATATTAAAATTTAGGTTCTTTTTAATAAAGAAATCCGAGCTTGTAAAATTACTCAAAGTAAATGAAGTGTTTCTCATAATCATGTCAGTCTAATAAATTTTTAATTAACGATTTACTAAAGTATTTTAGTGATTATTATGACTTTATATTGGGAATGTCTTATTTTCATCTTTATTAGTCATTAGCATGAATCATTTACTTAATTTTATGTTTGTCAGTTCAGAAGCCTCTATCTGGTATCACTTGTACTTTCCACACAAAACTTACCATATTAATAAGTTGTTCCCTAAACTTTCTATTTAATTTTAAACAGTTTTTAATCAATTTCCTACTTTTTTATAAATATTTTTATTTCTAAAAGTTTAGATTATCAATAAGATTTACAGAAAAATAAATGAAAAACACAAAATTTATATACAAATTTGATGCCAAAATGTATGCTGTACTTGTGCGTGTTCTATGCATTTAGTAGCTTCATCAAATGCCATCCTTCCCTGCTCTATCTCTTCGTATGTCTGGGGCATATGTTGCTTTCTTACCTCGGGACACATTTCTTTTTTTTATTAATGTAATATGTTAAATGAGTCGGTAGATCATAGTGCCCTTAAAAACACTATAATCATCTGACTCACTAAACATTACTTACTTAAATGTACATTATTGATTTAATTTTACTGCAATGATTAGAAAGAACTGCTAATAAGCATTGCAGTTCAATGCTCATCACTTTTTCTTAGTGGGCTACTTTCACCACTTTGTGGTGTCAAAAATTCGTCCTTTGCTTCACTATCCAAAATAGCCTTGTGTCAAAAAAATGTGTTCATTGATTCGGTAGTATTTATTCTTCTCTTTTATTTAGTGATTGCAATTCAAAGAAATAAATTTGAAACAATTATACTAACGGTAGTTGAGTAATTTCTCTTTAGTGGCACTTTAAGTTGCATAGAACTCCCACTAAATTTCATCAAACCTATGTAGAATATGTCATCAATGTTTGATGAAATATATAGCTAATTAATTTTTAAATTTTTTCCTGTAGAACTTTAAGCTCATAGTTTATTTCCTATTTTTTAAAAATTCGTAGTTTACTTAAAATTATCTTCTGAGGGGTCTTTCAAAAGATATTTGTAATTTGATCTAATCTAGTGTTTAATTTAAATCTTAATTTAAATCAGTGGTTAATTTAAATCAGACCTCTACCAAGGTCTGCAACTTTTTTCTGTTTATCTCTAAATATTCTAAAAAATATGAATATAAAAAAAGAAAATAATGTAGTAGTTTATGTTTAGATAGTATTTAAGCATAAACTCACCCTATTCTTGGCACTTCTGTCTGTTTGGTTGAGGCTTATCATCCATGCATACTGTGGGGCTACTATCACCACTTTGTGGAAGCTTAGAAGAATTGCTGGGCGATTCGTTGCTCAGCACATTGTTCACTGCCTCCTCACATCCTCTTGGGTGGATCAAGAGTTGGTCTGGGCTTTTTTTGCCCAGATCGACTTTTGTCCACCCATAGGAAATGCCTACATTGTATATATTTACACTATCGTGAGGGTATAAGAAATAACAACAGGTTAGTTTCATATTTATAATATATTTACAATACATTATAATATATAATATATATAACACACACACACACACACACACACACACACACACACACACATAACAGTATATATGTTATTATATATATATATATTATATATATATATATATATAATATATATATATATATATATATATATATATATATATATATATATATATATATATATATATATATATTATATATATTTATGTATATATATATATATATATATATATATATATATAATATATATATATATTTACAATATTGTTATTACATATTTTATATTTTATTTATTTATTTATTATTATTTATTATCTTGGTATTCTCAACCTCTCGGTGGTGTTTATATATTATTATTATTATTATTATTATTATTATTATTATTATTATTATTATTATTATTATTATTATTATTATTATTATTAATATTATTATTATTATTTATTATTATTTTTATTATTATTATTATTATTATTATTATTATTATTATTATTAATTTATTTATTTATTTATTTATTACATTATTTTATATTTACAATATTGTTTTTTACATTATTATATATATTTACAACATTGTTTTTACATGATTAAATATTTGCAATATTGTTTTTACATTATTATATATTTGCAATATTGTTTTTACTTTATTATATATTTACAATATTGTTTTTACCTTATTATTTATTTACATTATTATATATAACTGCAATATTGTTTCTATATAATTTTAATATAGTTATATTGTTTCTATTTATTTTATCCTTTTATTTTATCTTTTGTTTTAAAAATGATTTGTGTATATTGTGATTTATTACTGTAATTAGTATATATCTTTTTTATACTGTAATATTGTGTTATGTAATGATAAATTTGAACCTTATATTAATATTGTGTTTTGTTAATTTGTTATATTATTTTGATAAATGATTGTGTTTAAACATTGTGTTTCAAAATGGTTATATTGTCTTTTTATACTGTATTATTGTGTTTTATATTCATGAATTTGTACCTTGTATCATTGTGTTTTAATAAAGAGTTGTATTAGTATACTGTATCATTGTGTTTTAATAATGATTTCTATTTGTATTGTCTTTTTAGTATTATTGCTATGTGTTATTTATGTATTTATGTTTCTTAAATAAAAACAATTACTAGATATTTTGTACAGAAATATTTTTACCTACCTTGTCCTTTGAATATTAATAATTCTGGCATGGTGGTCCACATGTCAGGAGATTTCACACCCCTCCTTTTCCTATTGTATAGGTATAGAAATGGATAGGAATCATAAAAATGAATATTCCTACTCCTATACATTCCTATGCCTATCCATTCCTATGCCTATCGATTCTATGCCTATCGATTCCCTATTCCATCATTCCTATTCCTATACATTCCTAATGCCTATCCGATTCCTATTCCTTACTTCCTTATGCCTATCGATCCTCATCCTATACATTCGCTATGCTATCGATCCTATCTATTCCTATACATTCCTATGCCTATCGATTCCTATCCATTCCTATTCCTATCAATTCCTGTTCCAATACATTCCTATGCCTATCGATTCCTATCCATTCCTATTCCTATACATTCCTATGCCTATCGATTCCTATCTATTCCTATTCCTATACATTCTATGCTATCGATTTCTATCCATTCCTATTCCTATACATTCCTATGCCTATCTCTCCACATATTCCTATGACTCTTTTCTCCACATATTTTTTGAGTGGAGAAAAGAGTGTAAAAATAAAGTCCTTTAAGTCATAATTAAGTGTGATATTAAATATGCTCTGTAAGTCCTATGGTTTTTATATATGATGCTACATTGTAACAATCTTCCTTTGTTTTAACCTGCAAAAAGGGAAAATATTCTTCTCTAGTAATGGGAGACTTTCCAAAGAACTTGCATCGAAACTCCCCATAACTAGGCACATCATAAATTGTTATTTTCTATCCATTCCCTATTCCTATACATATAATTCCTGATGCCATATTCCTATCCATTCCTATTCCTATACTATAGATCCTATGCCTATCGATTTCTATCCATTCCTATTCCTATCCATTCCTATTCCATCCATTCCAATCCTTATCCATTCCTATTCCTATCCATTACCTATTCCTATCCATTCCTATTCCTATCCATTCCTATGCCTATACATTCCTATGCCTATCCATTCCTATTCCTATCCATTCCTATTCCTATACATTCCTATGCTTCCATTCCTATTCCATCCTTCCTAATTCCTATCCATTCCCTATTCCTATCCATCCTATTCCTATCCATTCCTATTCCTATCCATTCCTATTCCTATCCATTCCTATTCCTATCCATTCCTATTCCTATCCATTCCTATTCCTATCCATTCCTATGCCTATCCATTCCTATTCCTATCATTCCTATTCCTATCCATTCCTGTTCCTATCCATTCCTATGCCTATCCATTCCTAATTCCTATCTATCCTATCCATTCCTATTTCCTACCATCTCATCCTATCTCATTCCTATCCATCTAGCCTAATTCCTATGCCTATCCATTCCTATTCCTATCCATTTATATGCCTATCCATTCCTATGCCTTTCTATGCTATCTATATTATCTATCCATTCCTATTCCTATCCATTCCTATTCCTATACATTACTATGCCTATTAATTCCTATGCCTATCGCATCCTATCCATTCTGATTCCTATACATTTCTATGCCTATCGATTCATATCTATTTCTATTTCTATTGTAGAATAGGAAATAGGAATGATATCAGGAATAGGAATAGGAATCGCATTAGGGTATGAATTATATCTGAGGAATAGGAATAGGAATGCATAAGGAATGGATAGAATCGATAGGCATAGAAATAGGATAGAGAATCGATATAGGATAGGAAGTATAGGAATAGATCTGATGGATAGGAATCATGTAATAGGATAAATAGGAATGATACGGACAGCATAAAGGAACTGGATAGGAATCGATAGCATAGGAATTATAGGAATAGGAATCGAATGGCATAGAGATTATAAGCAAGAAATAATCGATAGGAAATAGGCATAGGAATGTATAGGAATAAGGAATGGTTAGGAATCGATAGGCATAGAAATGTATGCAATAAGAATTGATAGGAATGGTAGGAATAGGAATGTATATGGAATCGATAGGCATAGGATTGTAAAGGATCGGATAGGCATATATGGAATAAGAATCGACAGGCATAGAGTGTTAAGGAATAGGAATCGATAGGATGGATAGGCAATAGGAAGTATAGGATATAATGAATAGGCATAGGATCGATTGAATCGATAAGGCATAGACATCGGTATAGCAATAAGTATCGTTAGGAAGGATGGAATCGATAGGCATAGGAATGGTATAGGATAGAATGGTTAGAATCGATAGGCATAGAATTATGCATAAGAATGAATAGGAAGGATAGAATAGAATGTATAGGAATCGATAGGCATAGATTGGAATCGAAGGCATAGGAAGTATAGGAATAAAATCGACAGGCATAGTAGTGTATAGGAATAGGAATCGATAGGAATGGATAGGCATAGGAATGTATAGGATTTATGAATAATAGGCATAGAATGATTGGAATCGGATAGGCATAAGAATGTATGATAATAGGAATCGATAGAATGGTAGGCATAGGGAATGTATAGGAATAGGATAGGAATAGGAATGGATAGGAATCGATAGGCATAGGAATTAAAGGAATCGATAGGAATCGATAGGCATAGGAATGTAGAGGAATAGGAATCGATAGGTATAGGAATGTATAGGAATGTAGAGGAACCGATAGGTATAGAATGTATAGGAATAGGATGGATAGGAATCGATAGGCATGAAATGTATGCAATACAGAATTATAGAGTGGATAGAATAGGAATGTTAAGGATCATAGGATAGGATGTATAGGAATAAAATCGACAGCATAGGAGTGTATAGGATAGAGAATGGTAGGAAGCGATAGCATATGAATGGATAGAGTCGATAGGCATCAGTAATGTATAGGAATAAAAAAATATGAATGTTTAGGCAATGGAATGGATTGGAATCGGTAGGCATAGTAATAAGAATCGATAAGCATATGAATCGATAGGAATCGATAGGCATAGGAATGTATAGGAAACGATAGGTATAGGAATGTAAATGTATCGATAGGCATAGGAATGTTTAGGAATCGATAGGCATAGGAATGTATAGGAATAGGAATGGATGGGAATCAAAAGGCATTATTTGCACTACTTTAGTACTCAGTGGGTTTCTTTAAGATTTTTGCATTTCCTTTATAACATACAGTACAAATTGTTTAAGCACAACAATTATATCTCTTGACCATTAACATTAATGTTGGAATATTGTGTTTAATAAAGAATGATGCAAGGTTCAAATTTATCATTATCAAACACAATAATACAGTATGAAAAGGTAATATACTAATTACTACTAAATTACTTACATAATATTAATTTTTACTTTTTAATAATTACTACTACTAATTACATACTAAATACTATTATTATTGTGTTTTATAATGATGCTTTGTACCTTGTATCATTCTGTATTAATATTGTGTTGTATTACAGTCTTTTTATACTGTATATAGAAAGAAAAATAACTTTATTGAATAATAAGCATAAAGATATACAAAATATAAATGCATTGAAGCCTACTCCAGGATCCTTTTTTTGATCGTTAGGAGGAGGTTACTTAAATAACTGATTTTTTTTTTTGCAACAACACACACACATACAAATATATCTAGCATGCATACATATATCATACACCCATATACATACATACACACATATACATGTACACACTTGTACATATTCACACACCAAATGCATCTCAATCAAGCACATTCTTGTGTGGGAGCACATAAATTTTCGCACACATATTTTTTGAGTGGAGAAAAGAGTGTAAAATAAAGTCTTAGTCATAATTAAAGTGTGATAAATTAAATATGCTCTGTAAGTCCATATGGTTTTTTATATATGATGCTACATTGAAACAATCTCCTTTGTTTTAACCTGCATAAAAGGGAAAATATTCTTCTCTAGTAATGGGAGACTTCCGAAGAACTTGCATCGAAACTCCCCCATAACTAGGCAAACTCAATAAAATGATAATTTACAATACATTACTGTACATATTATATTAAATATAATATAAATAATATATATATATTATATACTATATATATCTATTAATATTATATATATTGTTATATTTATTTGAAAAATGAATTGTTTAATGTGTTTTTGTATTTTATTTATATTTATGTTTCTTAAAAAAAAAATTTTTCCAGATACTGTGTACAGAAATATTTTTACCTACCTTGTCCGTGTTCCAGTTGTGTTCTTAACATTTTTCTGAATTATTCAAAGGAAATGCGCATCCTGAAGGTGATACAAAACTGTGCTTGGCATTACACACCATTATTTGCACTACTTTAGTACTCAGTTGGTTTCTTTAAGATTTTGCATTTCCTTTGAAAAATACAGAAAAATACAATATTTTACCAGTTTTTGAGCCAGGTACCCTAACTTGAGTGCTCTTGTCAACTCTGGACCATTTATATTTAATGCACGGACCCACAAACATCTTTACGACTCCCCTCTTAAAATATGTTGTTCACCGGACGTATTTCAGGTTTTCCGGTTACTGACAACCATTTTTTTTTTACTTTTTGGACGCTTAGAGAGGTTGTATCTTTATCGACTGCAATTTTGGTTCCTGCTAAAAGAAAAGGACTTCATCTACAGAATTGTTAAAATAACAAATATTTGTGTTTTTAGGATCCAATGCGGCTAAGAAAGAGGATACAAGAGTCTTTACAATGCTACACTGCTTTAATTAAACAAATTGAAATATTATTATTTGTCTAGCCCTCCTCGCTTAAACACAAATACTTATTACAATGTATTATAATCATAATAAATAAGAATAGAATATCAAACTGATAAAGTTTATAAGGTGATTCAATTGGAGGGTTTTTATAAATGAATTCAAAGTTTTATTTTCATGTTAGGTTACTGATGTCATTGCAGGAATGAATAGAGAATATTCAATGTTAGCCGCCTATACCAATTCGTGCTATGAAGTCACTCATAAAAAAGTTAGGTTATAACCTCTAAATGTTTGTTTTGTTTACATCAAATTAAATCACCTCATTAATTCCTAAAATCTTGCAAATTAAATCTTTTTGTTCTCAAAATACAGAGGATAAAATAAATAGAGGGTGCTTAACCATACATACAAAATATCTAAAATAAACTAGATTAACAATTAAAAAAAATATGGTTACATTGGAATTAAAATATATAGCTAATGCAAGATATACATAGACTATAAATTAACTACAGCCTCAGGCTATGAAGGCAACTGTACACATTTGATTTAAACAAATAGTTTCTTTTAAATGAGAAAGACATGAACATTTTTAAAGTTTATTTATATTCATTTGCACCCATCAACTTTTAGTTGCCAATACCTTACTCTAACAAATATTGTTTCAAACAAACTATTCTAATGTTACCAAATTGTTTTCTATTCTATACTAATTGTACTTAAATGGTAAGTAACATCAGGATGGCCTCACTCCAGTGATTTACAGAATATCTCAATTTACTCGTGTTAGCATCAAGAATGACCTGAAAGCAAATAAAGAATGATTGTAATAGGTATTAATCCAAGACTACACATATTTTCACTCTAAGAGAGTAGACTCAATCATTATCGCAAAGAGCTATAATGATTAACTAAGCAGAATGGCCAATGGTTTTTTAGCATTTTAATAAAAGAGGAAACCATGCAGTTTAAATCGTTTTTAAAATTTCATATCATTTGATTTAAGGTATAGGGGAAATTATTTTTCAGTGTTTCTCAAAGAAAATTATTCTTTAAGCTTACTCCTTTTATATGGCAGTGATGAAATGAGGAAAAATCTTGGAAATTATGATAAATTAAGAAAATGAATTTTAAAAATCTTAATGATGATACAAGAACAAATTCGGTTGTTACCATAGAGTACAGAATTTTAACAGCAAACAAATTATTGAACGAATATAAGTGAGTTCTTAAATTTCAGAAGATTGGGACAGCATGTATGTTTGTTTGTAAGTGACGCGATAACTGTCGTAAAAATGGACCAATTTGATAAAATTTTGTATTCATGTAAAATCAACTATGTGTCGGAGCTGTATAGTTTTTGGTAATATTCTGAAAAATATTTTCAATATGGTGGACTGAATGAAAAGAAAATTGAGCGAAAAATTGTGTTGTAAAAGTATTGAAGGGATAACTCGAGTAATATATAAGCTAATTAGTAAGAACAAAAAAGCTATATACTAAATTTCGATAAATTCAAAATGGCAGCCATAATTATATACAATAATTAGTTTTAACTAATTTTATAGGAATTAACATGATAAGGGTTATTTGTAATATATTTTAGGTACTTGGTGAGCGAAGCGTGTACTTTTCACTGTCTATTACATTATAAGATTGTGGTTATTAAACCACAATCATGCGAGTGAAGCAAGCTCCTTTGTAATATGTAAAATTATATATATATAAGCAATGCAGCGAGCGAAGTGACTCCTGTTTTTCTATGCAGAATTATCAGTATATTCAATGAAACGAGCCCTTCTCTATTTGTATTATTATCACATGCAATCAAGCCTATAAAGGCTAAGCAATAAAGTGAGCGAAGCGAGCCCCTTTTACAGAATTTAAAATTCTAAACACAAATAAGCGAGTGAAGCGAGCTTTTATTACTATGCATACGCTTTTATTATAAATATACGCAAACTAGCGAGCAATGCTAGCTTTTTTTAATATGTAAAACTTTAAAGACTAGTTAACTAGCAAGCAAAGCGAGCCTTTTTTATTATGTATTATTATAAATATATGCAATCTAGCGAGCCTTTTACAAGCGATCTATGTAAAAACTAAACATATGCAATCTAGCAAGGGAAGCGAGTCCTTTTTACCGTCTATTATTATAAACATGCACACTCTATCCAGCAAGCCCATTTTTTTATTTTTTTTATTTCTACTTTAAAATAGTTGTGTGCGAATGTTTCCTTATTTACTCTGTATAGCAAAAGAAGGGAGTCTATAATAATAGACTCCCTTAATTAATTATTTAATTAATTTAATCCCTTAATTAAAAGTATTTAATAAAATACTTTTGTTTGATGTATTCTTCAGAATGAGTTCTTGATGCAACACATTACTAGTAAGAAGAAAAGGATAATGAGGATCAAATGATGCCTTGAGTCAGCCATATTTGCTCTGGCTAAAGAGGGTGGAGCATAGATATATTATTTCTAGAGGGGTCTTATAGGTTAAATTTTGAAACATCGAAAAAGTAACCTGACCACCTTCGCTTATAAATATAATGAAATAATCAGTACAAAATTACAATGACTTAAATATTAGAACGTTAAAACTGCAAATCAAAACACAAACAATGTGTGTGAGACCGAAATAAATTAATAATACCCTTAACTCACTCTTGATGGAGGTTTCAATGAGGTTACTCAAAGCCCCAAAAAGATGTATTTAGACAGAGGCCTCTCAATGTATTTAGATAGGCTATGGCCCCTCTAGTATATATCTCTCTGTGGAGTGAAGTATGTCAGGTGAATAGTACAATTGTAAATTCTTTAAAACAAGAGTTACTTAAAGTAGGCATTGCTTTTATTCCCTGGTCTGACTACCAGTTGAACCCTATGCTTTAGGTCCCAAAGCAAAAAAGGGCATATTTTTGATTATTTTGTGTTACAGATATTATTTGTATTATATTGTTAATTAAGAACTTTGTTAGAAAAAAATTGTCTCACAGTTGTAAAACAGGAAATTTAGAGGGAAATTGACCACTAACATGATATAGAATCCTTAATCATTCAATATTTGACGATATGAACAACAAACTAATACAAACAAATAATCACCTTTATCAGAGTTTCCAAAACAAAGTGGATTTCCCCAAGCCCCATCAAATACAGCCAGATAAGAAAACAAGTATTTTCAGGATTATGTCTGTGGTCATCCTCAACAATAGATCCCCACCTCATAATTCTTGAGCTTCTTCAGCAATCTAAAACAAAATAATACAGGTTTGTTAGATAATACCTAAAAGAATATTGGCCCTGCCTCAATTAAAACCATAATATTACATCAGCTTTAACAGCCCATCCTTAATTCTAAAATTAACAAAGTGTAAGATGATACTTACTAGATAATACAATCCAGGCCTCATTTTTCTCTTGATGTCTCTATAAATGATTAGCTCGTCTACCAGTCAGTCTTCCTAAGATACTGTGCTCCTGCATCTCAAAGATAAATTAAACAATTAATCACAAGATGTGGAAAAATTACAAGTGATTTATAAAATGATCCAAGAATTATTATATATTGTGTTATTTTATTAATAGAAATAATAACTGTTAACTTTTATTTAAGCCACTAGGTACCACAAGTTGTTTTGGTCCATCTAGTGTTTTTTCTGGGACCAAAAAAGGTAAACATAAAGACATAAAAAGTCCCCTCCCTTATTTAAAAAATGTATACCAGACGATTATAATTCAATAGCCCTTGAAACCCTGACTCTCTAACTTTTTGCAGCATATCAATAATGAACCATAAAATATTAATAATTCCCCTAAACCCTATCCCTAACTTTTAGATTCTCAACCATTATACCATCACAATATAAACCATAACATATTAACAACCCCATAATACAAACTTTGTACAAAAAAAATCAAGTAGTCTGGTCTACTTTTCCTAAGTATGTTGTGATTATCCAAAGCTTAAGATGGTATTACTTAGGTCTCACCTAAGTAATACTACTTTGGTGAGACCTAAGTAATACCATCTTAAGCTTTGGATAATCAGAACATACTTAAGAAAAGTACCAGAGTACTTGATTTTTTTTTCGTGTTAACACAACATGAAATGGCAAAAGTTATATAATAAAATCTTAAGTTAAAACCAATATTGATATTTTACAAAAAGAAATAAACAAAAGAGGGAAAGAAAAATGATGGGGATTTGAAAGCAAAGGACACACACACTGCATCTGCTTAGTTAGAATGTAGTGAGACTTACTCTTAATAAAATAGTTTAAGTACATAAATATCATTGCTCTAAAGCCAACAGAGTATTTCATAAAATAAATAATTGTTCATTCACTATGTCACAAGTAAATTAAAAGTAAGTCTAACTACAGTCCATAAGCCTCCTCACCACGTCACGGTCAGATGCTTTAAAATAATATCAGTGACATTCATATTTTTTTGAAATTCACTTTGTTAATAAAAAGTTTAAAAATCTTTTGACTTTTTTGCAAATATTTTAAATTTGCATGAATAAATGTTGTGTTACTAGACTTAATAATTAATTAAAATAATTTAGACGTTTCTAAATTATTTATATTTTCCACTGATATTATTTTACTGTTTATTTAAAAATAGATAATTTCTTATTTGATCATGTATAAAACATGGTATTGTGTAAGAAAAATTATCCAGAATTAAACAAACACCTCTGAGGAGGTCCATTCACACTGCGATGATTAAATGGGGACTTTTTTTTGAAAAAAGTTTAATCATCGCTTACAATAAAAAGAACAAATAGTTGGTAAATATTTTTTATCAAGAATATTAAGTAAAAATATGATAAAAAATTCACTACCAATCTATTTATACTTCTTATTCTCCATTCATCTCACAACATGGGATATTACACTTACACTCAACTATCATGAATCTACTAAAGAACAAATTAATATCAAAATAACAGGACAGTTAGGTATTAGTGATAATAATATTTATAATAAATATTTTTATCACTAAAACCAAATTAAACACAAAAGTCAGAATTATATCAGAAAAAAATGGAACTAGTAATTTCTATATATTTAAGCCCTGGTCATAAAAAATAACCCAATATACCAATACTAAAACATAATTCAAACATATTAATGACAAATTTACTGTAATTAATTTTAATGTGCGATATGTAGAAATAAACTAACTCTAATAAAAATATCTATTGTTATTTCTAATTTTCAAGACTCAACATTAAAATAAAATATAAAACGCAATAACCCAAGAAGAGAAATAAATGTTAATATTTAATCCTTTGATGTTAGTAAATAACTATTTTAAGTCATGAAAAATTTAGTGATGAAGTCATTCAACATTTATAAATTATTCGTGATTGATCCTAGGTGTCATAATAAAAAATAAAGTACTGAAGTGTTTCATTAATAATCACCAATATAATGCAAAACAGGTTTTTAATAACTTAATGACCTGTGTATCAGAAAAATGAATACCCTGGATACCTGCTAAAAAATTTATGCCTCATAAATAAGGAGCCCACTTATCTTTTTCGGAAATTTAATCAATCTAACAGGATCCGTTTTAATATTTATGAAGAATGATCCGAAAACTGCCTTCCTTCAGGATACTTGTAGACTGAATTCAGCAACACTGCCCCCATACACTGACTCTAACCCCCAAAAACACTGACTCTAACCCCCAAAAAACACTGACTCTAATTCATACATTTTATAATATGCAAAGTCATTTCTAAATTTTCCTCTCGCTACACGAATCACAGACGCAGTTTCATCATAGTTATGTTTAAAGTTTTTCTGATAAATGCTTATCAAAACATATCTTAATTTTACTCTTAAGTTCTTGATACTATATGAATTACATGAGTCCAACAGAGATTTCTGTTTTCCTATAACTTTTGTAACAGTACTTTTGTCTTAAAAAGTTTCTAAACCTAAATTTATTTGACAGAGATCATCCCTTGTTTATTTGATATCCTCAGATTCTTTTTATTTTTATTATAAGAGATTGTTCCATTCAATGGTATGATGTAATTGTTAATTTAATGTTTAATAATGAATGTCACCTTAATCAAACACTAAGTAATAAAGAGAACTTGGCAATACCTTAAGTATTATAAATTAACTAATAAATAAATTAAAGAATAAACAGTGGTATGATTTTGATTAAAAATTGATTCTACCCCCGAAAAAAACACTGACTCTAACCCAAAACACTGACTCTAACCCAAAACACTAACCCAAAACACTGACTCTAACCCAACAAAAAGTGGCGTCAGGATTCTTCTTCTCCCTGCTGCCTCAGCAGTTCCTCCTTGTAGACTGACTTCTCCAACTCTGCCCCCATGCACTGACTCTAATATCAAAACATATAATTTACCCCCAAAAAAGTTTAATAATAACACAGACACGCTTTTTATCTAAAAAAAATAACTATTACACATCTGGACATTATTTAAAGTAAAAAAAAACGTTAATCGTAAAAAGTAGGATGTCAATAAGCAACAAAGAATGAGAAAATAGTTATGTTACATAATGAAGACTTAAATAGTTATATTTTAATAAGATCTTGGTCCCTAGCCTACCTAACCAAAATAACTAACTAACTAAACCTAACTGTGTGAGCTCCCGTCCCTAACTGACCTAGTCCCAACTGGTCCCTATCTATGCAAGCAAGCCTTAACCACCCCTCCCTATGACTCTAACTGATTTAGATCTTATTAAAATATAACATTGAACTAAAAAAAATATATAAAACCAAAATAAAAAAACATGGCAAGAATTATTTTATTATTCATGTAGCTTGGCTGTGTTATAAATTTAGAAAATTGATTTTACCCCCTAAAACACTGACTCTAACCCAGAAACACTGACTCTAGCCCCAAAACACTGACTCTACCCCTCCCCCCACAACAAGCCTGCTCTCGGCTGTCACATCATCAACCCGGCTGCCACATCAAACAACCCTGCTGCCACATCATCAACCCAGCCAACCTGCAGCTACATCATCAACCCGGCTGCCACATCAACAACCGGCTGCCCACATCAACAACCCGGCTGCCACAGCTACTTCTGCCCCCATACACTGACTCTAACCACCCCGAAAACCCCAAAACCATTGTTATTCTTAATTACTTCATTAATACTGGGTATGATTTACTTCATATTTTTTACCCATGTCTTTCTGATTTTGCCAAGTTATCTTAAATATTTTTAGTATTCTTAGTAACATCCATTAAGAAATGTTAAAAATAAAAAGAACAAACATTGAAGTAAAGAAAAATCTTTGATAAGAAAAATAAAAACTGAATTTTAGGAATATAAACAATAGAGGAGAACTAAATAAAATAAATTAGTTTTAAAAATAACTTCAAAAGATAAAAATAGTGCTTACAAAAATCTCAAGACAAAACAGATTCATGTTGAAATAATGTAAAACAGATAGCACAGGAATCATTAAAGGAAGTAAAGCAAGATAAATATGAGATTAAACATTTATCTAACTATAAACAGAAATAAAATGAACAACAGCTTACGTCTGCGGGACTCGTGAAGATTTAGAAACAATTTAGAAATCTTACATATTATTATAATGTAATAAAAAGTGATTCTACCCCGCAAACACTGACTCTAACCACACTGACTCTATCCCCAAAAACACTGACTCTATCCCCAAAAACACTGACTCTAACCCCAAAAACAACTGATTTTACCCCTCCCCCCACAACAAAGCCTGCTCTCGGCTGCCACATCATCAACCCGGCTGCCACATCAACAACCCGGCTGCCACATCAACAACCCAGCCAACCCTGCAGCTACATCATCAACACCCGGCTGCCACATCAACAACCCGGCTGCCACTTCATCAACCCTGCTGCATTCACCCTCTCAGGTGTAAATATTAAAACAACTCTACATATCATGATAAGGACCATAATATGAGGAGTGATCCGTTGTTAGATTGAGAAAGATTATGAAGAAGTAAGAAAAGGCCCCTTACCAACGGTCTTTGGGTGCAGTTTATCTCAGTTAAAGATGAAGGCTACGCAGTTTTTTAATACAAAGGAGAATAAGTCAAAAACTATTAGGCACGATTAATGAGAATCATAGTAAACTTATACTAAATATTATTATCAGAGACACGCTAATTCAGATCAACCATAAAAATTTTAAAATTTTAAACAATTTCGTAAAAATTTCTTGAATTAAAAAAGTATCATTAATAACATCGGGTTAAATTAAAAGATCTACCCTCTCCCTATAATCAGTTAATTATATTTTAGATTTCATTTGCAATCTGAGTTCTTGTTAGGAAAATTAGAATATCGACAGATAAATTCAAAAGAATAACTGAAATACCTACAAATAGTACATGAAAAATTTAAAAACTTACATTTGTAATCAAAGACATTTTAATTATGATTTAGTCTGAGTTCTTGAGTAAAAACCTGAATATTAATCAGAAGCATTTAACGTGAAATTGCTACTTGATATAGTTCTGACTTTTATATTTAATTTAATACTTAATAACTACTACACTCGCAAAACCCCATTGCCAAATATTTGGCCATTTAGGCCACATCAGCTTCAACAGCCCCCTAAACCCTATTCCCTAATTTTGGCAATTTGAGCCTTATAACATCAGCTTCAACAGCCCCCTAAACCCTATTCCCTAATTTTTGGCAATTTGAGCCATAATATTACACCACATTCAGCAGCCCCCTAAACCCCGTTCCTTAATTTTTGGCAATTTCAGCCATAATATTAAATCAGCTTCAACAGCCCCCTAAACCCCATATTCCCTAGCCCCAATAATAAGTAAGTAAGTATAACATTAAATATAAAATGATACTTAGAAAAAATAGATGACAGAACTCGGGGCTGACTTCTCCCTCCATGTTTTTTCCGAATTCATCTGATCTACTGGTCTTCCAAAGCTTCAAAGACCCAGCGTCTGGAAGATAAAATTAAACAATTAATCGCTCGATGAGGCGAAATAACTTTTTTTTGAAAGAATCCAATAAATATTCTTATATAATATAATTTATTAAAAAAACAACTTTAACTTAGATATTTTTGTTAATTTAACCACAAGTTATTTGCCTGCATCAAGCGTTTTCTGAAATAGCGAACAAGAAAATTAAAATAAAATATAGGAATTTTGGCTATACATTAAAATATCAGCTTTGAAAGCTCCCTTTACCCCCATTCCCTAATTATTGTTTAGCCATATTTAATCAGCTTCAACAGCCCCCTAAACCCAATTCCCTAATTATTTATCATTCTAAGCCACATATCATCAGCTTTGACTGCCCCCTTAACCACCCCATTCTTAGAATATTTGTTTTATTGTTATAAATAACACAATAAATAAAGAAAAATGATACTCATTAGATACAGATTTGACTCATTTGTTTCTTCAAATAATCTTCTCGTTTCTTCCAAAGCTTTGAAGTCATATAAAGAAAGATCTTCCAGCATCTGAAAGATATAAAAGAAACTATTAATCACCAGATGGGGCAAAATAACAAGTGGTTTTTTAAAATGACCCCCAAAAAAATTTGCAATATCTTTTTTCCAAATAAAGAGAAATTACTATGAAATTAGTCGGTCATTTACAACCACGAGTTATTTTGCCCCATCTGGTGTTTTTCTGAAGAAGCAAAGAAGGCAAAATTTATTTTTCTTCTTATCCATACAAGTAATTTACAGCGTGGCCATTGTAAATTACTTGTACGTACAGTTTTTACTGTGGCCAATAAAAACTAATTTGAAGAAAAATAAATTTAACATAAGAATAAGCACTGTTTTATAGTGCTCCATGGAGTTATTCTTATAAAGAATTGGTTAGTAAAGTAAAAATACAAAAATAATAACATGCTTATTGTATTAATTGGTTTTAACAATTTTATTACTTTCTAATAAAATTGTTAAAAACCAATTCCTAATGTGTGGGGTGTAGGGTTAGTAGTGTTGTATTCATCCGTACATGCATTATAAGACTTCAATCAACTATCAAACTTTATATCTTCCTTAGTTAAGGACCTCGGAATATCAATATTAAAGACTAATTTTTAAAGACCTCGGGACGATTGCTTCAGCAAGCGCCTGCCTTTAAAATATTAGAACTTAAAATTGATATTTGCCTTAAACTATGGAGAAATTTGTTTAATGTCAAATGAAATCCTATTGATAAAAAAGCATAAAAATAATATCGAATTATATCAGATATTATTGGTTGCTTATTCATCAAATATAAGACTTAAGGTTCAGCACATTTTATAGAAAGTACCTGAAAATGGACCTAACCCCCCACCCTAAAACTGGGGCCAACACACCATGTGTTCTGAACATATATAAAATCCACAAATCATCTTCCTACCTAACCCTACCCGGGAACCAATGGTATATTACCATCGCCCAATGGTTCAATTTACGGCTGACATGTCGATGAAGTGTGGATATATAAGGAGATAAATGAGTCATAACCCTGAGTCCCTAACCTACCCGCCGCGCCTAACCATGAAATAATATTTCGGCTTAAACAACGGGTCATGAAACAAGTATCTCCTAATAAAAAGTGTATGGGTGTTGTAGATGTTATGATTGTTTGCGCTTGTGGGTGTTGTAAAAGGCTAAGAAGCGTAAGAAGAAATGGTGCAGCGTGACTGAGTTTTGTGAAGCGTGTGAACTTTAATTTGTTAATCTTAATAATCAAGTAATGTGATCTTAATGTACTTAAAGTGTACCTAATTATAATAAAAGTGTTCTAATAAACGTGTTACTGTTTTATTCAGAACTACAACATGGCGCAGTCTGAAGGATCTAATTCATTGGTTATACCGCCGCCGCCGCCGCTTTCGGTATCTGGTAATCTATTATATAACTACCAACAATTCAAAAGAAAATTTGAGTTGTATTTAAGGGCAAACGAATACCAAAATAAAGACAGCAGTGTGAAAACGGCTATTTTACACTCTGTTATTGGCGATGATGCCAACGATTTAATTGAAACTCTAAGCCTAACTGATCAACCGATAGAAGATATTTTTAATGGTCTTGAAAAACATTGCTCTCCTTGTCGAAATATTATTGTCGAGCAGTTCAATTTCTTTCAGCGTAATCAAGGTGATGAAGAAACCTTTGATAGCTTCCTCCTAGATCTGAGGAAGTTAGCCAAGTCATGTGAATTTAAAGATCTATTTGACAATTTGCTACGTGTTCGAATAGTCCTTGGAATTAAAGACAGAGTATTACAAGAGAGGCTGTTAAGGGAGCCTGACTTAAAATTAGATAAAGTGATAATGGTTTGTAGAGCCGCTGAAGCAGCAAAATTTAGCCAAGAATTGCTGGTGCCTAAAGAAACTGTGTTTCAAATTCAAAAGGAAAAAGCCACAACATCAACAACTTATGACTGTAAGAAATGTGGAAACAACCATGGGCCAAGAAGTTGTCCAGCCTATGGTAGGCTATGTACGGTTTGTGGTGGAAAAAATCATTTTGCTGTTGGATGTATGAAGAATAAGAATAAAATTGGTGGTAGATATAGAAAACCCCCTAAAGAAGAAAAGCCTAAAGATGATGATAAAGACGAAGGTAACGTGTCTTATCTAACATTAAATTCCATAAACTTTGATGGTTCACATCAAACTCCACATAACCAGCATCAACAGTGGTATGAGTACATAATATTTGATAACAAGTACAGGCTGAAATTCAAGATTGATTCTGGAGCTGATCTGAATACCCTGACAAAGAAGTTTTTCGATGTAATAGGATCAAAATCTGAATTGAGGAAGACTAATGTTAAGATTAAAACTTATGGTGGATATATAATTGAACCAATTGGAGAAGCAGTTCTTCCGTGTAGCTATAAGGGTGAAGTTTTAAATTTGAAATTTATTGTAATTGATACTGATGATGAACAAAGTGTGCCTATTCTAGGTTTAAAAGCTTGTCTTGACTTTAATTTAATTGGTAGAGTTAATTCCGTTTCAAAAATGCAAATGTCATTTAGCAATATGAGTAGAGAGGATATATTATCAGCCTACTCAGATGTGTTTGACAAGCTGGGTAAATACCCTGATAAATATGATCTTAAACTTAAAGAAAATGCTCAGCCTGTTGTAGCTGGCTATAATCGAGTACCTATAAAGATTAAAGACAAAGTTATAGATAAATTAAATTGTTTAGTAGAACAAGGTATTATTAAACATGTGAATGAACCTGTAGAGTGGGTTAATGACCTTGTCATTGTTGAAAAACCTGATAAGTCCCTGAGAATTTGTTTAAGCCCTTTAGAGTTAAATAAGAATTTAATCTGTGAAAAACATCCAATCCCTAGTTTGTCTGAATTAACGCCTAAATTAATTAATAAAAAATATTATACTTTACTTGATATAAAAGATGCTTTTTATCATGTTGAATTAACTCCTGAGTCATCTAAACTTTGTACATTTTTAAGTCCTATTGGTTTAATGTGCTTTACTAGGTTACCTTTCGGAATTTCTGTCGCACCTGAAGTGTGTCAAAAGCAGAATTCGAAGTACTTTTCTGGTATACCTAATTTAATTATATATTTTGATGACTTTTTAATCGCTACAGACACTCTAGAAGAAATGTATGCTACTCTTAAGCTTGTGTTTGAGAGGGCCAGACAATATAATGTAAAATTTAATTCCTCTAAATTTAAATATTGTTGTGAAGAGATAAAATTTTTAGGTCATGTCTTTAATAGAAATGGAATGTCTATTGATCCTCAAAGAGTGGAAGCCATTTTAAATCTATCTAACCCAACCAATAAAAAACAGTTACAGAAATTTTTAGGTGTAATTAACTATGTAAGAGACTATCTGCCTAATGTTGCTAATTTAACTGAACCTTTAAGACGATTGCTAAAAGATAAAGTCCCATTCATTTGGTCTACAGCTCAAAGTAAAGCTGTTAATGTAATTAAGCAGAAATTAATAAGTGCCCCTGTTTTATCCTCTTTTAATCCAGCTGACGAAATAATTATTCAAACGGATGCATCAATGAGTGGTATTGGTTGTTGTTTGATACAATCTAATAGGATTGTCTCTTATGCATCCAGATCATTAACATCTAATGAGATAGAGTGGGCCCAGATTGAGAAAGAGTGTTTGGCAATTCAATTCTCTTTAGTAAAATTTCATGAGTACGTTTATGGTCATGATATTAGAATTCAGACTGACCATAAACCTCTTTTGTCGATTGTAAATAAATGTTTTAGCAAAGTTAAAAATAATCGTTTGAGACGGTTAAAAACTAAAATGTTGCCTTATAAATTTAAATTGGAATATGTTCCTGGTAAACTATTACATATGGCAGATTATCTCAGTAGAGATTATTTATCTAATGAATGCATAAATAATACAGTTGATAGTGAAATTGTTCATGTCATTAATACTTGTGAATTAGCAATATCTCAAACTAGACTTAAGCAATTACAAAATGAAACTCTAAAAGATGAGACTTTACTTAAAGTAATTGAGTACACTCGTAAAGGTTGGCCTTTGTCTAATAAAGTCAAATCTACATTTAAACAGTTTTATAACATAAGAAATGACATTAGTGTTAAAGATAATATTTGCTATTTTGAAAATAGATTAATAATTCCAAAATCACTTATAAAGTATATTCTGTCTACTATACATGAGAGCCATTTAGGTTTTCATAAACTACTAACTAAAGCAAAAACTTATTTTTATTGGACTACAATGGTTCAGGATATAAAGAATTTTGTTTTGTCCTGTCAAGTATGTCAGAAGTATAGTAATTCTAAGCCCAAAAACTCCATGATTTCTCATGAGGTAATACCATTACCTTTTTATAAGATAGGTACTGACATAGCAGAATATAATAATAAATCTTACCTTATTATTCAAGATTATTATAGCAAGTGGTTAGAAGTATCAGAATTAACTTCTAAGACAGCAAGTTGTGTAATAAAAGCTATGAAACGTGTGTTTGCTCATTTAGGAATTCCTAAAATAATTATTGCTGATCATGTTCCTTTTGCTAGTGCTGAATTTAAGCAATTTGCTTTGAGTTGGGATATAACTGTTATACATAGCAGTCCCCACTACCCTCAAGCAAATGGCCTTGCAGAGAGGGCAGTTGGAATTTTCAAAACAATGCTAAAAAAGTCTCTAGAATCCAAAGTGGATATTGAATTGTGTTTACTTAACTACAATAACTCACCTCTTTCTGGTCTTGAGGTATCACCTGCTCAAATTGTCCAAAGCAGAATTCTTCGCTCTAAATTACCTGTTAATACTGAATTGCTTAGACCTAAAGTTGTTGACTGTACAGTGTATGATAAAATGTTGTGTAATAAAGAAAAAGCTAAACAAAATTATGATAAAACCTGTAAGTTATCTAATGAAATATTTAGTCCTGGTAATATTGTTATGATACAGAACACTGATAATAAGCTGTGGGAGAAAGGTACTATTGTAAAAAAATTAGACTTACCTAGAACTTACCTTGTTAAAACTTCTAAGGGAAATATTCTTAGAAGAAATGATAAATTTTTAAAACATTTTATTGATTCATTTCCACGTACTGAAATTAAGTGCTTGAATAAAGATGTTGATAATTATGACTTGTTCATATTTGAGGATGATAAAGAGAAAATTGAGTCAAATTGTGAAATTAACAATGATCTACAGGTTAACAATAATCGTGATACTCAGGGTAGTAACTCTGTGCAGGTCTCTAATGATGGCCATGCTAGATCCAGAAGTGGAAGAATTATTAAAAAACCTGTCCGTTTGAATTTGTAAATAAGTTTTTTTTATAATTAAACAGTTATTATAAGTGTTTTATTTTGCTTAATAATTATGTTAATAATTTTTATTTGATGATTGTGTTTTCATTTATTTTCTTTAATTTTGAATAATTAATAAAAGGGAGATGTTGTAGATGTTATGATTGTTTGCGCTTGTGGGTGTTGTAAAAGGCTAAGAAGCGTAAGAAGAAATGGTGCAGCGTGACTGAGTTTTGTGAAGCGTGTGAACTTTAATTTGTTAATCTTAATAATCAAGTAATGTGATCTTAATGTACTTAAAGTGTACCTAATTATAATAAAAGTGTTCTAATAAACGTGTTACTGTTTTATTCAGAACTACAACAATGGGTGCCTGATCAGAAGGTTTTTATAATGCTTATAAAGTATATGCGATTTTATTAGAAAAATAACGAAGCACGAGTTAGTAACTTTTTATCAGTTACTACAGTGAAATTAGACCTTAGACTTAAAACCGGAAACATTCTGAACAAGCCAATGGGTTAGTTTGTTTCATAAATAATGTATAGTGTTTAAAAGAAATAAAACTAGCCAAAATAGAAAGTGTACATATTTAATTTTTTTCATCTAACTAGTTTAACTAAACAATTTGAAATTTATAAATATGTATAAAAATTACAAAAACAGTTAAAAGCTACAAAATTTTAACAGATATCAGCGCTAGCGATGACCACTGCCGACAACAGCCTAGTTCAAAGACTGTCGTACCAAAATAAACAACAATGTTACCAAAAATATCATAAGAGACGTATGCTTCGGTCGGGGCTATAGGCAGTTACAATCACTACGTCACTCCCCACAGCCCCCACAAAAGCGTGACTGCAGTATTTATGCTAACATTGTGTCTAAGTCAGCCCACAATCCCAAACCAGGCAAATCCCCGACAGTGATCACCTATAGATAATATCCATACTACAATGTGCTGATGTGTTTTATAATACATAACGAACCAATCGGCGTCCTCTTGAAGATCTTGTAGGCCTAGGCAGGGTCCGATAAAACCAAGACTGAAAGGTTAGTGTCAATTGGTTAGATCGGAACCCTGATTACTTATCTTTAAAACTGAAACGGCGATCCCACGGAGGAAGCTCTCCAGCGAAGGTTGACACAGATAAAGCAAACGAAACAGGAGCAAAATCCGATCCTGCGAAAAAAATCTCTGTTAAATATGAAAGTAAATAACTAACATTTATTAAGGGTTAGACAAGAGGTAAATGAAACTTACTTCACACTCCTATCTTTAATACCTATATATGCATATATATATATATTATATATATATATATATATATATATATATATATATAATATATATATATATATATTATATAGGGGATACAAGGGTTCTTACCATTGCTTGGGTGGCTTGGTACCATAACGATATGCTGGTGACAAAGAGATATTATATCATTATTATTCTCTATTTGGCATAGAGATATTTTTAGAGATAAGCCCTAAACATCGAAAAAGTACCTGACCACTTTCGATTATAAATAGAATCAAATAATCAGTACAAAAATAGAATAAATTGTATAATAAATATAATATGAAATCTTTTTATTTTTAAGACCCTTTTTGGGTATACATTCTTCATTACAATAATACAAGATTATAATTATATAATATATATATATATATATATATTATATATATATATATATAATATATTATATTATATATATATATATACTAGAGGGACATAGCCTATCTAAATACATTGAAGTGCCTAAAACATCGTTCTGGGGCTCTCAGGGTCTCTGTGTAACCTCATTGAAACCTCCTTCAAGAGTGAGTTTAGGTTATAATAAATCAATTGTTTTAGGCTTTCCGCACATTGTTTGTAGTTTGATTTCTATTTTACCGTACTTCTACTGACTATTTGATTATGGTTTTAGCGCAGGTAGTATATAATATTTGTTCCAAATTTAACCATTAGGGCCCCTCTAGTAATAATATCTCTATGGGTTATACGTTATATTAAGATAAATATATAAAGGCATAAAGATATATTACTAGAGGAGCCCCATTGGTTGAATTTTGAAAAATCGAAAAAAAAACCTGACCACCTTCTCTTATAAATATAATCAAATAATCAGTACAAAATTAAAACGTTAAAAATACAAATCATAACACAAACAATGTGCGGGAAACCGAAATATATGTAATTATTGTAACCTTAACTCTCTTGAAGGAGGTTTCAATGAGGTTACACAGAGTCCCAAAAAGATGTCTCAGGCCTCTCAATGTATTGAGATAGGCTATGCCCCCCCCCCATGATCGTAGGTTTAATAGGTTACATTTTTTTTTTAAAAAAGTTCTTTATTGGCAAAAGTAATAGGTTACATTATAATAATGGGAAGAGGTATAGGTTATAGTAATAGTTATAAGTAATAATAATACTGGGTGTAATAGGTTACGTTACAGCAATAGTTATTGGTTACAGGAATAATAGAATAGTAATAAGTTTAAGTATTAGTACCAATACGTATTGAGCTAACAGCAATATTAGTATTAATAGTCGTAATATTTAAAGAAGGTATATTAGTAATTTATAGCAGACATGCAAATAGAACAATTATAAAAGAAAATAGAAATATTCAAAATGGCTAAAGAAAGTAAAATATATCCAACTCATATTACGATCTATTAACTAGTAGTTAATAGATGTATTAATTATTATGTATTTATTATTATTATTAATTCTAGTATTAACTAGAAATGTAGTTAAGTATTAATTAATTTAAAATTATATAGATTAAAACGAATAATAAAATATCCAGACTTACTTCACTTCATCGGACATTCCGCTCTGCATGAAGGCTGAAGGCCGACTGACGAGAGTCGACCCTGCCCTCCTTTTATATCCTACGGTGGCCTCCGCCATCTTGGAATTACGTAACAAATAATTATGAAATATTCTATTTTATGTATGATAAAATTATTGAATTTATTTATAATTTTTTACAATTAATTTTCTAATTTCTGGTCTAATATTCATTAAATATTAGACCAAAAACTAAAAAAAATATGGATCATCTAATTTGATTAATGCGATGTATTTTTATTAAAATTTTCTAAATTATCTTAAAAACATAAAATAAATAATACTTTTTATTTTTTTTATTAAATATTATTTTGAAATTAATGATTTTTTTATAGAAATTTGTCCGTTTATACCTCGAGCTAAGTAACCTCCATCTTAAATTGAATTATATAAATACATCATACGACAAAAGATTTGTTAATAAAAATAATCAATTTATATTTAATTATCGGTGACTATTTAAATTATTACAATTAATTTTTAATGTAACGTAATATTTAATAAATTTTCTTTAGAGATATTTATTACTAGAGAACCCTTATCTGTTGAATTTCGGAACATCGAAAAAGTAAACTGAACACCTTCCATAGTCCATAAGAGTCACAGAGACTTATACTAGAGAATGCATAGCCTGTCTCAACACATTAAAAGGCCTGAAACATCGTATTGGGGCTCTCAGGTACTCTGTGTAACCTCATTAAAAACCTCCTTTAAGTGTAAGTTGGGGTTATAATAAATCTATTGTTTTCGGCTTCTCGCACATAGTTTGTGTTTTGATTTGTATTTCTAACATTCCTCTATATAAGTTATTGTAATTTTGTACTGATTATTTGATTATATTTTTAGGGAAGGTGGTCAGGTTACTTTTTCGATGTTTCAAAATTTAACCAGTAGGGCCCCTCTAGTGATAATATCTCTATGATAAGAGTAAGTTTAATGCAACAAGTATACAACTTGTGAATAAAATAATTTTTTTGTTTTGACTTTTTACAATTTACAGAAATGTGTATTATGTGAAATAAAGGATTATTTATTATTAATTTGCTAATAATCTTGTTGTTTGACCTAGGGTACAACAGTCGCGTATGCTAGGAAAGGTTTCAAAGTTCTTCACAGGTTTCCGTCTGGTTGCCAGGTGGATCGTACAGCAGGAAGGTTTTTTATTTACAAGATTGACTGTATCTGGAATGAGTCAGTCAGTCTCTCTATACATTATAGATGCTTTGGCCCTTGCCCTTGCTAGTCGATTGTGAGGTTAGTTGTTTTCATCTAATCTTTACTTTTTAAGTTATTATTATGTTTATAGTGGATATAGATAAAAATCCAAATAAAATTCAGTCAAATATTATATGTACAAATATTTTTCAGATTTTTACAAGTGACACATATACATTTTTTTAAATTTTTACAAGTGACACATTTATATTAAAGTGATGTAGAAATTCATACAGTTGGCGTCGGGGCGGGGGGACATAGAGTGCCTGTATAATCAGAGTGAAGACAATGGAACGCATTTTCAGATTGTCGGGCATGTTGGATTATTTTTCTTAAGAAGAATTGAGAAGAACCCTGATAAACAAGAAGAATATCCCCACCCTTTTCACTATTTTCATAACAAACCATAAAGAAAAAAAGTGTAAATAAATGATAATAACCCCCTATTAATTCAATATTATGAATAAAATGAGGAATTAAAGTATACATTAACATAAATAATTATATAAAATAAAGATTTATACCATAGTAACTTTAATGTAAGTAAATATTCATTGTTATTTCCAAAAGAGAAGAATGAATCTACCTTTTTCGTTGACTCTGCCTTACTAGAATGCTTTAATACTAAAAGAAGTGTGCTATGACATTTGATTCTGTTCTACTTTATGCTTATGTATTTACAATAAAGTTTATTATTATTATTACAATGTGATTATGTACCCAACTTAACTATCAAATTCTTAACATCAATTACATGTCTACTCCTACGTTTATTTTTCATTAAGGAGAGTGATCTCTAACTAAATTTTATATGTTTCCATCCAACTATCTTTTTGTATATAAAGCTTTAGGGGGGGGTGATATATACATGTTGTAATATGTTTATAATATTGCAACCCGGTTATAATTAGTTAACAGCGTGGGAAATTAGAGTAGTGGACATGGTTTAACATACAGGACTAATCTCATTGGTTCCCTCACATTATTTTCCCACACTGTCAACTGATTATAACGGTGTATAATACTATCAAGGTAGCAAAGAGAAAGCTGCCATGTACCCTTAAATCTGTAATTATGTTGAAAATTATTTATCAATTTATGACTTCATGCCAATTTTGAATTGAAGTTTCATTAAGATTGGATCATCAGCCATTTGAGCTGAAAATGTTAATAAGAAATATGTGTGCATCCATTCATATATTTTGAGAACTCAGTGAGCCAAAGATATGATAGAGGCCTCTTTCTATTCAGAAAACTTCAAAATAACATACACACTTTTATCACTTAAATTCAATTTTTTTTTAAATTTGAATGTTGTCTGTCTTGACAGAGGTGGACAGCTCATAATGAAGAATAAATAAATATGTGCCAAATTACTATTTGGCACATATTTGTCTGACTAAGGCTTGAGCTAAAGTATGTGAGAAATAATAGACATTATAAGAGTGTCCAAACTTCGTCCAGTGGAAATATATTGTGGTAAACCACACTTATATACTCGATTAAGTATTTTACTGAACAGCCAAATGACTGTACTTACAGATTTGATAATTAGTACAAACATAGATAACAACATTATAAGAGAGTCCACACTTCGTCCAGTGGAAATATATTGTGGTTAACCACACTTATATACTCGATTAAGTATTTCACTAAATACATTTCGTTTTCACTGTACGGCCAAATGGCTGTACTTACAGATTTGATAATTAGTACAAACATAGATAACAACATTATAAGAGTGTCCACACTTCGTTCAGTGGAAATATATTGTGGTTAACCACACTTATATACTGAATTATGTATTTTACTGAACAGCCAAATGACAGTACCTACAGACTTGATATTTACTGCAAACATAGTAAACAACATTATAAGAGTGTCGACATCGGATTCGCTATGCTAATCCTCTCAGCTTTGGACTCGCTTTATTCCTCTGAATATACAAGTCGTTAAATTTATACTGCAAAACATCTTTGAACTCGCTTCGCTTGTCCTTAGATAGTGAAGAGATATGTTTCATTTCCAGCATTCACTCATCTAGGAACTGACCACGCTAAATGCTTATTCATTTTATGATCCACTAAAAATCATGGATATACTTGTCATAATAAATCAAAACTTGGTGTACTTATTTAATACGTAACGGTATATACTTAAGTCAATTAGTTTTTTTTCCGATTTTTAACAATTTTTTTAAAAAAACGTATACGTCATTCTACAACAGTTGAACTAATGCTGATAATGACATGAAGCTTTGGACATATGCTAGATATAAGCCTACATGGGTGCTAAATTTAAATTGGACCGCATCATTTTTTCGCTTTTCATGAGTTTTCGAAATTTTGCTGAGTCATTATTGGGGGTTAATATTGTCATAAAAAATATTTTCTGAATAGCACAAACTCCTGAAACGGAGTTTTCAGGATTTCCTACAGTATAAATGTGTGAAAGTAAAAAAAAAATATAAACTAGAGTTTTTAATCATAATGTAAATTCTTGAAAGTGTATACCATATGACTAATCTCCCTTCTAATAACAAAGGATAGGCTCACCGACACAGCTAAGTTCTAAGAAGTACAGCACTACCAGGTATAAAACTATATTTTTTCTATATTTTATTACTACATCCGCTCTATTTTACGCGCTAAAAACTAAAAATGAAATTCAACTAAAAAAATCAGGTACGGGGTACCTCAGAACTTTTTCTCATCACATCGGATTCGCTTCGCTCATCCTCCCTGCTTAGGAATCGCTTCGCTTGTCCTCAGAAAATACAGTTCGCCAAATTTTTTACTGCAGCATGTCTTCTGACTTGCTTCGCTCGTTCTCAGATAGTAAATGCATCCGTATCATTCTTAGCAGTGACCCATACAGCACTGACCACGCTCAATGCTCCTTAATTTTTATAATCCAACAAAAATCATAGATATACTTGTCGTATTGAAACGAATCTTAGTGTACTTATTTATAAGGTAATAATATAAATTTGAACTTAATTAGACCATTTCCTAATTTGTTACATTTTTTTAAAAAACGTACACCAGGCATTCAATAAAAATTAAACTAATGCTGATAATGAGATGAAACTTAGCACATATATTAGTCTTTTACATAGTCACATGCGTGCCGAATCTCAAACCGATCGCATAATTTTTTCGCGTTTTATGATTTTTCGAAATTTTTGCTGAGTCATTATTGGGGGTCAATGTCGTCATAAAAAATATTTTCCAAATAGCACAACTACAGTGGTAGACTGATTTTTGTACAAAATTTCAAACTCTAGCATAATACACTGGGGCTACAATGATAACAGACATATACACACACACACATTTAGTTTTATTATTTAAGACGTCTTAGTGAATCAATCTCTTCATTCTAGTCATTAGAAACTCTTTTCATCTTTAAATCCCCAAGAATAAAAACACACATACAGACAAACTTTGCTAAAACCACTCAGGGGGCCATAAAAACGCCCCCTTAAGTTGCGGGCAATATGGGAAATGCGGACGTTTTGCACAGGGGCGGACTGGCCATTAAGGGTGAGGGCGGCAGCCCCCCTTGGGTCCCTCAGGCAAAAATACACTTAAAGAAGAAACCACAAATTTGAAAAAAATATAAGAAAATCAAAAAAATGAGACAAGAGTCAAAGGGGCCCAATACTTTAACTTAGGCCCAAGGGACAACTGTTTTTAAAGTACTTAAACACATTTTTTAGTCTATTCTCCCTGTACTTGACATTAAAGGTCCCAAACAGAAGACAAGGGCCTCAAGAGGCCGTTAACATACTTGATCAGGGCCCTAGAGCAGCACGAAAAGGCCCCAAAGATTGAACATAAAATATTTTACTTTAATAATTTCATGTAAAGGAATATACTTAAGTTTATTTTCTTCTTGCTTATTTTTTTTTATTAAGGACCTTATTCATTTCTTAAAACTTAAACTTAAAAGAGGCGAGGCGTTTTAATTGATAGCGATTTCGCCGTTCAGTGATATCCTAATGAATTCAGTGAAATACTTAATTGCATATAAAGTGTGGTTAACCACAATATATTTCCACTGGAAGTGTGGACACTCTCATAATGTTATTATCTATGTTTGTAGTAAATATCAAGTCTGTAGGTACAGCCATTTGGCTGTTAAGTAAAATACTTAATCGAGTATATAAGTGTGGTTTAGTCCACTGGACGAAGTTTAGACACTCTTATAATGTTATTATCTATGTTTGTCTAAATATCAAATCTGGTACAGTCATTTGGCTGTTCAGTAAAATACTTAATCGAGTATATAAGTGTACCACAATATATTCCACTGGACTAACTCTCTTATAATGTTGTTACTTAAATATCAAATCTGTAAGTACAGTCATTTGGCTGTTCAGTAAAATACTTAATCGAGTATATAAGTGGTTTACCACAATATATTTCCACTGGACGAAGTTTAGACTCTCTTTATAATGTTTGTTATCTATGTTTGTACTAAATATCAAATCTGTAAGTTACAGTCATTTGCTGTTCAGTAAAAACTTAATCGAGTATATAAGTGTGGTTTACCACAATATATTTCCACTGGACGAAGTTTAGACACTCTTATAATTGTTATATCTATGTTTTGTACTAAATATCAAATCTGTAAGTACAGTCATTTGGCTGTTCAGTAAAACTTAATCGAGTATATAAGTGTGGTTTACCACAATATATTTCCACTGGACGAAGTTTAGACACTCTTATAATGTTGTTATCTATGTTTGTACTAAATATCAAATCTGTAAGTACAGTCATTTGGCTGTTCAGTAAAATACTTAATCGAGTATATAAGTGTGGTTTACCACAATATATATTTCCACTGGACGAAGTTTAGACACTCTTATAATGTTGTTGTATCTATGTTTGTACTAAATATCAAATCTGTAAGTACAGTCATTGGCTGTTCAGTAAAATACTTAATCGAGTATATAAGTGTGGTTTACCACAATATATTTCACTGGACGAAGTTTAGACTCTCTTATAATGTTGTTATCTATGTTTGTACTAAATATCAAATCTGTAAGTACAGTCATTTGGCTGTTCAGTAAAATACTTAATCGAGTATATAAGTGTGGTTTACCACAATATATTTCCACTGGACGAAGTTTAGACTCTCTTATAATTTGTTATCTATGTTTGTACTAAATATCAAATCTGTAAGTACAGTCATTTGGCTGTTCAGTAAAATACTTAATCGAGTATATAAGTGTGGTTTACACAATATATTTCCACTGGACGAAGGTTTAGACTCTCTTATAATGTTGTTATCTATGTTTGTACTAAATATCAAATCTGTAAGTACAGTCATTTGGCTGTTAAGTAAAATACTTAATCGAGTATATAAGTGTGGTTTACCACAATATATTTCCACTGGACGAAGTTTAGACTCTCTTATAATGTTGTTATCTATGTTTGTACTCAAATCTGTAAGTACAGTCATTTGGCTGTTAAGTAAAATACTTAATCGAGTATATAAGTGTGGTTTTACCACAATATTTCCACTGGACGAGTTTGGAGACTCTTATAATGTTTGTTATCTATGTTTGTACTAAATATCAAATCTGAGTACAGTCATTTGGCTTGTCAGTAAAATACTTAATCGAGTATAAGTGTGGTTTACCACAATATATTTCACTGGACGAAGTTTGACTCTTATAATGTTGTTATCTATGTGTTTGTACTAAATATCAAATCTGTAAGTACAGTCATTTGGCTGTTCAGTAAAATACTTAATCGAGTATATAAGTGTGGTTTACCACAAATATATTTCCACTGGACGAAGTTTAGACTCTCTTATAATGTTGTTATCTATGTTTGTACTAAATATCAAATCTGTAAGTACAGTCATTTGGCTGTTCAGTAAAATACTTAATCGAGTATATAAGTGTGTGTTTACCACAATATATTTCCACTGGACGAAGTTTAGACACTCTTATAATGTTGTTATCTATGTTTGTACTAAACATCCAAATCTGTAAGTACAAGTCATTTGGCTGTTAAGTTAAATACTTAATCGAGTATATAAGTGTGGTTTACCACAATATATTTCCACTGGACGAAGTTTAGGACTCTCTTATAATGTGTTATCTATGTTTGTACTAAATAAAATCTGTAAGTACAGTCATGGCTGTTCAGTACTTATCGAGTTATAAACACAATATATTCCACTGGACGTAGTTTGGAGTAATGTTGTTATCTATGTTTGTACTAAATATGAAGTCTGTAGGTACAGTCATTATAGTTTTAGCCTGGATATGCTGTGTTCAGTTTTGCATTCAGTAGTTCCTCTGTTCAGTTTTTAGGCAGTCCCTGAAAACTTGTTTGTTTTACTGTGGTTAAATATTTTTCCGACAAAGGATCACGTGATTAAAATCTCATCATACAATAAAACTAACTCAAGGGCGTCAAACAGAGATAGGGAACATTTTTAATGTTTGCCATAGTTCTCCCGTCATTTAGCAGCACTGAGGTAGCGTATCATGTATTAGAATAATAAAGTAAAAGAAAAGAAGTATTTTAACATATTATATTGTAATCATAAAATACTAATGACAAATTCAACATTATAAAATCAAAACAAAACATGCTAAAATTGTTGCTATGACAACAAAATAAAAAGAATAATAATTAAACATAACAGTTCTCCGCCACTTATTTAAGATGTTCTAACAGTAGTACGTAAGCCTGTCAGGTGGTCGCCTGATCCTATTTGATCTCCTAAGTCCCGTTTGCTCATTATTCCTTCCATGTCATTTTGCCTTGCTCGTCCTCCTAATCTTAGTCGTTGTGGTCCTCTATTTCTAGGGGATATAGGACTAGAGAGAGGGTTTAGGCGAGGTTTAGACTGATCTTCATGGTATATCACAGCAGGATTAAACCGCACCTTTTTCTTTGCCTTACATTGGTCTTTTTGAGGGTTAACTATTTTGCATCCTCTAAGTTGGTTATAGTGACGTTTGATTTCATAACCATTGTCTAAGCGGACAATATAGTGTAGTTTACCTAATCTTTTTACTACTATACCAAATCCCACTTAGTAGGTCCTATATAGTTTTTGACTGAATTCGGTCTCCTTGGCAAATCCCTTTTTAAAAACTGGAGCGTTAGCTTGATTGTCCCCGGCAGTCTCAAGACTTGGTGGGTGTATTAGGTGATGTAAGATTAGTTAATAACTGAAAATATTCCCTCCTAGACAGTTGTTAACACCATAACTTTAGCTTCGTCAGTTTCACTGTTGTTACTTGTAACAACAGTGAAAGTTTCCTGACTATTTCTTTAAGTTTGAAATAGTTTTCTAGTCGTAAGATATAGTTATCGAAGCTTAACTGATTCATCGTATTTTCTCAAACTGTATAGACTGTGTTTTAAGTTGATCTTTAAT
>JACMZG010001913.1:21356814-21419732 GCA_018340805.1 Microvelia longipes | reverse complement strand
TTAAATAATACAAACTGAATTCATTTATTTCATTTTAGTCTGATGATGACGGTTGATCCGTCGAAATATATTTGAATTTAGCCATTTTATTCAGTATAAATGTGTGAAAAATTTGTTTAAATAATACAAACTGAATTCATTTATTTCATTTTAGTCTGATGATGACGGTTGATCCGTCGAAATATATTTGAATTTAGCCATTTTATTCAGTATAAATGTGTGAAAAATTTGTTTAAATAATACAAACTGAATTCATTTATTTCATTTTAGTCTGATGATGACGGTTGATCCGTCGAATATATTTGAATTTAGCCATTTTATTCAGTATAAATGTGTGAAAAATTTGTTTAAATAATACAAACTGAATTCATTTATTTCATTTTAGTCTGATGATGACGGTTGATCCGTCGAAATATATTTGAATTTAGCCATTTTATTCAGTATAAATGTGTGAAAAAAAATTTGTTTAAATAATACAAACTGAATTCATTTATTTCATTTTAGTCTGATGATGACGGTTGATCCGTCGAAATATATTTGAATTTAGCCATTTTATTCAGTATAAATGTGTGAAAAATTTTGTTTAAATAATACAAACTGAATTCATTTATTTCATTTTAGTCTGATGATGACGGTTGATCCGTCGAAATATATTTGAATTTAGCCATTTTATTCAGTATAAATGTGTGAAAAATTTGTTTAAATAATACAAACTGAATTCATTTATTTCATTTTAGTCTGATGATGACGGTTGATCCGTCGAAATATATTTGAATTTAGCCATTTTATTCAGTATAAATGTGTGAAAAATTTGTTTAAATAATACAAACTGAATTCATTTATTTCATTTTAGTCTGATGATGACGGTTGATCCGTCGAAATATATTTGAATTTAGCCATTTTATTCAGTATAAATGTGTGAAAAATTTGTTTAAATAATACAAACTGAATTCATTTATTTCATTTTAGTCTGATGATGACGGTTGATCCGTCGAAATATATTTGAATTTAGCCATTTTATTCAGTATAAATGTGTGAAAAATTTGTTTAAATAATACAAACTGAATTCATTTATTTCATTTAGTCTGATGATGACGGTTGATCCGTCGAAATATATTTGAATTTAGCCATTTTATTCAGTATAAATGTGTGAAAAATTTGTTTAATAATACAAACTGAATTCATTTATTTTTAGTCTGATGATGACGGTTGATCCGTCGAAATATATTTGAATTTAGCCATTTTATTCAGTATAAATGTGTGAAAAATTTGTTTAAATAATACAAACTGAATTCATTTATTTCATTTTAGTCTGATGATGACGGTTGATCCGTCGAAATATATTTGAATTTAGCCATTTTATTCAGTATAAATGTGTGAAAAATTTGTTTAAATAATACAAACTGAATTCATTTATTTCATTTTAGTCTGATGATGACGGTTGATCCGTCGAAATATATTTGAATTTAGCCATTTTATTCAGTATAAATGTGTGAAAAATTTGTTTAAATAATACAAACTGAATTCATTTATTTCATTTTAGTCTGATGATGACGGTTGATCCGTCGAAATATATTTGAATTTAGCCATTTTATTCAGTATAAATGTGTGAAAAATTTGTTTAAATAATACAAACTGAATTCATTTATTTCATTTTAGTCTGATGATGACGGTTGATCCGTCGAAATATATTTGAATTTAGCCATTTTATTCAGTATAAATGTGTGAAAAATTTGTTTAAATAATACAAACTGAATTCATTTATTTCATTTTAGTCTGATGATGACGGTTGATCCGTCGAAATATATTTGAATTTAGCCATTTTATTCAGTATAAATGTGTGAAAAATTTGTTTAAATAATACAAACTGAATTCATTTATTTCATTTTAGTCTGATGATGACGGTTGATCCGTCGAAATATATTTGAATTTAGCCATTTTATTCAGTATAAATGTGTGAAAAATTTGTTTAAATAATACAAACTGAATTCATTTATTTCATTTTAGTCTGATGATGACGGTTGATCCGTCGAAATATATTTGAATTTAGCCATTTTATTCAGTATAAATGTGTGAAAAATTTGTTTAAATAATACAAACTGAATTCATTTATTTCATTTTAGTCTGATGATGACGGTTGATCCGTCGAAATATATTTGAATTTAGCCATTTTATTCAGTAAAATGTGTGAAAAATTTGTTTAAATAATACAAACTGAATTCATTTATTTCATTTTAGTCTGATGATGACGGTTGATCCGTCGAAATATATTTGAATTTAGCCATTTTATTCAGTATAAATGTGTGAAAAATTTGTTTAAATAATACAAACTGAATTCATTTATTTCATTTTAGTCTGATGATGACGGTTGATCCGTCGAAATATATTTGAATTTAGCCATTTTATTCAGTATAAATGTGTGAAAAATTTGTTTAAATAATACAAACTGAATTCATTTATTTCATTTTAGTCTGATGATGACGGTTGATCCGTCGAAATATATTTGAATTTAGCCATTTTATTCAGTATAAATGTGTGAAAAATTTGTTTAAATAATACAAACTGAATTCATTTATTTCATTTTAGTCTGATGATGACGGTTGATCCGTCGAAATATATTTGAATTTAGCCATTTTATTCAGTATAAATGTGTGAAAAATTTGTTTAAATAATACAAACTGAATTCATTTATTTCATTTTAGTCTGATGATGACGGTTGATCCGTCGAAATATATTTGAATTTAGCCATTTTATTCAGTATAAATGTGTGAAAAATTTGTTTAAATAATACAAACTGAATTCATTTATTTCATTTTAGTCTGATGATGACGGTTGATCCGTCGAAATATATTTGAATTTAGCCATTTTATTCAGTATAAATGTGTGAAAAATTTGTTTAAATAATACAAACTGAATTCATTTATTTCATTTTAGTCTGATGATGACGGTTGATCCGTCGAAATATATTTGAATTTAGCCATTTTATTCAGTATAAATGTGTGAAAAATTTGTTTAAATAATACAAACTGAATTCATTTATTTCATTTTAGTCTGATGATGACGGTTGATCCGTCGAAATATATTTGAATTTAGCCATTTTATTCAGTATAAATGTGTGAAAAATTTGTTTAAATAATACAAACTGAATTCATTTATTTCATTTTAGTCTGATGATGACGGTTGATCCGTCGAAATATATTTGAATTTAGCCATTTTATTCAGTATAAATGTGTGAAAAATTTGTTTAAATAATACAAACTGAATTCATTTATTTCATTTTAGTCTGATGATGACGGTTGATCCGTCGAAATATATTTGAATTTAGCCATTTTATTCAGTATAAATGTGTGAAAAATTTGTTTAAATAATACAAACTGAATTCATTTATTTCATTTTAGTCTGATGATGACGGTTGATCCGTCGAAATATATTTGAATTTAGCCATTTTATTCAGTATAAATGTGTGAAAAATTTGTTTAAATAATACAAACTGAATTCATTTATTTCATTTTAGTCTGATGATGACGGTTGATCCGTCGAAATATATTTGAATTTAGCCATTTTATTCAGTATAAATGTGTGAAAAATTTGTTTAAATAATACAAACTGAATTCATTTATTTCATTTTAGTCTGATGATGACGGTTGATCCGTCGAAATATATTTGAATTTAGCCATTTTATTCAGTATAAATGTGTGAAAAATTTGTTTAAATAATACAAACTGAATTCATTTATTTCATTTTAGTCTGATGATGACGGTTGATCCGTCGAAATATATTTGAATTTAGCCATTTTATTCAGTATAAATGTGTGAAAAATTTGTTTAAATAATACAAACTGAATTCATTTATTTCATTTTAGTCTGATGATGACGGTTGATCCGTCGAAATATATTTGAATTTAGCCATTTTATTCAGTATAAATGTGTGAAAAATTTGTTTAAATAATACAAACTGAATTCATTTATTTCATTTTAGTCTGATGATGACGGTTGATCCGTCGAAATATATTTGAATTTAGCCATTTTATTCAGTATAAATGTGTGAAAAATTTGTTTAAATAATACAAACTGAATTCATTTATTTCATTTTAGTCTGATGATGACGGTTGATCCGTCGAAATATATTTGAATTTAGCCATTTTATTCAGTATAAATGTGTGAAAAATTTGTTTAAATAATACAAACTGAATTCATTTATTTCATTTTAGTCTGATGATGACGGTTGATCCGTCGAAATATATTTGAATTTAGCCATTTTATTCAGTATAAATGTGTGAAAAATTTGTTTAAATAATACAAACTGAATTCATTTATTTCATTTTAGTCTGATGATGACGGTTGATCCGTCGAAATATATTTGAATTTAGCCATTTTATTCAGTATAAATGTGTGAAAAATTTGTTTAAATAATACAAACTGAATTCATTTATTTCATTTTAGTCTGATGATGACGGTTGATCCGTCGAAATATATTTGAATTTAGCCATTTTATTCAGTATAAATGTGTGAAAAATTTGTTTAAATAATACAAACTGAATTCATTTATTTCATTTTAGTCTGATGATGACGGTTGATCCGTCGAAATATATTTGAATTTAGCCATTTTATTCAGTATAAATGTGTGAAAAATTTGTTTAAATAATACAAACTGAATTCATTTATTTCATTTTAGTCTGATGATGACGGTTGATCCGTCGAAATATATTTGAATTTAGCCATTTTATTCAGTATAAATGTGTGAAAAATTTTTTAAATAATACAAACTGAATTCATTTATTTCATTTTAGTCTGATGATGACGGTTGATCCGTCGAAATATATTTGAATTTAGCCATTTTATTCAGTATAAATGTGTGAAAAATTTGTTTAAATAATACAAACTGAATTCATTTATTTCATTTTAGTCTGATGATGACGGTTGATCCGTCGAAATATATTTGAATTTAGCCATTTTATTCAGTATAAATGTGTGAAAAATTTGTTTAAATAATACAAACTGAATTCATTTATTTCATTTTAGTCTGATGATGACGGTTGATCCGTCGAAATATATTTGAATTTAGCCATTTTATTCAGTATAAATGTGTGAAAAATTTGTTTAAATAATACAAACTGAATTCATTTATTTCATTTTAGTCTGATGATGACGGTTGATCCGTCGAAATATATTTGAATTTAGCCATTTTATTCAGTATAAATGTGTGAAAAATTTGTTTAAATAATACAAACTGAATTCATTTATTTCATTTTAGTCTGATGATGACGGTTGATCCGTCGAAATATATTTGAATTTAGCCATTTTATTCAGTATAAATGTGTGAAAAATTTGTTTAAATAATACAAACTGAATTCATTTATTTCATTTTAGTCTGATGATGACGGTTGATCCGTCGAAATATATTTGAATTTAGCCATTTTATTCAGTATAAATGTGTGAAAAATTTGTTTAAATAATACAAACTGAATTCATTTATTTCATTTTAGTCTGATGATGACGGTTGATCCGTCGAAATATATTTGAATTTAGCCATTTTTCAGTATAAATGTGTGAAAAATTTGTTTAAATAATACAAACTGAATTCATTTATTTCATTTTAGTCTGATGATGACGGTTGATCCGTCGAAATATATTTGAATTTAGCCATTTTATTCAGTATAAATGTGTGAAAAATTTGTTTAAATAATACAAACTGAATTCATTTATTTCATTTTAGTCTGATGATGACGGTTGATCCGTCGAAATATATTTGAATTTAGCCATTTTATTCAGTATAAATGTGTGAAAAATTTGTTTAAATAATACAAACTGAATTCATTTATTTCATTTTAGTCTGATGATGACGGTTGATCCGTCGAAATATATTTGAATTTAGCCATTTTATTCAGTATAAATGTGTGAAAAATTTGTTTAAATAATACAAACTGAATTCATTTATTTCATTTTAGTCTGATGATGACGGTTGATCCGTCGAAATATATTTGAATTTAGCCATTTTATTCAGTATAAATGTGTGAAAAATTGTTTAAATAATACAAACTGAATTCATTTATTTCATTTTAGTCTGATGATGACGGTTGATCCGTCGAAATATATTTGAATTTAGCCATTTTATTCAGTATAAATGTGTGAAAAATTTGTTTAAATAATACAAACTGAATTCATTTATTTCATTTTAGTCTGATGATGACGGTTGATCCGTCGAAATATATTTGAATTTAGCCATTTTATTCAGTATAAATGTGTGAAAAATTTGTTTAAATAATACAAACTGAATTCATTTATTTCATTTTAGTCTGATGATGACGGTTGATCCGTCGAAATATATTTGAATTTAGCCATTTTTTTCAGTATAAAATGTTGTGAAAATTTGTTTTTAAATAATACAACTGAATTCATTTATTTCNTAATGTAAATTCTTGAAAGTGTATACCATATGACTAATCTCCCTTCTAATAACAAAGGATAGGCTCACCGACACAGCTAAGTTCTAAGAAGTACAGCACTACCAGGTATAAAACTATATTTTTTCTATATTTTATTACTACATCCGCTCTATTTTACGCGCTAAAAACTAAAAATGAAATTCAACTAAAAAAATCAGGTACGGGGTACCTCAGAACTTTTTTCATCACATCGATTCGTTCGCTCATCCTCCCTGCTTAGGAATCGCTTCGCTTGTCCTCAGAAAATACAGTTCGCCAAATTTTTTACTGCAGCATGTCTTCTGACTTGCTTCGCTCGTTCTCAGATAGTAAATGCATCCGTATCATTCTTAGCAGTGACCCATACAGCACTGACCACGCTCAATGCTCCTTAATTTTTATAATCCAACAAAAATCATAGATATACTTGTATTGAAACGAATCTTAGTGTACTTATTTATAAGGTAATAATATAAATTTGAACTTAATTAGACCATTTCCTAATTTGTTACATTTTTTTAAAAAACGTATACCAGGCATTCAATAAAAATTAAACTAATGCTGATAATGAGATGAAACTTAGCACATATATTAGTCTTTTACATAGTCACATGCGTGCCGAATCTCAAACCGATCGCATAATTTTTTCGCGTTTTATGATTTTTTCGAAATTTTTGCTGAGTCATTATTGGGGGTCAATGTCGTCATAAAAAATATTTTCTAATAGCACAACTACAGTGGTAGACTGATTTTTGTACAAAATTTCAACTCTCTAGCATAAATACACTGGGGGCTACAATGATAACAGACATATACACACACACACATTTAGTTTTATTATTTAAGACGTCTTAGTGAATCAATCTCTTCATTCTAGTCATTAGAAACTCTTTTCATCTTTAAATCCCCAGAAATAAAACACACCATACAGACAAACTTTGCTAAACCACTCAGGGGGCCATAAAACGCCCCTTAAGTTGCGGGCAATATGGGAAATGCGGACGTTTTGCACAGGGGCGGACTGGCCATTAAGGTGAGGGCGGCAGCCCCCCTTGGGTCCCTCAGGCAAAAATACACTTAAAGAAGAAACCACAAATTTGAAAAAAATATAAGAAAATCAAAAAAATGAGACAAGAGTCAAAGGGGCCCAATACTTTAACTTAGGCCCAAGGGACAACTGTTTTTAAAGTACTTAAACACATTTTTTAGTCTATTCTCCCTGTACTTGACATTAAAGGTCCCAAACAGAAGACAAGGGCCTCAAGAGGCCGTTAACATACTTGATCAGGGCCCTAGAGCAGCACGAAAAGGCCCCAAAGATTGAACATAAAATATTTTACTTTAATAATTTCATGTAAAGGAATATACTTAAGTTTATTTTCTTCTTGCTTATTTTTTTTTTATTAAGGACCTTATTCATTTCTTAAAACTTAAACTTAAAAGAGGCGAGGCGTTTTAATTGATAGCGATTTCGCCGTTCAGTGATATCCTAATGAATTCAGTGAAATACTTAATTGGTATAAGTGTGTTTAAAACGTTAACAATCAATAGGACTCTTAATGTGTGGTTTACCACAATATATCCACTGGACGAAGTTTAGACACTCTTATAATGTTATTATCTATGTTTGTACTAAATATCAAATCTGTAAGTACAGTCATTTGGCTGTTCAGTAAAATACTTAATCGAGTATATAAGTGTGGTTTACCACAATATATTTCCACTGGACGAAGTTTAGACTCTCTTATAATGTGTTATCTATGTTTTGTACTAAATATAAATCTGTAATACAGTCATTGGCTGTTCAGTAAAATACTTAATCGAGTATATAAGTGTGGTTTACCACAATATATTTCCACTGGACGAAGGTTTAGACTCTCTTATAATGTTGTTATCTATGTTTGTACTAAATATCAAATCTGTAAGTACAGTCATTTGGCTGTTCAGTAAAATACTTAATCGAGTATATAAGTGTGGTTTACCACAATATATTTCCACTGGACGAAGTTTAGACACTCTTATAATGTTGTTATCTATGTTTGTACTAAATATCAAATCTGTAGTACAGTCATTTGGCTGTTCAGTAAAATACTTAATCGTATATAAGTGTGGTTTACCACAATATATTTCCACTGACGAAGTTTAGACACTCTTATAATTGTTATCTATGTTGTACTAAATATCAAATCTGTAAGTACAGTCATTTGGCTGTCAGTAAAATACTTAATCGAGTATATAAGTGTGGTTTACCACAATATATTTCCACTGGACGAAGTTTAGACTCTCTTATAATGTTGTTATCTATGTTTGTACTAAATATCAAATCTGTAAGTACAGTCATTTGGCTGTTCAGTAAAATACTTAATCGAGTATATAAGTGTGGTTTACCACAATATATTTCCACTGGACGAAGTTTAGACTCTCTTATAATGTTGTTATCTATGTTTGTACTAAATATCAAATCTGTAAGTACAGTCATTTGGCTGTTCAGTAAATATTAATCGAGTATATAAGTGTGGTTTACACAATATATTTCCACTGGACGAAGTTTAGACTCTTATAATGTTGTTATCTATGTTTGTACTAAATATCAAATCTGTAAGTACAGTCATTTGGCTGTTCAGTAAAATACTTAATCGAGTATATAAGTGTGGTTTACCACAATATATTTCCACTGGACGAAGTTTAGACTCTCTTATAATGTTGTTATCTATGTTGTACTAAATATCAAATCTGTAAGTACAGTCATTTGGCTGTTAAGTAAATACTTAATCGAGTATATAAGTGTGGTTTACCACAATATATTTCCACTGGACGAAGTTTGACTCTCTTATAATGTTGTTATCTATGTTTGTACTAAATATCAAATCTGTAAGTACAGTCATTTGGCTGTTAAGTAAAATACTTAATCGAGTATATAAGTGTGGTTTACCACAATATATTTCCACTGGACGAAGTTTGGAGACTCTTATAATGTTGTTATCTATGTTTGTACTAAATATCAAATCTGTAAGTACAGTCATTTGGCTGTTCAGTAAAATACTTAATCGAGTATATAAGTGTGGTTTACCACAATATATTTCCACTGGACGAAGTTAGACTCTTATAATGTTGTTATCTATGTTTTACTAAATATCAAATCTGTAAGTACAGTCATTTGGCTGTTAAGTAAATACTTAATCGAGTATATAAGTGTGGTTTACCACAATATATTTCCACTGGACGAAGTTTAGAACTCTTATAATGTTGTTATCTATGTTTGTACTAAATATCAAATCTGTAAGTACAGTCATTTGGTGTTCAGTAAAATACTTAATCGAGTATATAGTGTGTTTACCACAATATATTTCCACTGACGAAGTTTAGACATCTTATATGTTGTTATCTATGTTGTATAAAACATCAAATCTGTAAGTACAGTCATTTGGCTGTTCAGTAAAATACTTAATCGAGTATATAAGTGTGGTTTACCACAATATATTTCCACTGGACGAAGTTTAGACTCTCTTATAATGTTGTTATCTATGTTTGTACTAAATATCAAATCTGTAAGTACAGTCATTTGGCTGTTCAGTAAAAATACTTTTCGAGTATATAAGTGTGGTTTACACAATAATTTCCACTGGACGTAGTTTGGAGACTCTTATAATGTTGTTATCTATGTTTGTACTAAATATGAAGTCTGTAGGTACAGTCATTATAGCTTTTAGCCTGGATATGCTGTGTTCAGTAGTTCTTGCATTCAGTAGTTCCTCTGTTCAGTGTTTTAGGCAGTCCCTGAAAACTTGTTTGTTTTACTGTGGTTAAATATTTTTCCGACAAAGGATCACGTGATTAAAATCTCATCATACAATAAAACTAACTCAAGGGCGTCAAACAGAGATAGGGAACATTTTTAATGTTTGCCATAGTTCTCCCGTCATTTAGCAGCACTGAGGTAGCGTATCATGTATTAGAATAATAAAGTAAAAGAAAAGAAGTATTTTAACATATTAATATTGTAATCATAAAAATACTAATGACAAATTCAACATTATAAATCAAAACAAACATGCTAAATTGTTGCTATGACAACAAAATAAAAAGAATAATAATTAAACATAACAGTTCTCCGCCACTTATTTAAGATGTTCTAACAGTAGTACGTAAGCCTGTCAGGTGGTCGCCTGATCCTATTTGATCTCCTAAGTCCCGTTTGCTCATTTATTCCTTCCATGTCATTTTGCCTTGCTCGTCCTCCTAATCTTAGTCGTTGTGGTCCTCTATTTCTAGGGGATATAGGACTAGAGAGAGGGTTTAGGCGAGGTTTAGACTGATCTTCATGGTATATCACAGCAGGATTAAACCGCACCTTTTTCTTTGCCTTACATTGGTCTTTTTGAGGGTTAACTATTTTGCATCCTCTAAGTTGGTTATAGTGACGTTTGATTTCATAACCATTGTCTAAGCGGACAATATAGTGTAGTTTACCTAATCTTTTTACTACTATACCAAACTCCCACTTAGTAGGTCCTATATAGTTTCTTGACTGAATTCGGTCTCCCTTGGCAAATCCCTTTTTAAAAACTGGAGCGTTAGCTTGATTGTCCCCGGCAGTCTCAAGACTTGGTGGGTGTATTAGGTGATGTAAGATTAGTTAATAACTGAAAATATTTCCCTCCTAGACAGTTGGTTAACACCATAACTTTAGCTTCGTCAGTTTCACTGTTGTTACTTGTAACAACAGTGAAAGTTTCCTGACTATTTCCTTTAAGTTTGAAATAGTTTTCTAGTCGTAAGATATAGTTATCGAAGCTTCAACTGATTCATCGTTTCTCTCAAACTGTATAGACTGTTTTTAAGTTGATCTTTAACTGATGTATTTTGGTTATTACCTGGAGTCTGTTGTAATGATGCAACTAATCCCGTCAAAGCTCCGATAAGTGAGTTGAGTTGCTTCTGATCCATGTTGCAACCTTTTAATCCTCGTCGCCAGATTTATCATGTATTAGAATAATAAAGTAAAAGAAAAGAAGTATTTTAACATATTAATATTGTAATCATAAAAATACTAATGACAAATTCAACATTATAAATCAAAACAAACATGCTAAATTGTTGCTATGACAACAAAATAAAAAGAATAATAATTAAACATAACATAGCGGCAGAAAGTGGAACTACGTATTATAATTTGAAAAATAAACGAAGCTTTGAGGGTAAATCAGAATAAAGGGGTAAATTCGGGAGTCAAATTAACTCGAATATCAGTTTAAAAGCCTGGCCATTTCTTTCTATTTACAACTTGACGGTAATTAATATTCATTACTTTTAGTTTAGATTAAGTCATAGAATAAAGAATACTATTAATTGATCAGAATAGATTAAGTGATCAGCCAGTCTTAATATCGTATACAGTTGAGATAACGCATAGTAGGAAGTTCATTATGGTCTACTACGTTTACCCCGGTACTTACTTCGTACCTTCGTTCACACAATATTCTAAATTTCAAATCTATCTTAAGCCTTGTTTTCACTTTCAAATTTCTCTTGACTGTAGTATCAATAAATTGTTTGATCACATAGTCTGCGAATCATATTAAGAACGGTAGTTAAATACGCTGTAACCAGGCAGAGGGTATCCAATCGGATATGCTAGTTCTAGGGAGACAGAATCTATATTGATTCCCCGATACGCTGTAGGTACCTTGAGAGGCAATTGTATTTTACAGATAATCCTCTTTAAAACTAATATTTCACTTAAATATTCCTGTTTTTCATCAAGTAACTTTTCAAATATTTATTTATTGACATCATGCAGTCAAAAGTGTCCTTTTACAACAATCTTTAAACTACACAAACATTTTAATAGTATAACTTTATCATTATTCAAAGAAATCACAATTTAAAACACTATTGTTAACCTTCCCAATAAAAGACACTATGTTTTGGCGGGATCAGTTATGACTTCATCTGGCTCGATCAACTAAACAAATACAGTGCAAGAACTAGATCATGGAAAGGCGTATGGAATCAATCACCTGTTAAAAATGCTGTGTGTACGTAGTACATATGGCCTACTAGAATTATTTGCTGAGTTAATCATACGAGCATAAACTGAAACAGGATATTGTCAGTAAAACCACATCTCTTCCTGCCTTTCTTGCCAAATCTATTTAAAGTGAAATATTCGTGTATCAATTACTCATGAAGCTGAACTGCCACCTTGTATCTATTTCAACCTTGTTGACGGGATAGCCTAATGACTCAAGTCGATTTGAAATTACCAGTGTCATCTTGGTAATAGCTAAGCATTATATTTAGACACTGTTCCAATCAGTTGGCATCAAAGAGACTAATACTATTAGAGGGAGTACAGGACCCGTTTAACACAGTGATAAGGGGTCTGGAAGTGAGACAGTTTCCATAGGTGCCCTAACTGTACTTACCACCCCCACTATAGTCTTCCTAGAGAGAGACGAACTACTCCCCACTCCCCTACAACTTCTATCAGAGCACATATTTACAGTTTTAGTCTCTTTGGTTGGTGTTGACAGCTCATAAAAATTAGTAAGGTGAGGAACCCTATTGGTACATTACAATGGGGGAGGTTCCCATTGAGGAATTTAAAATAAACCAATAGTATTCTTCCGTCCCTGATTTTGGTGGGTTGCCTTGTGGATCATATCTGTGTGTATTTCGTTTGTAATATGTGCTTTATTACCTTACAGGTTGGGCATTTGGACAGTTAGGTGTGAAAATCCTGAATCTCATGCAATCATTAGTGTCTCATTATTCTGTTATGATTAATTGTGCAGTGACACAAGATGTCATTAACCTCAAGTTTTAAGTTCAATTATGGCAGGGTCCATTATTATGCAAATTCGATCAGGTAATTATATCCACATATTTAGTGACTATTTATTAAATTGTGGACATGTTTCAATTTTACTTCATATGAAGCACTAATTTCCTTTGTTTGCTAGCTAATGGTTAAAGGAAGTTACCTCAACAAAGTGCACAACTCTTCATATTAAATACCTGGTTATTGAAATGACAAAAAAGACAAAGCAATCTTTATGGAAATGTAGTGATTGCTAGTGCACACAAGCTGAAGTAACCTTTATACAAAATGTTTACTACATGGTAATCCTGTAGTCTACACTTTCCAATTTGTTGTTTGAGAGGGTCCAAATGTACTGTATCAACCTCACCTTTCTCTCAATAATTTATATTGTCTTTTTTTAGGGATAATGAAAAATGAGTGTGTTGGCACAGCTTTACTTTTGTGGATCCACAACCGTTTGATTGATTGCTGCATTGGTGTTACTCCTTGACCTGTAGGAGCAAGTGGACATCACTGTGTTTGTGACAGAAGGAGAGAAAATTTTCATTTAGATTTCTGCAAGGAAGCATTGCAAATTATTGATCCAGGAATTAAGTTTTTTAATATAAAGAAACAAAATGTCATTTGGCCAGCTTTACAAACTGGTTGGGTCCTAACATTAAGGGGTATCATGTTGAGAGGTCTAAGTGCCCTGGAATTTTCCACCTGAGCATTAAAAAAAAAAAAAAAAAGGGGTATCATAGAGTGTGGGGAACTTATATATACTTATATAACACTCATATATACTATAAGTGAAGATATCTCCACTTGCAGCTTCTAAACTTGATGCAAGGAAGACTAGAATTCTCAACCGTTGTAAAAAATATCAGCAAAGGCTTTCAACAGTTATGCTATCTGCATTACTTTTGAGTAGTTGAATCCTTAAGAAAATTTGAAGTCAGGACTTAATGACTCAACTGCACACTGGCACTGGAGATAGAGTTACTGTCTAAAGTACATTAAAATTAATATTTATCTTTTAAATTCTTATAAAATTAGTATAAACTAATTATTATATAAAATTATAGCTGCCACATTGCATTTTTTGGAATTTGTTATATAACATTTTTTTAACATTACTCGATTTATTCATTTTAATTTAATTTTTTAAGTTCCCATTTTTTGGCGCTATTTTAAAAATTTTGACCATGAAACATATATTTTATTTATCAACTCTTCAAGAGCTTTCAAACTATATTCAACTTGAGTTTTTCATACAAAATTAATTTTTAAGTGATCCGCCATATTGGCTACTATTTTCGAATTTTATGTAAAACCTATACAGCTCTGATATGTAATTAGTACAACATACACACCAAAGTCAGTCAATTTTTACGTCAGTCTTCGCGATGCTTACAAAAAACATCTAATATTGTTTCATTTAGCTGACTAATAAAGTCGGATAAAACATTATAAAACAGTACTCTAAAGTAAATTTGGGCCTATGTTCATACATGGGAAATTGTCTCTTCTGTAAAGAAGATATATTCTTTTCTGCATGTACCATCGTGACAACATAACATGTATGATGAATCTTCTTTTTTCGATTTAAATATCTTGAAATGTTAAATAATATTTTTGGTTTTGTAGTTTAATAACTTTTTACTCGTACTAGTATTTTTATGTATTGCTAATCTTGAGATACTTCTTACAGTTGAAATATAGCTACATAAGGTTGCAAAAAATAAGTACACATGTCCAGCTGTCTATAGTTGTGGCTTCATAATTATGTTGGTTTATATTGGATGCTAGTTTACCTTCTTTATTGATAAATATTTTAAATATAGTGTTTGTTGCATTTGAAATGTGTTAAAATATCTTTACCTCTTACTTCATGTAAATCAGAATCCAGTAATTAATTCTTGAAATTATCTTTATTTTGTAAAGCAATTATCATGAATTGTTTACTGTAGATTATCTCCAAACTAGATAATCACAGTATGCATTTTAGTGAATTAATGTTTATTAATGATGATAATTTGAAATTGCTGTGACAATGTCTTGAGTATATAAATTTAAAATTGTACTTATATTATATTGTATTCGCTTATATTATATTGTCAACTATTTCTATCTATGTGTTAAATTGCTTAATTTTGGAAATAAAGACTTTTCTTGAATTGAATTGAATTACTCATTGTTTTTATTACTTATTATTCAAGACCAAAATTGTAAAAATGATTGTACTCACTTTTTTCCTAAAATAAAACAATACTATGTAATGTAATTAATGCAAATGATATATTTGCATTGATAAATCATATAGATATGCACCATTAATTAAAGGAAATAAAAGTTGTGAAACACTTCGGCCATACCATAGGCCGAAGGTACTCTTGGTACTTGCACCTCATAATCTATTCAAATCAAAATAGGTATTGTGTATTTGAGAAATGTGTATTTGTACTCACTGTTTGTTTGACTGTTGTAAATCAATACATATGTGTCGTGTTTATAGGGGGAATATGTGTATGATTAAATTAATAAAAGTTTTTTTTGCATTATATGTTAATACTTGTATTTTTCCTTCCAATACCTTGTTTGTTATTTAAAGTTTTGGTTAATAACTATATGAATTCATATTTCAATAAAACTCTCCCTTCCTATATTCCTAAAATCCAACTGAAGTAGTTGCATACTATGGTTTATTGATAACTTAAAGTGACCAAGTTTTCAAGACCAGTTTCACTCATTTCAGCACCTAAAAGCACATAAGACCAATTTTCTGGTAAAAAGTGTGAACCCTTATCAATTTAAAAAAAAAATGCTGACTCAGCAAACCAGGTTAATGATGGTTTTCAAGGTCTGTGTCCTCCCAAGGATTTCTATATGGTTTATTTTATTACCAAGATCAATTTCAAAATAGTAATTCAATAGATAAGAGTGTTTACAATATTTACTTAGAAATAATTAACAAATTCGTTATTGGACAGTGAAGAATTTAATTCTAGGTGGATTAATGAAGACTTCAGTCCTTTAAATTTTTTTATTTTAAATTTTATTTTTATTTTAAAATTTTCCTGCTTATTTTGATCTTTTTAATTTTTAATTAACGTTTTCACTTCTAACCTATTGTTTTTAACATGCTATTGTATTTTTAACTTTTATATAATAATAATAGAGTAATTGCTGTTAAGACTTTAACAAAAAGGCAAGGTCTTTTAGCAAACGTCAGACAAACATAAAATAGCAAAAGCATTAAAGATTACATTCTGTAAAGAACTCAGTTAGAGAGTAAAAGGCTTTTGAAAGCAAGTAGTTTTTAAGCTCAGAATTAAACTGTTTGGAGTTAAGACTTTTAACACGGTCGCTCAGTAGGTTGTATCCTTTAACCGCCAGGATGCTAGGTGAGTTAGCAGTAGTAGACAATCGGTGGCTGGGAAGAACAAGGTTGTTGCGATGCCTGGTGTCGTACTGATGGTCATGCCGCTTAACTTGGTTATCCAAGTTTAGACCTAATGGTCTCACCTCTAATGTAAGTAAAATACAATCTATAATTTTTTCTCTAAAGGACTACTCTAGAAAAGATTGTATAAAAGTCCTCGGAATCAGTTTCGATCCATTACTTAGCTGGGACCATCATATTGCAGACCTGTCTGGTAAATTAGCTAAATCTATTTTTTTACTGAGGAAACTTGCCATCAACCTCGACAGCAATATATTAAAGCTAGCGTATTTCTCTTACTTTCATAGTAAAATGACGTATGGTGCAAAATTATGGGCAGGCTCATCTAAAGCAACATCTATATTTATACTCCAGAAGCAGGCTGTTAGAATAGTTGGCAAAACCAACAGTAGAGAGCATTGCCGTCCTCTTTTCATCAAGTTCAGGATCCTCACTCTTCCTTCGCTATTCATCTACCTTATCCTTCCAGAGATCCACAAGCAAGCCTTGGATAACCAAGTTAAGCGGCATGACCATCAGTACGACACCAGGCATCGCAACAACCAACACTGAACATGCCTGGCTCTTCGCCAGGGGAAACGTCTGTTGTTAATGTTAATATAAATTAACAGAAAAATTTAAAGGATCGAAGTCTTCATTAATTTCCTTAGAATTTATCTAGAAATTAAATTTTTAGGGACCTCTGAAACTGATTTTGGCCATACTCTAGTATCCGACTCCCACCAAGCTGCCTATCCTTTCAAAGTATTCACTATTTCCCCAAAGGAAAAAATGCTAAAACAAGACAATTTTATGAAGAAATGGTAAATGGATAATAAGCAACTTGTTCTAAGCATTACCAGGTATTACTATTACAATATTAGAAGCTTATGGAACCCTTAGAAAAATTTGACATATTCTTAGTTCTGACACGGGGTTTCAACCTCTTTGGTAGTTGAACCCCCTTGGGTTCAACCCGAATCTCATTTTTTTATCAGGGTAGAGTCTAAACTACAAGCTAAAAATACCATGTGAGCAGTTGAGGTTGAAACTCCTGCCAAATTCTGCATGTGAATGAAGTAATAACTAAACATTCAGGTTCATACCTTACTTGTTTCCAGTTTATAGATGTGATGAAGACCTAACGACTAGTATGCTAAAAACCTTTTAAGTGATTTTTTTTTCAAAGTTGCTAAAACTCACAAAAAATATGCTTCTTGAGTTTCCATTTTATTTTATATTTTTTACAGTGTAAAATTATAATTAATTAAGAAACATTCAATTAAACAATGATCATATTCTTATAACTATGTACATCTATTTATAGCATGTTTTATAATTAACACATATGTACCATTAAACATAAAATTACTTTTTAGATTTTTGACACGTAAAATTAATTTTACAAATTACAATTATTTATAACGGCAAGACAAAGAGATCTTAAATTGTAAAAGAATTTAATTCATTAAAAAATCATTTGTTAGAAGTGTTTTTAGAAATTTTAGGAAAACCTCATTAATAAAACGTGAAGGATTTGTTCGGGAACCAAGGTTTTCCTCAAAGTAAAGTATTTTTGAATGCCTGCAAAAACAGTTTACTTTAATAATAATAACCTATAAAAGTTTTTATTTCATAAATAAAATGGAGTATGTTAGCTATAATTCATTAAGGTTACATTTAATGAAGATCAATTAGAGACTGAAGAAGAGAAAAAATAATGTGTAGAACTGACGCTATTTAATAAGACCTACAGGGTATATCTAATACTATAATACATTAACATAGCAGGCCTTGTTTGTACAGTCAAGAAACCTGTCAAACTTTTATTTTAGTGAATATTATTTATGAAGTATTTCTTGAACAGGAAATCCCATTTTCCAAACAGTGAAGAAAATATAAGAATTGTTTTTTAATGTTTGGTCACACTCTTTAAATCACTTTAATGTTTCCTACAACTCTAGGTCAGACTCTCTATAACACTTAATTTTCCTCTCTAATTATTTTTTTCTAATTATTGTTCAGACTTTAGAAAACTTCAGGTTTTACTCTGATTTCTGGCCAAACTCTAATTAAACTGTCTTGGTCAGACAGTTTAATACTTTAATTTTCCCTGTAAATTTTGGGCAGAGAATATTTAGAATTTCAGTTTTCTTTTTATTAGCCAGACTCTAATAAACCTATTTATTTTTCTCAAATGATATTATTATTTAAATTTCAAATTAATCTAATAAACAACTTTTAATTTTATAACAATCTACCTTGAAATTAATATTATATTTCAATTGTAAAATTAAAACACCTTCTCCTACATGTTGAAATAAATAAATTAAATATTAAAACAAAAAGAAGTTGGTACTATTATAAAAAATTATAAACAAATAATGGTTAATTTTCTTTACCTTTCACATATTAACTATTAAGATAATTTATTTTAAATATAATGGTCATTTTATTTAGTAATATGGTGAATAAATAATAAAATGTTTTGAGTGTGTTTAAAAAATACCTTTTACTTTGCAGTGTTTACGTAGAAGACTCAGAAAATATGCATTTTTTTGTATTAACTATTAAATTTACTTAGTAAAGTAATAATTTAAAATATTTTTCATTCAAAATTAAATACAAAAAAACGTCTAAAATAATTAAAAACATTAATATACAATTAAATAAATAGCAATTCATCTGAGTAAATTTTTTTGTAAAACTTAAATGAAGAGATCATTTATTAGAAAATGAACCCTTCATATGGTACCAACACATATTATGAGGTACATTTAAAGGCATTTGTAAGCTCACACTCAAAAATCTCTGAATAAATATAACACAGAGATTCTAGCACCTTATTAACTTTAAGTTAATTTTAAAATATATCAATTTTACCATTTTACCATAGTAATTTTTACACAATAAGAATTTTTAAAGAAACTAAAAAATTGTGAGACTGATTTTATTTTTTAACGTTAAAGTCTAAACATATATGTACATTTATTATAAAGATAATTTTAATAACTGATTTTTACCATCATTTTGAAAATACAGCAAGAAAAAAGAAGAATCAAATATATAAGATGTAACATAAATTTAAGTTAAAACTTGTAAACTCTGAACCAAATATTATTTGTAAAACAACTAATAATTTAATTAACACCGCCCAATCAAAACTAAAAAAGACAGAATCCGAAATATATATTGATAGTTAAGAATCTCAAGACAGAACGGTAATTTATGCTAGTAGTGACAAAATGAAACATTACACAAATGAGAGTCTTCTGAAATCTAACTCAAGAGAGAGATTACATAACAGGTCTATTTGATCTTATCTCCCACTGCTTTAACAGATTAATTCATTAATTCCAATGAAAAAATGTAAAAGTATAAATTTAACTTATAACACATATGATTAACAATGAATTTCTAATCATAAAAGATATTTTAATGTAAAACACTGTACTATAAGGCCCAGTTAAAGACATACTACTTAAGGGGGGGGGGGGGCTCCGTTAGTCTAGCACAGTAATAAGGAGTCTCTGGTATTGTGGCTACTTCTATTACTTTTACTATAACAGTATTTGCCACTACTCTGAAAAACTAGAGACTCCCGACCCCTCTAAAAACTATCTGGGCAATAATTTAAAATGCACCCATTAACATCAGGCATTTTCAAAGATGTCACATTAAATTTCTTTATAAAAGAGTGATAATTAAAAAATATATTCAATATTTATAAATAATAACTGGTCCTATACATGGAAATAAATGTAACAACAAATATTTTTAAGCACCACAATAATATAATTGAAATATAAAGTAATTAAGGTAAGATCAATCTCATCATAAATAAGATTGCTCAAAATTAAGATAAAAACCTAGTTATTAAAAAAGCAGTATAAAATTATATACAAAAATTTTCATGGTATAAGTTTTTAATAGAACACTTTTCTCATTTATTGTTAACATTAAAATGTATTATTTAATTACTTAATATTACTAAGTTTAAGTTTTGTTACAAATAATAAGTTAATTGTTTTCCTCCTTCAAAATTGAAAAGAAATAAGTTTTTACAAGTTTATTCATTTCCTGCAAAAAGTTGAAAGCTAAGTATATGTACTAGAGGGGCTGACCAAAAATGAAAAAATCAATTAACCATGTTTAAAAGAAATTAAAACTAAACAATTTTTTATTTCAGTAATATTTTAAACTTAACTAACCCAACAGCTTAAACTATAAATAATCAATTAAAAAATTGTATAATTGTACTTATTAGCAATAAAGGAAGTTTTTGAATTTGAAAAATTTATAATGTATTACAAATTATGACAACATGCATCAATTGAATTAGAGCAGAATAATTAAGTTTTAAAATCAGCACTCCAGTTTGTTGTATAAAAATGTGGACTTAAACTGATCGATATTAATAATTGTCACTTATCCCTGTAAAAAAACCTTTTACATCCCATGTGATTCCATGGTACTTGATAGCATGTTATAAAATAATTTATATCAATAATTTGGGAAAATTGTTTAAAAAAAATGTAAAATTATACTTCCTTTGAATGACCTTAAAGACAACTGTTTAAGGTCCAGCATCCCTAGATCAGTGTAAGATCAAATAAAATAGAAGAGAATGGCAGCTAAGACCTCAGCAATAAATTTTATTGTAAAAAACATATTATGAATACATGTTCTAAAACAATTAATGCTGTTGGTCAGTGTTGTAATTTTCCATTGTTTTTCTTATATAAAACATAAGCTTACTTATTCTTTTTGGATAAAAAATCATATAAATTGGTCTCATTTTATAAAACAAAGGAGGAATTTCAATTTCTATTATTTTTTTAATATTACATACAATTACATATATATTGTATATATTTTTTATTCAAAAAACTTTATTTACACATTTACATACACTTTTTTATTTTTTATAAAAAATTATACTTAATATATAAACATTAAATTCAAGTTAATTAAATAAAAAAAAAAAAATAAAACCATTAACAATTGAAGAAGAAATTTTTAAAAATTGTAATTAGAGGTAAAAATACAACATGAAATTATAAAATATACATTCTGTTTTAGCATTATTCAATTATTCCTCCAAAAAAAATAATATTTAATAACTTAAAATATATAATGTATCTAGTTATATAACAATAAGCAGTATTATTGATACCAGTTAAATTGAAATAAAAGTATGTAACCTCTAAAAACAGTGGTTTTAAAGTTAAAGTAAAAAAATTGTAAACAGGCAATTATAAAATTATGAACAATAAAATTTTATAAAGTTGATCATATAATATAAAAGTTTTTCTATTTTTAAAAAAATATAAAAATTAATATTAATAAAATTGGTCATTAAGAATTAAATATTATTTTTTAAGTAGTATACTATGGTAAATTAATGAGTAACTACAGAAAATTTTAACAATGATATCACATTGTTCATTGGGAGAAAAATATGATAGGCCGCATCCTAAGTTAATGAAAATTGCAAGGGTTGTTTTGATTTTAGGAATACATCAACAACTTGACATTCATTAGCATTGTACTCGTGAGTTAAGAATGTCTTATTCATAAGTATATTCATAAATTTCATAAGTATTATTATGAATGTGTACTGTAAATGCATCTGATGAATCGATACCCATAAAAAATCAACCTATTATATTTTTACAACTTAGACAAACAAGTTTAACTTTTTTGAAATATTACAATAAAGTTTGTTTAAACTTGAAATATTACGAAGTAGGGAAGAAACAAAGAAAATATCATCATAATAAAAACATAATAACATGATAGGTTGAAATTAATCCTTCAAAAAATTTATCAACCAATCATATAGTTATAATTTTGTTTTGATAAATTGTCCTTTGTTTAAAACCACTTTTATTAAAATAATAAAATATCACCTAAATTAATCCTCGATAAACATAATAAAGTTTACCAAATATTTGAATAAGATATGTAGATGTAGATTTAAAAAAATATTTATTTTGAAATTAAAATTACCAAAAATCTAATAAATCTGCCTTCACTGGTAAAAATCAGTAAATGACAAAAATACATACCGTGCTTTTCTTTAGCAGATAACCACATATTTAGATTATTATTGATAAAAAATGGAAATTACAATGTTTTTATGTCTTTTTACATGTTTTCTAAAAACTGCACGAAAAGATTTTCAAATTTTAATACTTACTCTTTCTTTGCAACTCGTAAGCAGAATATGATTAGCATTTTTTCATAAATTGTTTACTTTATAAACTTTCTGTAAAATTTTAATCAAAATAAAAAAATCAAATAAATTAATTCTATCACAACGGTATGTTTTTGTTCATATAGTAAACTAAAAAAACATGTGACCAATCAAACTATGGTTTTGCTGTAAATATTTTTTTTAATTTTAAGTAAAATATAATTTCTTTTATTAAAACAAAGAAAAGAATTGTCAGAGGAAATAAGACAGAGATATAATAAATTCTTAAATGTTTAGCAGTATTTTTAAATCAAAATGAACTAAGAGACAATTGGAAAAAACAGAAATAAGTCTAAAATAAATATTAAATTAATAAAACATATCTCTCTGTTCTTATGAACTCTGAAAATATAAAATGTTAATCATGATTATATTTTGGTTATTTTAAAACTGTTTTTTTATTAAAGTTATTATCATACAGTTATTTTATTTTGTTTCATATGTACAAAAGTAAAAGAAAAACTAGCAATAAAATTGAAAAAAAAACATTAGCTCATATTTTTACTATCTTACAATATCAACTATTTTTTTATTCCATTCCTCAAATAAATAGATAATTAATTTTTTCCCTAAATATAAAACTTAATAATCAGTAAAAAATAATTAAAAACAAATAGTAAAATATTATTAAAATTTTGTCAAAAGTTTAATTAAAAATAAATAAATAACAACATTAATATATAATATTTTTTTAAAAATTAATTCATGGTACAATGATTTCCTATTATTAAAAAATTCAAAAAGTTGTACAACCCAAACAAAAAGCAAAATTAAAAAATTACGACCCATATTTTAAAGATAACAGGTTTTAGGTTAGGAGTCAAAAAGATATACTAGAAGGGTGGACTTCTTTACAAAACATTTTCTTTAACCAGGAATGAATAAGTTTTATTTAAAACCAAAAATTGAATTATGACAACATATTGGCAGACATTTTAACATCGTAAATAAACAGTAGAAATGTTCACATTTGTTCTCTAAACTTATAAGGATGTAATCGAAGAATCAGCTAGCCCTCTGAAGATGATCTTCAGAGGGCTGTGATTCTTCGATTGATTCTTCAACTTGCGGTAAATATAACCTTTTTAATTTATAAGGATGTCTTTGGACATTAAATGAAACAAAATTTAGTTTAGACTGGGATGACCGACCAAAATAAATGCATAACTGGCGATATGAGAGAAAAATATTTTGTAAAAGAATACACCCATAGATTACAATAAGAGGCATTCTCTAATCAAAATTGGCTAAAAAGTAAGCAAAACATTATTTTAATTTTTAATACCAAAACAAAAATAATTAATACTTTAGAGTGACAATTTATTTGAGTAACAATTATTATTTAATATAATGTTGTGATTATTATTATCAATTCATAGTAATTTATTACTTGTTATATTGTATACAGTAAAGGACATTCAGACCCTAAATAGATTTGAATTAGTAAAAAAGTCACGATTTTAAATATAATCTAAGATATTTTTTATTTGCTTGAAATTTAAGAACAAAACATTTGAATGATTTAAATTTGACTTATATTGCATGTTGATTATTTCAAACATTTTATTTAAGTCATATGATAATTATTTCATATATTTTACTCAAATCATATGATGATTATTTGTAATATTTTATTAAAATCTTATGATTATTTCAAATATTTGATCAAAATCATATGATTATTTCAAATATTTGATTTAAATCATATGATGATTATTTCAATCATTTGATTTAAATCATATGATGGTTATTATCTTAAATCATATATGAATGATTATTTGAATATTTGATTAAAATATATTTCAAATATTTGATAAAAATCATATGATTATTTCAAATATTTGATTTAAATCATATGATGGATTACGTCAAATATTTTACTCAAATCATATGATGAATATTTCAAATATTTGATAAAATAATATGTTATTTCAAATATTTTGATTTAAACATATGAGATTACGTCAATATTTTACTCAACAGTTAGATTTTATTCAAATACTATAGATCATCTACAAATCAGATATAACTTCAAACTGTGTGGCACACAAGTCTCTTTTAAATATTGTTGCTAAATCTAATCTCTTGTTGAATTTTACACCTTTTCTACCAACCTAGAATTGAAACACATTAGAAATGATTCTTTTAAAAACCTTTATTAAAATATAAAAGTTATTTTTCAGTAAATAACTGTAAATATTGAAATTTAACTGTAAAAAAAAATAACTGAAAATATCAATTAAATATTCTAAAGGAATTTAACAAACATGGGGTCAGAACAAAAATCAAGATGCCGGATTTGAGACAGAAAATTGGGACAATTCCAGAATACTGGGATGCCTGTCAACCCTAAATTTATTGTATGGCACTTATTAGTATGTTTATTATAGGGAAAAAATAATACATCTAGCATAAAAAACACTAAGGGATAAATTACTTAATCAATTACTATTTCACTTCACAATTATACTCATTTATACATGTTCAAAAAAAATCTCAACACTCTTTAGTATTCTTGCCAATTATTGCCATACTTACCTGTCAAATTGTTTCTTACAATTAATATACTGCAGTGTTAAAATGGCTAATTATACAAATATTGAATCATTTTTAACAAAAATAATGTTAAGCTGACATAGTTAACAAAAAAATGCAGTCAGTAAATCCTTTTTGATAAAGTATAATGAATAACTAGGAATAATAACTAGGAAAATTAAAGATATCACTCAAATGTTAAAAATGACTTTTCAAAAACATTTACTATCTCTGTGAGAACAAATCAAATACAAATATTAAAAAGAGAAAAGGATAATTAACTTTATCTTACGCCAAATTGTCAATTTAATTAAAACGTTAAATTAAAATTTAAGAGAGAGAATATTAACCCACTTACTGTAAACAAACTAAATCACATTATATTTCAAAATGCGGCTTTCTGGTTTGTTTGCTTAGTTAAATAGTGGACATTTACATCTGTCAAACATTATTTATCAAAGTAAACTTGATAAAAAATCAATGCATTACAATTTTTGAGTCGGTTTTTAACAAAACAAAAAAATGATAATTAGATTTATTCCAAACATTATTGTTTTTAAGTTAATCTTTGACATAATAGGCATATTTTGTAACTTTTTTGCATCGCAAGTAATTCCAGGCTTGAGTTGTTTAGGCTCTTATTAAACCAGAGAAAAAACCACAATGTTATACACTGTATTTAGATATAAGTAAGAGGGGTAGGCTTAATCTAATATTTATAATTCTTATCCCTTGTCATTGGCTATTTGTAAACCTTTATGCTTTCAATAACTTCAACAAAGAAACTATTAATACATTAATTTAATTGATTAAATTATGCATTAATTATGCTTGCATTAAAATATGCAAAGCAAAAAAATAATAATAAGTATAATAGGGGTTAATTAATGTAAATTAAGACTAAGATAATTGTAACGCGAACAGTCTAAATAGAATAAGTACAATTTTAAATTAAATCAATAATAAAAAAAAGATAACAATAGAAAAATACTCTAAATATAGGGCAAAATAAACTATTAGACAAACTTTTGGCCTTATTTGTCAAAAGGTGGGGTTCATTAAATAAAATTAATGAATTAAATGAAATTTCTACCATTAAAATAACAAATTTTATATTATAAGTAAATGACGGAGGTTGTTTGTAAAAAAATGAACCCTTCAAAGTTTAGATTTAACAAGCACTTTTAATAATTGTCACTCTAATAAAACTAAATAAAAACGTTTTATGTCACTCTTATGTTTAAATTTTAATACAATATTTTCATCTCCAATTATAAATTAAAATAACAATTTTATGGCCGGCATTCCTTATTTAGCATAGGAAGAAAGTTCATCTTAATTCTTGAATACTCACTTATAATATTAGATTAAAGACAACTAATATGAATAACAACGTTGTAAAATAAATAAATAAAAGATCAATATTTTTCCAATATAACAATAAACATTGGTATTTAATCAATCTTTCAGTACAAAACCAAGAAAATCATCAAATTTACACAGAATTTGACATCAGACAATTCTTCAATTCTTGTAACAATAATTCTACCAAAAGCCACAGCTAGTTTCTTTGAGATTATAGTGTTATCTAAAACCCACCTCGTCTAAATTTTTAGAGATAGATTTACTTTAAACTTAATGTTTATAAAAATTTTGGTTGGATTAGTAAATATATTATAATATTTAAAAAAATTTTTAAGGCAACTCAATTATAAGTTTTTGTTTTACCACACTATAATGGCGAATAAAACCAACTGTTGCTAGTCATTGATATCAACGTTAGTAACAAATCAATAATAAAATAATATACTATTGGAAAACTAAAATTGTCAGATTTAATTTATATTAATTAGCTTTATAATCTGGTTTTAAAATATTAAATACATGTATAGCAATATTCAAGAACATCCAGTTTAAGTAATACATATTATTTAATAAAAATTATTAATTTTATAAAATAGAAACTAGAGTCACTAAATCTCAAGTAAAATTCTTCAAAACCATTCTTATTAATTTTAATTAATAACATATATAAATTAAACCCAACAATTAACCCAAAATTAACTTATTTTAAAATAAATTATAATAATTAATCCTAAGTAAATAAATTAAATAAAAAAATAAAAAATATTAACAAAAAAAAATAACAAATGACACTAACTAAAATTCATGTTATAATAAATATTTTTTAAAGAAAAATTTGTTAGCCTTTTATAAAAGAGTTAAATTGGTAACATATTAAATAGCAATTTTAAGTTTATTACTTCGCTCCTTGAATTCTTAGCATGGGGATTAAACGTTATAAACCATAATGTTTATACCTGCATGGCGGTATTGTTGTTTGTTTTTATTTTTAAACTATAACACAATGTACCCTTTAAATTAGGAAAATTGACAATGATTATTGTATTTTTATTTTTATGTGTTTAACAATTTAATTTTGTATAAAATTTGTAAAAATTTAAACAAACATAAGCTTGTCTATCATTCTATTTCCTCAAAGAGACTATATTAGTAGAGGGAGAATTAGGGTTGAATAACACAGTGATAAGTGGTCTGGGAGTGTGGCAATATCCATTAAGTACCATAATGGTACTTAATCATACTCTACGGCAGTCTAGGTATTCCCCACCCCTCTAGAACACCTATCAGCACACAAATTCATAATGCACCCTATACAACACAGTAGTAGTAGTAATAGGGTGGAGAGACAAAGCCAAGTATAGGCCTCACACTCTGCAAGCAGGCAGAAGGGCGAAAGGCTGTCTCCTCATAATGCCCTCACACGGGAGTAGTTAGCCTCTGAGATTATGCCCAAAGTATTAAGACGTTTATTTAATCTACAGTGATTGGTCAGAACACTAACTAGGTTCCTAAGGCAAGGCTTGCTAAGGTTAATTAGAAAATTAGTATTTTTTGCACTTGGCCCTGTAATGAAAATTTTTGCTTGTCTGCAACCAGCAAAGGCATGCCAGTTAAGTTTTAGGGTGTTCATTAACCATCTACCCAAAAGCATTTTAGCATGTGTTACAGTTTTTAGCATTTTAACCAGTCCTTCCCTCTTCCTTTCAATCCTCACTTTATTAAAATAAGTCTCTTTTGTGTTTCCTGCAGATATAAGATATTTTTTATATGAATTAATCAATTTCCAATTTATTAATAAACAAAAAAGGAAAATAATTATAGCTACAGTTCCCTCTTTTGTTACTTCAATTGAAATGAGGTAAATGTTAATTACAACTAGGAATCTAATTGGTAACTTGGTTGGAATAATATTTATCTAATTCTTGTGTTGTAAGTTCATCATGATATAATTGTCATTTCCTTTCCAAGGGAGTGTAAGTGACAGCACATCCTATACGTAGACGAATTTAAGATTGAAATTTACTTTGGATAAATGAGCTCTATTTTTATATTTGTATAATATATATTAATTACCTCATAGATTCGTTAAATTCTATTATCATTAACTTAGAATAATACTAATGGGGCATAGGACCGTAAATACAATGGAATTCAACTGATAACAAAAAAGTCGGTTGACTGGTGGTTTTAAGTAGGGGTACCACTCTTAACAACAAAAAATTATTATATAAATGTGTTGTAAATAACTAATAATGAAGAAAGATCATTAGAAACAAATATAATAAATTGAAAAAACCTACTAAGTATTTTATAAAATCGGTCATAGATAGCAAAAGGGTACAAGAATCTATATTTAGTTGAAGAGGACTACTTTTAACATAATTTTAATTAAAAATGTTAAAATGCTTAAACAATTGTAAAGCACCAATATTTATATTAGTATTTTATGAAAAATCAATCACTAATTAATAATAGAGAGCTATTTTGAATCTTACAGCCTCAGGATCTAATCAAGTATCCTCCTACAGATAAATGTGGTAAAATGTCCTTCCCATCTATTAGTATAAATAAGTATCATAATTTCAAAGTAAAAGCCAACCAAATGTATTATTCCAACCAAGTTCCACTTAATTATAGGTTCAGGCCCGAGGTGAAATAAAATCTGTTTTACTTCTATTTTTCAAATTAAAGTGATTATTTTTACTTCACTCGAATTAAAAACAATCAATAATGAAAAGTAAATAAGGTATCAAATTGTAGAACCAGTTTCTAAACAACAGAAAATTCTAGAACTCATCAAACTTGTGAAAACGATTCAAAATTTAGATGGACTAAACCCTAAAACTTACTTTAACTTCCCCACAATCAAAATCTTGGGTAACCTGAATCAAAACTTTGGGCAAAAGCCAATAAGAGGGATCAAAATCTGGTTTAAACCAATTACATTTCTTCCCACCAAATATTTTAATACACCTTAAACCAAAATGGAATGTATAAGTAATCCACAAATATCTAAAAGGTACGGATATGATTATATTTTTTTGAAAAAATTTCCTCACTCAACTTAAGTGAATCTTTAAAGATAATGTGTTATAATATATAAAATATTAATATAAGGCTGCTTTTCTCATACCTTACCAAGTAAAAAATAAATAAAATTGTTAGGTATGAATTTAATTTAATAAGAAAACTAACAAAAAATTTCTCTGTCCATGGTTATTACTTAAGGAACATTTCAGTTAAAAATATTCACAACTCGATACATTTTTTTTCATTTTGCGTTCTTAATAATTAAAGTTTAACAATTATTTATCACTTTTACAAATAAGTATAAATCATAGAAGTTAATTATTTAACTACTTGAACTTAAAAAAATAATAATAAAATAAGGGTTTTGATTTAACTATGATTTTTGACAAATGAATTATACAAAAAGAAATATATAACTAAGTAAATTACATTTAGTCCAAAAAATACATCCTATGAAATATATCTTTTAAACATTTAAATTTTTGGAAGTTTTTAATCCAACTATTTTAAAACATTCATTGAATATTTAATTAATAAACACAAATTAATTTATAGTTTTACATTGAACATAGAACATATTTGTTTAATATTTTCAGTGGCACATTTAAATAAAGTCTTAGTGTTTAAATTATAGATTATTTACACGTAAAAAATACTGTACTTCAAACCAAATAATTCTATTGATATAATTAAAGTCTATTAAAAACGAAGAGACAAAAGTATAGAAATGGATAGTTATAAGATTTCAAATGCAATTAGTTTATGGAAAATATAAGAGATAACAACGCTAATCGACTCTGTAAATTACAGGACTAGTGGTGCCACCTCTTGAATAACTAAAAAATTAAAATTTTCAATTACTTACCACAAATCTATACCTTTTCTCAGTCAGTGTAAGTAAGATTTTACTTCCAATTATTATGATACAAATTGAGATTTTTTTTTATCGAGTATGAAATATATTAAAGTAATATATTTTAAAAATAAATACTTCCAATTTAGGGGTTTTAAGGTAAAACTTGGTAATCAATTACCTTCTTAATAATATTATTACAGGTTGTGCAATTAGCATCAAATTCACAGCAATGAATTATGGACAAGATTTAACTATGTTTTAAGTAAATACATAACATTAAAAACAACTGTTAACAGTTTTATGAATGTACAGTAGATGCTGTACAATAAAACAAAACCATGAGTTTGAACAATAATTGTTTGGTTTATCACAAGACCATCCAACACATAACTGATTAACTGTTATTAGTTTAAATTAAAGCACTAAGTTATGGAAACTGAAAAAAGCAGATCTTAAGCGTTTTGTGCTTCAATAAATCACTCAAAAGAGCAGTATAGGTAAGGTGGTCTATTTATTAACAATTTTGTTGATAGATAAGTCAATTAAAATTAAAATACTTTGAAATACTAATGAAAATCTGTACACGGGGACACTAGTTAATGTCTAGTGTTTTCAAAGCTTATTGGTAGGCTACAAACTGTTTTTTTAGCTGTAGTCTTGGAAAGATGCATTTCACACAACCTTCGGGTTTGTTTAGTGAAAATATCCATCACAAGTTTTGATTTTATTCAAAAAATTAATTAAAAATCGAGTTCTTAAGTAATTTGAGGAGATATTTCGATCGATAGTTGATTTTATAAGAAATCTATTTGAGTTGGAGGAGTGTAGTTTATCGACACTATTTGTAGGAATGTTCTTTGACGAGATGTAGGCGAGAACCCGCCTGACTAAAGAACAAGGTCAGGCAGGGGGTGTGGGGACTAGGCTTGACCCGGCACCTTCCTTTGTTTATAGTAAATCATTTCACTTTCCTTATCGCACAGAAGCATGACTACAGCACCGAAGAGAAATATTGCTGCACCCCAACCCACTCCGTAAGCCCAACCAAATTCCCACACTTGCCTGTTACCTGGAAACAAAACAGTGATTTCATTAATAATAAATCAAAGCAAATAAAAAACCCTAGTGCTAAAACCAATTCTTGAGGATAATTTTTTGAGATCTGGTATAAACCATTTGGTAAAAATAATTTTAAGACTATGCCGAAATGTATAGTATTGTATTAGTGATTATAATAAACCAATACCCCCAAAATGTGACACACAATACCACCAACTTCTTACTCCACAACAACGTAATGATTCAAAACCCAAGTTAACCAACCTTTTTGTAGAATGATTAGAATGAGCGTGAATTACTTCCATTATAAATAATAAAAACTATGAAGTCTCTCCACAAAAAACAAAACTTTATTGGCAAAGCGCTTTCAACCTACAAAGAGGTCATCATCGTAATTTGTTCTTTCACATTATTTTATGTTGTTTTTTTATTCTGTTGTACTTGTTGGTTTTGCACTGATGATGGCCTCTTTATAGGTTGAAAGCGCTTTGCCAATAAAGTTTTTTTTTGTGGAGAGACTTCATAGTTTTCATTATTATCCTTGTTGTATGTAAATGTGTAAGCCCCTTGATACAATAATAGATCAGTTTAGTAGATAAAAATAGTTAAAAAAAAAGTAAAAGAATAAAATTTAGTAAAAAAATAAAAAAGAAGTAAAATTTAAAAAAGATGAAAATAAAGAAATGGAATGAAAGGATAATAGAAAAAAGGACAAATATAAAATGTGAAATGTAATCAAGGGTTTTCTCGTTACATTTTATTTCAGGTCTGGTGAATAAAAAACAAATTAGATTGTGGGATTTGTTCTAAACAGTGCGCACTGGGGTTGCCATATCTCTCAGGTTTCCACAATCCTGATAAAATAAACCAAATTATATCAAAAACCTCAATACTTGTCGGAGCTTGAATTTCAATTAAAACTGATTTTTTAAATAATATAATTCCTTTATATCATTTATACACCCAAATTACATGTTAAAGAATTTCAAAGACCTAAAAAATTATGAGTATATATTAGGATTGATTAATTGAACAGGGGATCAAGATAAATTCATTGCACTAAGGATTAATTTATTATGCTAAGGATTGAGTCATCGAACTAAGGATTAATTTATTATGCTACGGATTGAGTCATCGAACTAAGGATTAATTTATTATGCTAAGGATTAATTCATTATGCTAAGGATTGAGTCATTGAACTAAGGATTAATTCATTATGCTAAGAATTCATTCATTATGCTAAGGATTGAGTCATTGAACTAAGGATTAATTCATTATGCTAAGGATTGAGTCATTGAACTAAGAGTTAATTCATTATGCTAAGGATTGAGTCATTGAACTAAGGGTTAATTCATTATGCTAAGGATTGAGTCATTGAACTAAGAATTAATTCATTATGCTAAGGATCGATTAATTGAATTAAGGATAGAATCATTAAACCACAGATAGAATAACTTTAGAGCTTTTTGGAAAATTATGAATTGTAAAAATAATTAATTGAGACTTCAGTCCTTAAAAATTTATTGAATGTAAATTATCGAAAAGCTATCGTCCAGGGATCCTGAGCTTTGTCAGTTCCTGAAATTGACAAAAAACTAAAGAGTTTGTAATCGTAACATTATAACATATAATAGATTGTATTTTATAATTATTAAATAATAATACAAAATAAAATTACAAGGATAGAATAGATCGAGAATACCTTGATTCACTGAAATAAAGATAGATTATTATTATAATAGTTAACAGCAGCTTGCAAATTCTTTTATTTTAGATTAAAGCTTAACAAATATTTTATTGTTACTTTCATAGTTAATAACAACAGAATAATAAAACACTAATGCTTTTATAATTTGTTAGCGATGGGCTTAAATCAATCAATACACAGAACCTTAACTATAGTGACATTTTAAAAAGCAATATTCATAGCAATTTATATTCATAAAAATGGGGTGTAACAAAACCAATTTCTTTTTATAATTAAAAGAAGAAGTAAAAAAATATTTTACTTAAAGCGATGACAGGTAAATGAAACAAATTTTTTTTCATTTTAATGGAAATATGAAACAGAATGAAGATGGTTTCCCAAGAAAGTTTAAGGGGATTGGGAAAAGCTTAGTGGGGAAGCTTCTAAGAGCTGGATTCTAAAGAAAAATTAGAAGGGTATTTGTTACGAAAACTTTAAAAAAACTTAAATTGACTCCATTAATTGAGTTGGTTTTGCACCCTAGGGTTCATCTGTAAAAGTTAAATATTGGAGAGCTACATATATCAACCATTATCATCAAAATTAATAAAAATTCTTTGATAGTTAACGATAAAATAAATTTTGTTTCTTTTTGAATTAATAAATATGATATAAAGAGTTTTTCGAGAAGGGAACCACTTAACATAAGGAGGAACCAAGTATTTTAACCGAGTGAATTAAGTGTTGTGAATGGGGGAAACTTTTAAAAAGGAAACAACTTTTTAGAAGGGCGAGAAAACTCAGGAAAAATTCTTTTCCCAACTTTCTATGCCAGAAATCCATTTAATTTTTTTAAATTTACGTTAGTTTTTAGTTGGGGCTTTTTGTTCTCTCCTATTGTTGTGAAAACTTATTAAAACAACAACAAACACTATAGTTAATATAATTTAAATTTGTTCAATACTAGCAAAACATACTTATTATTTCTATACACATGAAGACATACATATTATGAAGTTAATATTACATATTTGTACAGAATTTAACCAAAAAGTTTTTGTTTGTTTAAAATAGCTGCCACCGATAATAATTAAACTTTTTGGATTTCCTATTATTTTTAATAATTTTAGATCTTTTTTGGACTGTTTTAAATTGTGATATCAATTAAATTAACGAAGACTTCAGTCCTTTTTTATTAAAATTTATTCAAAATAAATTCATGAAGAGCTTTCGCCCAGGGATCCTGAGCTTCTTCAGTTCTTAAAATGACAAAATGAGAAAGTTTGAATACTAATAAAATTTTGAATGTTTTTATGTCACGTGTCTAAATAAGTAAATAAATTTTAAATGAAATTAGAAAAAGGTAAAGGAAAAATTAAGATTTTAAGATAATATTATAATAAATACTGCTAAGATTGTTAATGTCTTGTTTTTTGTTCATACTGTCTTTGTCAGCTTTTATATAGAGCATTTCTAAAAATTTCCTTTTGTCTGTATGTGATTCTGTATGAAGTATAAGGCAGTTTTCTTTGTCTGGTCGGTGGTCAAGTATTGTCATATGTTCTGAGTTGTCAAGTATTTGGTTGTTATGCGTGTCAAGTCTTTTTTTGAAAAGTTGAGAGGTCTCTCCTGTGTATCTACAAATTTTTTAAGAACTGAAGAAGCTCTGGATCCCTGGGCGAAAGCTCTTCGTGAATTTATTTTGAATAAATTTTAATAAAAAAGGACTGAAGTCTTCGTTAATTTAATTGATATCCTATTATTTTTGAAGAGATGAATGAAATAATTTATCTATTGATTCCAAAGAGACTAATACTTAGAGGGAGGATACAAAAGCTCTTACCATTCCCTCAGTAGCCTTGTACTATAACTGTACATTGGAGATATCATTTTTTGATTTTTTGAACTAATTATAATTTTTCATGTAAATATTACAAAGGTTATTTTTGTCTTAAATTAAGTAAAATGAATTTAAAATAAGTTGTAATTATTATGTATCACCTATATTCTTTAATTATCAATTGTGTATAAAGTGATTTAATGTGACGTCACTAAAAAATGGCTGCATTTGTAGGGTGCAATATAAATATGAGCTCCGATAAGGGTTAAAGCGGAGTGGGGAGTCTCTATTCTCTCTCTAGGGAGGCTCAAGTAGAAGTAATTACAGTTATGGCACCAAATGGAAACTGTCACACTTGCAGACCCATTATAGGATAAATAAATATTTGAGTTGAGAACTTATTTTTTAATTTTAATTACTATTTACTTTGTTCTACCAATTACTTTATAATTTTAATAAAATTAAAATAATTTTAATTCAAAATAATTTGTATTATTTTAATTTATAATTTTATATTGATTATTTTATGCTTAAATATGAATCCAAGGGTGAAAGAATCTAATTGTTTATTATAAACATGATGTAATTAAATAATTTAAATTAATGGCTATGGGAAAAGAGGCCAAACTACTATCAGTATTAAGCCCAGTTTATCAATTATTCAATGAATTTAATACATAAGATATGATACAATTTGTGTCAATTTGGTGCACAAACTATTTAGGCAATTCTGGAGCTTTTTACCTTGTTTACTTCTTCTAAATAAATTTAATTCAAATCGGTATTATTGATTTATTTTGGATTTTAACAAAGAAATTGGTATTATAAAATTAGTAGATACTCGATTGTAATAATATTAAATTTCTGATGTTATACTTCTCCCAAAGATTATGTAGTATACCTTAAGTGGTATACTTAATGTAGTATGCCTTATGTGGTATACTTAATGTAGAATAGCTTATGTGGAATACTTAATAATCTTTGACTTCCACATTCTACAGTTATAAACGTTTCCAAGAATAGTTCTTATAAGGAGATTTTAATAACTTTAATATATTTATTTAAAAAGCATTTTAAATGTACTCTAAAGGCATTTTAATTCTTCAAAATCATAAAATAAAAAAATGTAAAGAAAAGAAAAAACAAAAGGAAAATTTTATAAGAATTAAAGGAATACAAGAAGAAAATTGTAAAAATGAAAAAAAAAAATAATTAGCCATCAGTTAAAAGAATAAATTAAACTTTCAAAAAATAACTACGAACAAAAAAAATCTCAATGGACAAAAAGGGGATGTGCCTCAGAAGGAAAAAGCAGATGAATCTCTTAAATTAAAACTTTTCAGAAAAATTCAGGAAAACTGTTAAAACAGACAAAACTCTTCAGTTTGTAAAAATTTTCTCTACTTTCATTTTAATTATTTAGAAGAATCAGTTACAATTTGAGGAAAAAATTAAAAAGAAGAAATACAAACACAAATGTAGTTTTATAAGAGATGATTTATTTTTAAAGGTTTAAACAAACTTTTAAATTCTAGAGGCATTTGAATTAAAAAGTTGGATACATTTTTAACACATTTTAATGCCCTAATAAAAAATTCACTAAAAAAGTAAGTAAAAACTTTTTCTGTCCCTCTTAAGTTCTTTTAATGTAATTTATTATTACTGTTTATACATAGTACAGATTAGTGTGATAGCCAAAAACCATGATAAATTGAAGCACCATTTCACAACCTTTTTGATCCGCGACCCAACCAATTTGATGGACTATTCACCTCGGCCCTACCTCCGTGGCCGTGCCTCGTATAGGCACTCGATTTCGGCACCGGAGGTATAAGATTGGCAGTCCGGGCTATGCTCTAAGACATATGAATTTTATTTCTTAGTATTTTCTCCCCACAGCACAGAGCTTTTTGGTTCTCTCATGGGGACTAGTCCTATACATTACAATATTTATTTTAATAATTTGCTAAAATTATTGTATACTGATTTCAATTGTTAATTGTTTATTGTTACAATACTTTAAAGGATTTTTATTTTTAAAAAAAGTTGTATTAAAAAGATTTTGCCAACTTTAATTAATTCTCTTTGAGGATAGTAGATGTTCCCACAAGGCAAATACCCTGATAGGGCGAAAGGCCTTAAAATGGGCAATTTATTTTTTATTTTTATTCATTGTGTCCCAATTCTTATGCGTCATACATGAGCAAGTTTTGTGGGCTTAGTATTTTGTTAGATTTGGAATGATGACCTAAGTAATTGATAAAACAGGTACTAACAGAGAATACAACTTACTGTATTACTAGAATAGTAAATCATTATTTTCTAATAATATTTAATATAAATTATTATACACAGTTGCTTTTTTTGTCGGAGCACATGTTAAATTATAAATTAGCTAACACAGCGAGCCAGACATTTTTTCAGTTTAGCTTTGGGTTTGGGCTTTGGACTGCTTGACTCCAGACTAGAATTATGGTTTTGCCTTCATTCTAATTTTATTTTTAAGGTGGGTAAAAAAATTCTAGGGCCGACAATACCCTCAATAACTTTTTCCACAATTTAATAGACCAAGGAAATGTAAAAGTACAGAAATGAACCTATATAGAGCCGTATGTATATATATATATATATATATATATATATATATATATATATATATATATATATATATATATATATATATATATATATATATATTGAAAAACGGAACGCAACTGTCAAATGCAAGAGGGATAGCCGACCTAAGTTCTTGTCAATGTTTATTGAAGTTTAAAACATGATTAAACAAGAGAATAAAGTTAATGAAGTATTGTTGTTATATTTCCAAGTACAAGTATTTTTTTTTTCAACTTCTACAACTTATTTTATACAACTTAAACAAGTAATTTTATTCAACAATATTATATTTTTACCAATCATTTTCTCAGGACCCAGTTTTGGTTCGACAAGACATTATATTGTTTTATCCATTTCAAGTGTTGCCTGTTATAATATAATTACATTTCAAAGAATGTTTATATTATGTTTATTATAAATATGATGTAAATAAAATTATTTAAATTAATGGCTACGGTAGTCTGCCTCAGTGGCCGTGATCGTAAAGGCGTTCGATTTCGGCACCGGAGGTCCGGGGTTCGCAGCCCGGGCTATGCTCTAAGATTTTATGAATAGTATTTGTATTAAAAAGATTTCGCCAGCTTTAATTAATTTTTAGAGTGTAGTAGATGCGACCCACCTGAGGTGGTTCCCGCAGGGTGAAACCCTGATGGGCCGAAAGGCCCTAAAACGGGCATTTTATTTTAATGGTTACGGTAAAAGAGGACAAACTACCATCAGTATTAAGCTTTTGTTTATCCATTATTGAATAGTAATTCAATAATTGGTAGACAAGGGTAGTTTCAATAATACGGATGGTAGTTTGACCTCTTTTACTATAGTCATAAGTTTAAATAATTTTATTTACACCTATATAAAGTAAATTTAATCGAGTACGATGCAATTTGGGTTAAGAATTGACCCATCCATTTGAATCACTCAACCCAAGGGTTGAGAATTGGTGACTTATAGGACTAAGTCTATAGGAATAGGACTTACACGTTAGGAATAGGAATAACGTTTTTAACCCCTCCCCTCTTCCTAAGGTAAATGTTTAAAATAAGTGAGGATATTAAAAAATAATGTGTGGTTTAATTCTAGAGTAACCTAAAGATAGTATGTGCATAGGTGTTTCAAACAAGATAGCACCAAATGTTTAAAATCTCTTTTATGTTCTTTTTAGCACCATAAAATCATGCCACATGGCACTACCAGCTTTCTTTTAACAACATGTTTTGTAACTTTTTTTTAAAAAACTTCCCTCAACCAAATAATAATTACCATCACTGTTTCCTTACAAACCAATATGCTTGTGGACTTTATAAAAAATCACTTATTTGTCACTCATTCAAAATAATTTATAAACTTACTTTAAAACTCAAATTAAGTTAAGAGAAATATTTTTTATCTATTAGTTATAAAATAAAAAAAAAACATTCATCAACAGATATTATTAAAATAAATAGGATGGGCACAAGACATTTATCCACTGATTCACAAATCTGGAAGGGTATCAGTTGGTTCTTGAATAGGCCGACCAGAGAAGCCACTGGCAACCCCCTCTTTTAATAATTAAACAAATCCTACCCTATATAATATATCCTACCCTATGTGATAGAACATAAATGTGTATAGACACTTTCATACACTTTTTTTAGTTAATTTGAGTGTAGTTCAACCGAAGCTAGCAGCTTTTATATACAATGAAACTAATGGATGTATAATTCAAAGTTCATTTTAACAAAAATGTTTGTTTTGTTTATAAATGTATGTTTAACTTTATTATAATTGGACTAATAGTCCATTAGAAATAATAAATAAATAACCGCTGTAGAGAAATAAACAACAGATCACCTTTTAATAAAAACGGAAATGGAATATAAAAGTTATTAATAAATGCATTTTTATTTAAATTTAGAAAATAGACAGCACAAAAAGTTAACCAACTGGAAACCTACATGTCCTTAAAACCCAACTCTTTGTGATACAAATTTAAATATAAACGGACATTTACATAATAAAATTTAAATTTAAGGGTTTAATTATTTTCAAACCATTATAAGAACATATAGTCTAACTAATAAATTGCATAAAATATTGCTTAAAATTTAAAGAAACAAACAAAATTAACTTTTTGCCAAAACCTCTGTGGTTACAGGGTTATTTGGAAAAGTACTGTGTTAATGAAGAGATTTAAAGATAAAAGCAATTTTTCATGACTATTCTATAATATTTTTCATGAAGTTTTAACTCTCTAGCATAAATACAGCGGAAGTTGAGAGTGACAACGCCAGACAAATCTCATGATGTAAAAGTGTCAAAAACCGTGATGAGAAAAAAATGAAATCCCCACCCTGATTGATATCCCATCCCTTTGTGATGAAATCGTAGTTTCAGATTTTTATAGTGAACAATACTTTTTTCTATCTACCTAAGGTAGCAGATGAGGAAAAATAAAAATTGCTTTACATGCTAAATATTTTGTTTTTAAATGGAAATTCAATTCAATTCAAAAATCCTTTATTTCGTTTATAATTTTTTAACTATAATACAATATACATATAAATTGTCTTAATACTAAGAATAAAAGATTGCATCACCACAAGGCTAAGCCTGAGAGTGGAGGAGCATTAAAAATTATCAAAAGAGTGAATCAACTTGATTATAATAATTTATTATAATCATAATCATTATATATCGTATAATAATTTATATTCTTGATTCAATCAAGAATATAAATTATTATACGATAAAATTAAAAAAAAAATACTGAATTCTACATACTGAATTATCAAACAACAACACTTAAAGACTAATAGACTAAATGGTCTAAAACGAATAAAAAATCAATTTACCAAGCTTCCAACTATATATTAAGTCTTTTTAACGGTACATAATTATAAAATAACAACAATAAATAAACTATTACATATTAAAAACATAACACAACCACATACAAACAAGCTCTGTATTTATATCATTGAATCACCTACAAGCAAGCACTGTATTTGAAGCACTGTATCACCTACAAACAAGCTCTGTATTTGTAGCACTGTATCACCTACAAACAGAGCTTGTTTGTAGGTGACAGTGTTATGATTTTTAATATGTAATATTTCATTTATTGTTATTATTTTATAATTATGTACCTTGAAAAAGACTTAATATATAGCTGAAAGCTTGGTAAACTGACTTTTTATTATTTTTAGACCATTCCTACCTCAAAATCAGGGTCAGGCAGAAGACCAGTTTAAAAACCGAGCGATGCCCCTTTTATTTTCTATTCTTGTTGTTACCAATTTTTATCTTTGGTTCCTTTGTAAAAAAAAAAATAATAAAGGTGTTATTTATTTATTTTTATTTAAAATAAAACTTATAATTCTTAATACTGTGGTATCTAACCTTTTAATATTTTATTAATAATAAATAAATAGTCATGGCCCAAATATGTAGTTTTGAATGTGTTTTGACAATTAAATAATACATCTCTTATAATCTAAGCCCCCCACCTGTGTGATTTTAGTACACGGTAACCTCACAAAAATATCCTATGTAAAGTAATTTAAAATTTCATTTCATTTCATTATTAACACAGCGGTCAAATTGTATACACCTCGTCTAGCAGGTTACATGAATATTTGGCTTTTACTTTGACATTCTGGTCGGATAATTCTCAAAGCAATGTTAAAATTATATTATTTTCATGATTTCATGTTATATTAGTCAAAGTATCATAATGTCCAACATTTCAATGTTAGAAACTAGAATGTTAATATCTTGTCATGGACTTCACAGAGAGATTGGATAAGGTTTTACATCATGTTTTTGTTTCCATCAATCCTTTGTTTACCTAGAGTAAACTTGAACAAGACCTTTTTACTTTATTAACTTTGCATAGACCTTTTCTCCTTTGTCCGTATCTTTTCATCCATTACAGAACAAGCTCTGTTAATTGGTACGTTACTACGCTGTGGATTACTCATAACATCAAACTACAAATTCCGTCTTTTCCACAAGAATATCTATATTTAAATAGCAGAGCCGGCTTTCGGCTTTCGCCATCAACTGTGCCTAACAAGATTTTGTTAGGCACAGTTGATGGCGAAAGCCGAAAGCCGGCTCTGCTATTTAAATATAGATATTCTTGTGGAAAAGACGGAATTTGTAGTTTGAAGCTCTGTTAATTTTATCCTCTTATATTAAATGCTTCATTGTTACTAATAACATGCAGTTGAAAAAAAAGTCCAAGTTATGCCCTAATAACTAATTTAAATTGTTGTATTTAAAAAATGTTGTTCTTAAAATGTTACAACCTAAATAATATTTAAAAAGATCATATTTACAAAGTGAAACTAATCAATAAACACACACGAAACTGGAGAGATAGAAGTAAAAATGATAAAAATTATTTTTAAGAAGTACATACATAGAAAAGGTTGAGTAACATAAAATGGGATGTTGTACTAAGTGCATGTTAGAGGTCGAAGTCTACCAACATGATCAATAGAATATAATATTCATTTTGATGTATTTGATAGAGGTATAATGTTAGAATTAATGAATATTAAAATCATAAAGGCTAGCCAATATTTCATCGTTAAAAACAACAATGGTTATATCTGGTCAAAGACTTCCGAGAAATATTGTATAAGGTTTTACATGTTTTTGTACCTATCGATAATTTTTACTTTTCCTCATTTTTAACGTAGGTATATAGGAAAAGTATGGTGTTTGCAAAAAATCCGAAACAGGGATGTCACCGGAATTATCCGTTTCAAGCGTTTTTAAGGAACCTACTAAGTGGTTTTCACAATGTTGTCTGTCTGTTTATGTATGTGTATGTGTGTGTGTGTGTGACTGTTATCATCGTAGCTCCCAGTGTATTTATGCTAAAGAGTTGAACCTTTGTACAAAAATCAGTCTACCGTTGTATTTGTTCTATTTAGAAAATAATTTCTTTTATGACGTCATTAACCCACAATAATGACTCAGCAAAAATTTCGAAACATCATAAAACGCGAAAAATGATGCGATCGGGATAAGATTTGGTACACACGTAGCCATGTATAAGACGAAAATATGTGCTAAGTTTCATCTCATTATCTGAATTAGTTCAGTATAAATGTAACGACTTGTTTATTCTGAGGATGAGCGAAGCGAGTCCGAAGCAGGGAGGATGAGCGTAGCAAATCCGATGTAATGAGGAAAAGTTCCGAGGTACCCCGTACCCGAATTTTTTGTTTACCAAGAGTAAACTTATATGACATAAATAAAATATGAATTCAATAAATTTGTTATACTTTTTTTCCAGCACGGACTATCTTAAGTGACCGAAATGAAAACACATAATCGATGAAGTCATAAATACAAAATTTAGAAATTGAACCGGAGAGGGGGGAAGTGGAGCAAGATGACGTTATTTACAGTTTTTCACATTCTGAATCAGAAGTTATTTTTCAGTTAACTTAGGTACCAATGCTAAAAGACATCAGTAGCGAGGTTACTGAAAGCATTTTTATTTAAAAACAATTAATAAGTACGTTCAGCATACTAAATCCGAAGTACGATAGTTAAATACGCTGTAAGAACCATACGGAGGGAATACAATTACATACGCTAGAACTAGGGAGATGGAATCTACATCGATCCCCCGATACGCTGTATGTACCTTCAAGGGCGATCTTACTAAAAAAAAATATTACCTTCTTGACTAATTATTATTTCATTTAAATATTACCGTTTAAAATCAAATAACTTTATTTTGTTTAGTGTAACTTAATTATTACGCAAAGAAATTAGTATTTAACTCAATATATTTTTTTATTCTAACTACCTTATAACCCGTGTCAACTTTCACAATTAAAAGACGCGATGTTTTGGCAAGATCAGTTACAACGTCATTTAACTCGATCGACTAAACAAATACGGTGCAAGAACCAGATCGTATTAAATGCGTATGGAATACGATCACCTGTTAAATGAGGGCCAAAGAGTCCACAATAAGCAGAGCAAGCCTTACAGTCGATACATTCGCTTAAACGGCAGAAAAATTATAATTCACTGATAACATGGCAAAATGCCATTTAACAAAAAAATAACTCAATACTTTCAATAATCGTTATTATTGGCTTCCTGCCTCGGGCAGGAAGCGGTCCAAGGGTCCGACGTCGCAGACAAGGGCATTTGTTTTGAGTATTAAAAGATTTTAAAAAGTTGTTATCTACTTACGGCTGCAAAATTAGTCATTAATAGATAATACTCTACCACCTAGGGCTTTATGGTACACTTAGATATAATGGTAAAAATAAAAAAGTCAAAACACCCTAGAAAGAGAAATTAATGAGTTGAGGTTATTTTGTTGCAGGTTATAGAGTAAATCTCGGTGTTTCCCGTTGGGTAAACATGATTATTATTCATAATGATATTTCCTCTACGTTATTATTTAAAATTACGAAATATTAAGTATTTAACATTTTTATAAAGTACCAAATAAATATATTTTTAAATAAAATGTTGGCAACACTGATATTTATGGTTTGTTTACTATAGCTTTTTATGACTCGTCATATTTTTAGAGTTTGTTTCGTCACTTCTTTCATTTGTTGATTTATTTTGTTTAAATAAAGTTAAAAATCTAAAACATTGTAAACAATTACTTAAATTTTAAACAAGGTAAACTAACCTTAATTTCTTTTCTAGTGTTCCGTACCTGAGGTACCTGCGGAACAAGTTATTTTGTAACTTCATTAACCCCCTAGAAATATGCATACTTGTAATTTTATTTGATATCTATATCCCTCAATACATCGATGCATTTCTGGTCATTATTAATTGTGAACTTACGACTTCACCGTTTGGACTTAGCATTACAGCTTTAATGGACTCATATCTCCTACCAGGCTTCCATGAACCACGTTACTCCTCAAGTAGTCTTACCTGCTCTTCATCAAGTATCTACTTGACATGCCTAGTCCCGGAAAACCCCCTAGAATAATTGGAAGTTGGATAACCTGATGAAATAACCGTCGTTTTCAAATCTAGATAGGGTTGTATGTATCGCCATATTGAAAGTGTGGAAATCCACCAAGTATGTTTTGTGTGAAAATCAAGTTATAATTAGTTTTGATATCCAAAGTTATATATTAAAACATCAAATTTAAGTACCGGTATTATATATATCCGTATCCGGTCTATACTCATCGGAATTCAAGCAGGTTATCTTTCAACTCCAGGAGCTCTCTTAAACTTCGTCATCTACGACTTCGCTACTTAGCTCAGCCTTTTGATAGTGTTAATTAGTTAGCTACGAGTTAAGCTCACTCCCTTAGTCAATAAGGTTTACTTATTTTAATCAAGCATATATTTCAAAATACATTTTATACTTTATGAGTTTTTTTTTTTTTTTTTAAACAAATATCTTTATTTATTAAATTAATATACAAAGTAAAAGTAAAAAATTATACATCTTAACTTAAATTTAGAATAAAAATTAGTGATAAACATAATATAAAAAGCTCCTACTTTAACATCCTAAGGACATTGTGCTGTAGGAGTTGTTCTGTGCTTAGATGTGTAAATTAGTTGTACACTAATTTACTATAATAATAACAATTGTAAACATTTATGCATAATTCCTTGTTCTTTACCTGTGTAACCTTCCTACTATTTAAAAGCTCTATTTTACGCCTACTTTACAGTCCTATATAGGCTTCTTTCAAGTATTTATTCCTGTAGCAGACCGAGCCTCAAATTACTGAGCTCTCCGTGCGGAATCATCTAGTTCATATTTTTATCCTCTTTAAACCCGTAACACCGCTATTGAAATGAAGTTATATTGCAAAACTACTTTCAAGTGCTACTTTTTAGTATGTAAACTAATTATAGACATATATAGCTGTATTTTTACTTTTCCTCATTTATACCGTTGATACACACACACACACATATATATATATATGAATATACATATAAATATTATGTATATATATATATATATATATATATTATATATATATAATATATATATTATATATATATATATATATATAATATATATATATATATATATATATAAGACAGTTCAGTTCAACAACAATTATTAAAAATGTTTGGTATTCCCTTTTAAAATGAGAAATACGCAAAATAAAACAGAAACCAGAAAAGTTTTAAAAATAAACCAATCAAAACCAAAAAACTATTACATCCACTCTTTTTTTCCATTTCCATTAAACTAAGAAACAAAAAATTGCAACTTAAAAAAAGACATTGCCTCAAGCCAATGAACGATATTTTCACTGCGGAAAGTAGCTTTTAAAATATTTTCATGGAAATATTAGGAGAAGGAGGTGCCTAAAAAGAAAATGAGATGTCTAGAAGAAATACTCTGAAATCATCCATTATCTCATCTGAATGCTGAATTACTTTTTTTACTTAAAAATTTTTAAACAAAAAAGTTTGGGATGATCGCTTTAAAACCACTTATAGCCTGGAAAACGGATCAAAAATTTTAGATATTTATTATGGTTATAACCAAAAACATGTACCTCAAAAATGAACTAAACCATAGATTATTATCTATCCATCGCGAATAATTACATCATTTTTATATCATAAAAATGAACATTTTTACAGAGCATTAAATATGAATTAAATTAGCATGGAAGATTTGTGCCATGCTTGACTGAGTATTTAATACTATAATTTTTATATTTTTTATGAAAAGTTTACAAAGGACATATAATTTATATATTTTTATATTTGCAGGGAACAAATGAAGGAAATGAGCAGATAAGCTTTGTGCCATATTTTGTGGCAAAATATTTTAATAATAATAATTTGAGAAAAAGGTCTCTTTTTCACGGCATAATCCGCTTTAATCTTTCCAGGGTCGTCCTAGGGGTTAATTACGTCACTCCCGATCTAATTTAGAGTTTGACTGAGTTTTTTCAGCGTTTTTACTCAACTAGAATAAATAGGATTCATTCAAACGAAGCTAATATAAATTAAGTTATGTATTTTATAGTAGAGGAAGAGAGATATAAACGACAGTTGCACCTTACAATAACAATTGAGAAAGAAATAATATCCTGAAGTCCATAAAGTTTTTTTTATTCATTACATGTCAAAGGTTATATAACCCACGGGATGGATAAACCCTTCGAGACCCATCAACCCATGAACAGAGTGTCTTGTAGTAAAAATCAATAAAATTGCAAGTCTATTAAGGGACCTTATCAGATAAGGGTATGATACCTATAATATGTAATAAACCGAGTTTTGTGTTGACCATTTGGCCATTTTTGGCCCTGTAACAAACTATAATATCAAATTGTACCCTGTATTTTTTATTACATATTTTGATTCTATGACCAAAATTTCAAAAATTCTATTTCCTAGATGTCTCTCGCACATCTAGTGTGTCAACTATTAATATTTTGCAAAACTCGGTATTATCATATGATATATGTTTTGCTTGCAAACATTTAAATAGGCTTAAATCGAAAGGAGTAGTGATTTCATTTCCAAGAACGATTTCTGTACCATATTTCAATTTTTAAATATTTATTTTTTTAGAAAAAAAAAATGTATGATCGTCCATTTCTATAATTAAAAGCGATAGTTTGCCTCCTTAGTTTATTTATATTATTTAATAGTAGCATTACAATTACAGGAGGGGTTCGGACTTTCCCCGTAACCATGAAAATATTCCTAAAAGAATAATTTCAAAGTATGAAATTCAAAATGTTCCTAAAGACTTGCTTTGTACGCATATTGATAGCCTCCATTTGCACTGCAACCAGAGGTCAATTGTATACTTGTACAGTCCCCTCAATTAGTTCAGGTCAAAATAATTTTCTCCGGACAAGGTCCAGGATCTTTCCTAACCAGTGATTAATTGGTAGATTCAAACTTGGTAAGATTGCTGCTACCAAAGTTGGATAACCTATGAAATCCTAGGGCCTCGCAAATCAGAAGTATGTAAAAGGAAGTTTCAGTATATCAGATTCGTAAAGCCTACACACTGGATTATCTTTAAAGATACCAATGGTATAAAAGCGTTTACAAAGGTACTTGTTAATAGTCCAGCTACTTTTCTGAGATCCTTTCAACTTGAGGATCAACTTAATCTCCATCTAGATTGAGGGGATCCTCAATCAGCTTGGCATTGGGTCCTTTTAACATGAGCTTGGTGTCCCTCTCGCTAGTGGAGAGGGACACCATTTGCCATTTGCTCTAATGCCATTGCTCAGGTAATAGGTTGAGAGCCAATCTTCGACTAAACCCTTGGCTCTAGTTTTGGGTGTGGCTATTATGGGTTCAGGGCCAACTAAAGTAGTCTCAGGATTCTTTTCAGCAAGGGTGTCTCTTAATTTGCTTGTGATCGTGCACACATAGCCCAGACCGCTTCATCGTCGAGTGACAGGGTCAAAAGGTTTTGTAAGCACTCACAGACAAGCTTAGAGTTAACTTTGTATGAATCCAGAGCTTTCATGGCAGCTTGGCTGTCAGTAAAAATGAAGTTTTGATTAAGATGTTTTTAATAATATCTATTAAGCACGCATTAATAGCTAACATTTACTCCTGAAACACTGCGGGATACTTTGAAAAGAAAAAAAAGGAGGTTTTGAGATGAGTATTAGCCTTATACAAGCCACCCACTAACAGGGCCACAGTCCATCTTGGACTGTGATGGATAAGGATCCATCAGTGTACCACATATTTTCACTAGAGGATTGAAGCATGTCTCCAGAAAAACTTTCACAACTTTGTATGAAGGGATGTTGTCACGAATGAGAAGTCATGTAATAACTATACTTCTACTATACTAATAACTATACTTGAACATGTAATTCTATACTTGAGTTCATATCAAGTATAGAACTCTAAATCTCATATTAAGATAATAAGATATTTGACCTGACTAGACAGCTTAAGTCGTCATCAATGACTCGACAAAAATAAATAAATTAATAATAATGCAAATGAATCATTAACACTGTTTTATCTCTCGACATACTTAACTTCACAAACGACTTTTCGAGAAGAAAATTCACTGAAAATGATTCGAAAGTAGAGTAACTCATAAAATGGTTAAGATGTAAAGTGTAGCTCTTAACTAATGACAAGAAGCAGATTTCAAAGGGAAAATCTGAGACAAAAGAAAAGCTCGAGACCCTGCAGACATCCTACTAATATAATTAGGAAAACGCAATTCAACATCATTTTCTATAAGAAAACATCATAAATTACTCTTCAAAGTCAACATTTTTGCCTAGCACTAACGTACGTTATTAAATTTTTTAATTGTGACACTCATAAATTTCTCAAGCGTTAATTTTAACTTTTTTTTTCAAATTATTAAATAAAAATATTAAATGAAAAGTATTATTTACAGTTCAAAAGTTAAGTTAGATTAAATTAAAACCTACATATGTCAAACATTAATTAAAAATAAGTAAAATTATAAAAGTATTGATAATCAATTACAAAATTAAGATTTTATTAATATGGATTAAATTACAAATTTTAAAATAATTATGTAGAAGAATTATTTAAAATGGTATTTTATTAAAAATAATTATTCCTACTAGTCAGTTAGCGGTAATTGGAATCACTTGCCCATTACACATATTTTTTTTTATTGAAAAAGGGTTCATTTTATATAAAGAACAGGTCAAAACATTTAGATACTGTAAAGCAACTCTTAGCCAATCAAAACTTGTAACGGGAGGGGGGACCAATCTCAGAGGGGGTGATATTTCACAAACCTTTAATGAACTTCGGCCGAAAACTACTTTTTCAGACGAGGCTAGATTTTTCCCCCTGGAAAAAATGTAAGGAGGAAATTAAACGAGAAAATTACTGCGCTACACCCAGGTACTGTTCCATCATTTGACATTCGTCATTATTGATGGCTCAACATAATGTCATGTCCCAATCTGTTTCGTTACGTCTATCTCATCAGAGCGCCGAGACAACCTGAACTGAATCTGCCCTTAAAATTCCGAAGAATATAAAGTGAAATATTTACCAGAAGTGAGCGGTGTTCTCTTACTTCTATCATGCTTGACTAGTAAAACATATATCATATATGATACTACCAATTTTTAACTATTTACATTTATTAGAGATACATATATTGGAGAAAAATAAGGTAGCATGCTATAATAAACAAGTAAAGTAAACTTGCCTAATAAATTATAAAAACATAACTGAATCTTTTATGCAATCTGAATGTTATATAATCTGATATTCATTAACTTTTATAGGTTTCCGCGTTTATAGTCTTGGTGGCTTAGGTATGTCCTATTATTATGTCCTAAAATGAGAAGAAGCATTGCGTTAGCAAAAATGTAACACACAATGTTTTCATCAAATGTCTACGTTTCAGCATCTGCAGATCCAAAACCTTTTGGTGTCTGTACGTATGTATAAGTGTATGCTTGTGCACATTTCTTGTGAAGACGCTACAGCTCAAAAACGGCTAATCCAATATCAATGAAACTTCACAATTCAACGAAGTCAAGCCGTCCTATGGTAGGAAGAACTGATTAAATTTTATGGGTTCATTCTACAGAGTTTATCTAACTTTTAAAGAAATAAAAAATCCCAATTTTTTTATTTTAAGTTTTTTTATGATATTTTGAAGTTATTGGAATAGAATGAGACCTCACCATTGTGGTGAGGTTATTTAATACGCTTTTATAGCGATATTTTGGAAATATCAACTTTTAAATTGTCAAACTTTGACTGCCAAAAACTTTTGATCTTACTATTATTTTTGGACGTACGACATATTGTCAAATAGCGTGACACATATCAAAATTAAATTCCACCAAAGTTTCATTTTGATTTTGAACGCTATTTTGAAAATATTGACTTTGGAATTTTCAAACTTTGATGGTTTATAACTTTCAATTTTCTTTTTGATAGCTTAACCAAGATAGAATAAATATTGCAAATTCCATTGCAATATATTATTTATTTCATATAGCGAATTTCCTTTGGAAAAAATGGGACAGGCGTCATGGCGTGAGTCGGACCCGGGAGCGACGACCTGAGCGACTTCAGTCCCTGATGACGAGAAAAAATAGGTTTTGCGAAGCTTCATATGTGCTATATATGTATATATATATATATATATATATAATATATATTATATATATATATATATATATATATATATATACAAATACGCAATACCAAACACAATAAAGATAATGACAGAAGTGTTTTTAAACAAAGTATCTCAATAAAGATACTAATACAATAAAATATTTTTTTTCTTATCAGTTTTTATGCAAAACAATCATCGAAAAAGTTTAAAAACATACTTCTAATATATAGGTTCTCTACAAATACATTTAATGTCGGTGCTGATGCCTTTAAAAATAACGCGTGATATAAAAATATTTCCATTAATTTAAAATAATAATAAAATGTTAAACCCATCGTGTCTCCTTAATAATTATATTTTTTAAACAAAATATTAAGAAACCCTATTTTAATTAAAGTGGTAACAAAAAAAAGCAATAAAATGTTTTATTCAATCCATTATTTGAATACTCCATTAAAAAGTCAGCTAAGGACTTATCGATAAAATAAAGTGGACTGTTACAGCAAACTTAAAAAGACTTTACAGCCTGATGAATATTCAATAAAACACTCCCGAGGCTATAAATTGATAAAGTTAAATAATAGCAACTTTTCAATTTTTTTTACAATTCTTCTTTAACCCTCGCATCTTTATTTTGTTCCAGCTTTTTACCTCTATTTCTTCTTTAAATATGACAGTAATAAACGAACTTTGAAGAAATAAAAATAATACGACTAAAAATCATATAGTGAAGGAAGAAAAGGTAAAAAATCAAGGGACAATTTTTAATTATTTATGATGAAAGAGGGATTAATTAAATGTCATACATAGACATACAAAGCAGAGTTAATCTTTATTAACACAGCAAAAGCATATTTTTTAAACTTTTTCTAGGAATGAATGAATTACTTTTTTTCATTCTTTAATTATTCCAATATTGATCAAATACGAATAGTTATAATTGTAAGTCAATTTTTATTTATGAATATTCAAAACGAAAAGAGACCGTTGCAGTTTTAAACCTTTTTATTTTTAAGATAGTGTAACAGAAAAGTCATTATTGAAATAAAACAGTCTCTACTAATAATGAGTTATATTACTTGAATTTCCACAAATCATTTTTCCTAATTAGAAAAGTTATTGTTATAGAAAAAAGACGTTAAAAGAAGAACAACCTTTTAGACCTATCATGGGCAAAAGACTAAAAGGCGCTCAATTTCATAAAATGTCCATGATTGAGAGATCTCAAGCATGGACATAAAATTGAGATAAACTTACGTTAGATGAACAATCTTTAACTTTTACCCTTTTATACGGGGATCTGCAAATAAATTTCTTCATCCTTTTAGCGAATTGTTCCTAGACGTTTCTATGGGACACGATAACCTAGACGTTTCTATGGGATAACTTTCGAATTGTTCCTAGACGTTTCTATGGGACACCATAACTTTCGAATTGTTCCTAGACGTTTGTATGGGACACCATAACATTCGAATTGTTCCTAGACGTTTCTATAGGACACCATAACTTTCGAATTGTTCCTAGACGTTTCTATGGGACACCATAACTTTTGAACGCTATCACGGATCGAATAAAACATAGTACGAAAATCGACCTCGTTAATGTCCCGAACCCTATTGTTTATGAAATATGTCTGATGTCATTAACCCACGAAAATGACAACCAACAATCAAAATATCATAAAACTATTTCGAATTTTCATGATCGCGCTGAAATTTTATACACATGTGCTAATATGTACACTTAAAACAAGTATGTAGTTTAAAAATTTTTATCAGCATTCATTCTCGTTTTATTAATTGACATATATAATATAATGTTAACAAATTACGTTTTTTGACTAATACATTTGAAAATTCACTTATATCTTAATTAGGAAAAGAAATAATGAAGACAGCAGTCCGAGTTTTGTTAGATAAATTTATCAGAGCTTTCGCAAAAGCGATGCTTGGCATCCTCAGTGAATCTAATAACAAGCAAACTCGAACTGCTGTCTTTATTATTACTTTTCCTACTTAAGATTTATCACAGTCCATTAAACTTAATTCTTCACTCTTATCGTTGGTCAATTATACAGGGTGGAACATTTCACTTAAACCAACATTAAACCATTAAAATCATGGTGAACACATGGTCCTAGACTAACGAAAATGGTCTCTACTCCTAGTAAGTCGACCACCCTGAGTTCAAATTCACCAAAAAATGTTGGTAATTATTACCCAAATGTGGTAATTTAATTACCACTTTTCGTTTTTTATTGGTAACTTTAAAAAGTCAAATTGTACTATACCATGATATAGACTAATTTAGAAACTACATTATATTTTGAGAAATTTGATACCAATATCACAACATTCCAGTTATTTTTCAACCAGCTATCGATCGACATACAAGACATAAATTATTACCGGCATTTTTGGAAACAAAATGTGCCAACCTAAAAAAATGGTTAAAGCATGGTCCTAGACTAACGAAAATGGTCTCTACCCCTAGTAAGTCGACCACCCTGAGTTCAAATTCACCAAAAAAAATTGTTAATTATTACCCAAATTTGGTAATTAAATTACATCATTGTTCCAAAAATGCCGGTAATAATTTATGTCTTGTATGTCGATCGATAGCTCGTTGAAAGATTACCGGAATTTTGTGATATTGGAATCAAATTTCTCAGGATATAATGTAGTTTCTAAATTAGTCTATATAGTACAGTTACCAATAAAAAACGAAAAGTGGTAATTAAATTACCACATTTGGGTAATAATTACCAAAATTTTTTTGGTGAATTTGAACTCAGGGTGGTCGACTTACTAGGGGGTAGAGACCATTTTCGTTAGTCTAGGACCATGTGTTCACCATGATTTTAATGGTTTAATGTTGGTTTAAGTGAAATGTTCCACCCTGTATAAACAAGTAATATGACAAACTAATAATAGGACAACAATCATGTGGACGCAAAGCGCCCCCCAGCGTCTAGACACTAAGAAGCGGTCAAGAGGCCGAAAGCCTCTTTCTTGCCGAAACCCATAAAAAATAACTCAAAAATAAGTTATGGACAGGACATCAAATATGACTTATACAACTTTGGTATTGGAAAATATCAACAAATAAATCTTTAACGAAGCCACAGAATTTTAAATTTAATCTGATTTTTTTTGCAAATACGAGTATTTAAGCATTTTTTTTTCTAATTTTGGTTAGGTGATTAAAAAAATTGGGCACAGGGTACCTCGATACTCTACACAACTTCAGGCTCGCTACGCTCGTCCTCAGAATGTCATGATTATCCATGATTAATGATTATGGTTGTATCACTTCGGTCTTGCAGCGCTCGACCTCAGAATATACTGGTTATGCATGAAAAGGATAATTATGATGGAACATTGGTTTCGAATTTTTAAGGTGAACACAATATTTTTCCTCATAAGTACGGTAACAGGTGAGGAAAGGTAAAAATGTTTTCAAATCTTGGAAACAAGGGTTTAAATTTGCAGAATGGTAAGCATCGTTTATAAAATAATAGATATAACAAATAATAATATAATAGATTTTTGTATGCTTCTGTTATAAATATATTCTTTATTACTCTATTGCATACGCAGACAGGTATGATAATATGAATACCTCCTCAGGGATTACTAGACTGACCTATTAAACACAGGATCGATTAAAGCCAGAATCTATATGCTATGCGGGTTTTGTCTAAACACTGTCCTTCCTTCCTTTCACTACTCACAAATCAACCTTTCACTTTATTGGAGGACCCACAAACCGGATTATTTAACCTTTTAGTTTAAGTATAAAATTTTATATCCATAATAAACAACAGGGGGCGTAGCTCAGATGGTAGAGCGCTCGCTTAGCATGCGAGAGGTACCGGGATCGATGCCCGGCGCCTCCAAATCAATTTTTTTGGCTTTAGCTAGTAATTAAAACTAAGTTATTAACAAACCAAATAATTTGATAATTAAAAAAAATATAATACCCAGCAGCTTTTTTTAAACGCCCTCTGTCTAAGAAAAGTATTATAACAGTAATAATATAATTATACTTTTAGACAGGCCAAGTACATTTATATGAGTGCTCCCCTAACCATAATAAATTTGAAAATACACAAGATATTTGACACAATATAATTGTGCGAGAGACACCTAGGAAATGTATCAAAAATTGCAATGCTACATCTGCGAACTATTCAATCATTCGACATTCGTCATCATTGATGGCTCGACATAATGTCATGTCCTACTCTGTTTCGTTACGTCTAACTCATCAGAGCGCCGACAGAGCCTCAACTCACTCTGACCTTCAATTAATTCCGAAGAATACTCGTATAATGTGAAGTATTTACCAGAGATGAGCGGTGCTCTCTTACCGCCATATCTGATACAAAAGATATATATGATTCGGTAGTATCAAATGATACAAAAGATATTATTAGGATAATTGAAGATTAAGCTTCCGTCGATAATAGCAGTTGACCGACAGCAAGTATCGACGATACCTGATTCTTCAATAACTTGTTTAACTTGCGGTAAATACAACCTCTTTAATTTTATATTAGGATAACAATCTATGATAACGTACAAATATTTTATAATCAAATTTGCTACAAAAATCAACCTTAAGGAAAGACACGAACCCAATTGAAACCAGGTTGTTGTGACGCCATAAAACCCGGTTTGCTGAGTCAGCAAAATTTACAGAAAATCGGAAAAATTCAGGATTAAAATTTTTCATTAGGAAAAAGGCGCTGAATCGAATAAATCCGGTCCGGAATCAATTCGATCACTGTAAGTGACCAAAAAGTCGAAAAAACATTATATAATACCGGAAACCTAAATTACGGTCGATGAAAATTAAATTTCGAGTAGGGTGTCATTTATAATGTTTTTGGGGGCGCTAATTCGAATAAAACCGGCCCGGAGCTGATAAAAATATTTTAAGTAACCAAAATATCCGAATTGACCAAAGAAACGGCGGTTAATTACCGGAAAACCTAAAATACTGCCAGTAGACAACAAATTTTAAAGGAGTCATTTTTGATATTTTTTGGGTCTATGAGTCAAGATGAAAATGGTGTCGATACGATCACTCAAACTACTTAACGCTAGGGTACCTGGGTTCAAATCCAGGTAAGCACGATAATTTTTTAACGTTTTATTTACATTATATAATTTAAAGGCAAAAATTAACCAAAATCAATAAGGCTCTGGTTCACATAGTGTAATTTTTTATACTTATGCCATAAAAGATTTTTTTTAAATAAAGTATAAACTACTTAACCTTTGGCATAAAATACATTGTTTAGTAAAGCAGTTATAGCTTAATATTATTGATTATAGTCACATGAGAAGGAAGTGATAACTATATGACAAAAAGTAATTACGGTAAAACGATACCAACTACATTTAGAGTCTAATCCCCCTCCCCCTTCTGTTTGGATTAGCAGTAATCTCGCATTACAAACTAATATGATATTAATTAATTTCAAACAAGGCTTACTACAGCATGTAGCAGGTATTTCAGGTAACGTTAATAAGATACAAAGAAGATTATATACAATACTATTAGATAAAATGCCTGGTTTAGGGCATGGCTAGCCATCAGTGTGTTAATCTTATTTAACAATAACTCCTAGTAAAACTAAACAAAGAGCTTAATATGAAACTAAGCTTTCTTATCTAGTTTCTAAAGAGAAAAAAGGAGGCTTCGCCTCGGCGTTTAAATTAAATTTTACCTCCATGTAACACCTCTTCCAGATTTAGTGAATTTTTGGTGTCAGTGGTGTGAAGCTAATGACGTCATACATATTTTATAAACAATAGGGTTAGGGATATTTATAATGTAGATTTTTGTACGATATTTTGTAAAGAAAAGTTTTAAGTGTCATAGAAATACACACACACACACACAGATATAATTAATATTATATATATATATATATATATATATATATATATATATATATATATTATATATAATATATATATATATAATATATTATATATATATATTATATATAATATATATATATATATTATATATATATATAATATATATAATATATATATATATATATATATATTTATATATATATTATATATTTATTATTAAATAATTAATTTTAAGTCACTACTTTGACCTTTTCGTATTATACCTAAAAGGTAAATCTTTTTTGGCTGCCAATATAGTTGTGCTAAACAGTTTAGGTTCTTTATTAGGAATTAGTTATTAATAAAGGAAATTAATATTTAAAATTTATATTTACCATTGTTGAGTTCGGCTGCAAACCAAACAGGATAGACGACAAGTGCCACCAATAAAAATATTACTGCAACAGAAAAGAAAAAATACAAATTAAATCGTGATTGAGAAAATAAATAATTTAAGATCGAAGGAAATGATCTGATAAACTAGAAAATCTAGATGTCTGAATCACTAGATTTTTTTGAAGCAAGATGGTTTTATTGGTATGTACAAACAATAAAGCCTGCTTCCTGATTCCACATAGATAGAAGTAGAGTATCTTTATAATTACAGTACAGACAACTGGATACTTAAAAGTGATTGGTCAAACTTAATCTTTTATTGGATTCCCAATAGAGAAGTATAGAATATAGAATGGAGTAGAAAAGCTTTATTTACATACAATTTTTGTTTTCTTATAAATACAGCATATAAACTACAAAGCCTACCTCATGGCCAACTCAGGGCCGTCAGGGGCAATGGAAAAGTGAGCTTATATGCTTGGAGGAGAGAGGGAAGGTGTTTTTTTTTTGTCGAAAGAAAGAACAATAAAAATTCAACTGATAACACCTGTTTACAGGTAGTCTAAAGAAGGGTACCAACACCAACCTAAGAAGAAAACATTAATTTATCTACTTGTCATGAATATCTATAAAAGAACTAAGTGCCTGAAAGACAAACAAAAAACATTAAAATCCAGCTAAGTATAATCGATTTAGTCATACAAAGCACAAATTTTAAGAATAAGGCAGTAGAATCTATACTTTGTTGACGAGAATAAAAACGTTAGAAATACAATTTGAAATGCTTAAAAACTTATAAAGAACCAATATTTATATTAGAATATAGTACCTAATTGAGGATAATATAACTTAATATTCCAACTTAATATTCGGAAGTATTACCAACTTTGTAATTAGAAAATTGAATGTTGTTAGGGTGGCAGCATTAGTTTAGATCACCAGGAAACCCATCAAGATATTATCACTTGATTGGCCCTATAGGTTAAATTTTGAAACAGTAAAACGTTTGAAAAAGTAACCTGACCACTTTCGCTTATAAATATAATCAAATAATCAGTACAAAATTTCAAATTGCTTATATAGTAGAACGTTAAACAAACAAATAAAAACAACCAATGTGAGGGAAGCCGAAATAAATTGATTTACTATAACCTTAACTCATTAATGAAGAAAATTTCAATGAGGTTATACAAAGCCATTGAGAGCCTTAAAAAGATGTTTCAGGCCTCTCAATGTATTGATATAGGCTATGCCTCCTCTAGTATATATATTTCTATGAGGAAGCCAGTCATGCTATTATCAGTAACGCTTCTTCTAATATAGATTACAAACAGTATGTAAATATGGTTATGGAATGCATGCAAATGTTATGTAAATATAATAAGTAAAATTTAAATAAAATTAGCTACTGACCAATAATATTATATCTTGTGCATTCAATTAAATACAACAAAATGTGGTTATCAACTTCAAAATTCAATAATGCAATTATTTTTTCCTTATTTTTCTCAGAATGAAAATTTGCGAAATTCATTGATGTTAATGAGCATGTAGTGTAGGATGATAAAAGGTATAAATTACACCGAGAGGGAGCGAAATAATCATTATTTTCTGTTAATATATTTCATCTCCCATTTATAGATGTATAGTCATAAAAATAGTTCCAATAAATAGGGTATAATAAGAATTAAAAATATTATGGTGTTTTGGACAGAAATGTAATAAAATTATAATCGTGCTTCGAATTTATTTTATTTGTATGACATATTTATATACATACATATAAAAGGGAGATTAAAATTAATACCAGACATGTTTGCCCCCAGTGGTAAGCATGTCTGGTATCACTAAAATTTATATTTCTTCCCTACATTAATCATTTTGGAAGCCAATTAAATTTTAAGTTTAACTCTGTTAGAGGAGCGCGGACAAATATTTTAAACAATTTGGTGGAAATGGTTAAAAAATTAAAAATTCCGAAAACAATTTTCATGGAGGGAAAATTATTTCAAAAATTACTCTTTAATAATAGAATAATATTTTGTGGAGTATTTTAATTGTCCGTATTCATTCATTTATAAATACTACACTTGAATTTTCACACAAGTGGTGGAAGGTAAGGGGAGTCGGGGGCTTCAAAATTTTACATTTTAGGCCAAAATATTTGTTTTTTCCGGATAGCTGATTTTACTCAAATAAAAGTTTATTGTTTATGTTCAAATAAATATAACTTTATAGTCTGGTAGCCCTAGGGTGGTTTCCTATACGTCGAAAGATATATGACCCATTTATATATGACCATTTGGTCATAGAATTAACAGGAGCATAGAGTAGAGTAAATAATCTACAAGTCTTGCGATTCAATCCAAGGCTGGACGACATGACTCAGATACATATTTTTACCAACATCACTTTATTTTTGAGTTATAGCCAATCAAAATATAAACTATCCCCTCTCTATACTATCTCTCACTCATTTAAACTACTCATTATATTTTATGTAACTAAATGTCTTGACGAACGGGACTAAAAAAGTTATATATATATATATATATATATATATATATATATATATATATATATATATATATATATATGTATGTATAAAGTCTTTATTAGAGAGGTTCCCCTTTTGTAAAAGCACCAACCAGCTCCCTTCTCATGAGTTCATACACATACTTAGTCACCTAGGAAGTCCATATTTTAAATTCTCCCACTGGAGAGCTTAAATTAAATAAAAACAAGGCTTTCTTTTTGTCATCACACCAATTGGTCACCCCACACCTGAGGGAATTCACCCCAAAATAAAAATAAAATACGCTCATCAATACACTGTTTAATGTTTACATTTGATTATTTTCCCATTTGGATAAAAAAAATACTCTGGGAGCATTGCACACAAAGCTTCTATTGTCATTTTATATTGTCCTATGAAAATTTTACTTTGAATACATCAAATATCCTGCCAGGCATGGCAAAAAAAACTCGTACTGTTACTATCAATTATATGGCCTATGTTAATTTCACTTTAAAAATACAAACCTATACTTTAATAATCTAGGTAGGTTTCTGCGGTTATTGTCATGAAGACATGTATTCCGGTCTCCGGTGGTGACCGCGTCAATGTATAGATGATGAGTCGGACGTTTCGCTTTCACTGCGGGAGGCATTTTCAAAGATGTAGGACATCATAGATGAAACCACGATGATAATTTTCTCTAAGATTCCCGTAAAATTCCATTATATCCGACCAAATACCTTCGAAAAACTCTTGTAACAAAACTTTTTCCAGATATACACGCTTTCAAACGATAATATAAGAATGAAATACATTTAATTAAATAAATTAACAATTATAATATTGTATAAGTAACTATTATTACTTATTGCAATACAGCCAACGATTTCAAGTTTACAAACTTCGGAACTACGGGCACAGAAATAACGGAGTTAAAACAAGTTATCCACGCCTCCATTCATATTTTTAAAGATAAATGTTAGGCATGCAAGAATTTGTCATCCAATCACATTTATTTATTGCCATATATGTGTTTACATTAAACGATCAAAAAGCTTATAAGCTTTTTATTAACGACATGTAAAGTATAAAAACAAATGAAATCGTCAACATTCTATTTGGTCAAAATATTTCGTAATCATTACTAAAAACGAATTCAAGGAAATATTTAACGTTTTTTATTTTCAATTTATTTACTCGAGGGAACCAAAAATAACTAAAAATTGACTAACCAAAGAAAAACTACATTATTGGTTATAATTTTCTGAATAAAAGAGAAAAATAAGAGAAAAATAAAATAGTGGGCTTTCTTAAGATCGTAAAGAAGCAGGCTTGTTATTGGAAGAAAACTAGGGTTGATACAATACCAAGAATTTGACCGAGTTTTCTTCATACAAACTAAAGGGAAAAATTCTCTTATACATTTTTAAGAAAGAATATTACTAGAAAAAAACGTATTATTATAAATTGCAAGTTAAAAAATTAGATTATAAGCTATATAAAAATGTTATGTCCGATTTACAGAATAGAAATAAATAAAATAATTTAATAAAGAATAAATAAATTCAAATAAAAAATTCAATTTACGTAAAATTGCAATATGTCAGGAAATCGTAAATATAAATATGTTATTGAATAATGTTAAACGTTTAAGTAGTTTAAACTATATTAAAAAAAAGTATAACGGTTTCGAAGGTTATCTTCGAAACCCTAAAAATTATTTGTAAGTTAATACTTGGTATTAAGTGTACCTTACTTGGAATAATTTTATGAAAATATAGCTTTATAATATATATATTTCAATAAGAATAATATAAGTAGCGAATCCGGTAGCTAAAGGGAAGAGCATTCGCCTTTCAGCCTGGAGGTCGTAGGATCTAATTCAGCCGGGGGAAGGACCTCAATGTAAGGTTATCCCTTGTACCGTACACTCGGGAGGTTTTGAATCCAAGGTCGGCCAACCTAGACAGGGTTTTACGTGGTTTCCATGGCTGCAATAACGCAAATGCGAGGTTGATTCCTGTTTCGTTCGAGACAAGTCTGGATCCACGTTTTCGTCTCTAGCTCACGAAAGTCAAGGTTCAGCGGGCTGATGGAGAAGAAGGTTGGAACAATACACAGATCCTTCCTACGTCCGGTAATTTAATCAGTAAAAGTAAAGCCAGTGGCATGAATAACGTAAATGACTAAAACGATGTGCTCGGTGCACACTAATGTCGGTGTTGCCAGAGTTCTAAGTTGGGAGACGATGAACTAGCACGAGCGGTGAGCCTAACTAGAGTCTTAAATACCTAATCTTAGAAGGGTAATTGTGATTAAAAAAAAATAAAAATAAATATAAATAAATATATGTATGTACTTAATTAATATTTTATTGTTGTAAATTTTTGTTAATAAATCACGTTTTCATTCATTCATTCAGTCAGGTGAAGCTAGAGGAGCTGATGATATTTATTAAACGTGGACGAGGCAAAGTAAGTATGTGTTCAAATTCCGTGAGGGATTAATTGAGTTATATTTGTGCGAGGGGAAACGCAATTAAATGACCCTACGGGTTTATGCGTTAAAAAAGTAAGAATTATAATATTAGTATAATATTATTATTACACATATTATACTAAAAATTATTATCATGAAACAGGTGACATGACAAGGGTTTGTTTACAAGTCTCAGATTTTGTTCTTAATGCTTTCAGAGTATAATTTGTTCTGATTAAAAAATAACATCTCTATTACTATAATAATTGTATCAGCTTGGGTTAATAGTAGGATGGTAAAATTCAAAAATTTCTATAAATACAAGTATTTATAATTGTAATTATTCTACACAATGATATAAAGCAGTAAAATAAATAAATGAAAGAAAGAGGAAATGGATAGAAGTTAAACTTGACGGAGGGTTCTCCAAAGTTTAAAAGACTTCGGGAAAGTAAGAGTAATGAAACAATGGCGGTTCATTTTCACCTGGGGGTAAGTTTTCCAAGCACCATATACAATGCTTCAGCAAGGTAGTTTACGTCTTACGTTTACACAAACCTATTTTCTAGAAGAAGCTGTTGAGCAGCAAGATTCCTAACTTTGAGGCAGCAATCTGAACACACGACAATGATGGCA
>JACMZG010001913.1:21275312-21355878 GCA_018340805.1 Microvelia longipes | reverse complement strand
ATATTAAAAAAAAGTATAACGGTTTCGAAGGTTATCTTCGAAACCCTAAAAATTATTTGTAAGTTAATACTTGGTATTAAGTGTACCTTACTTGGAATAATTTTATGAAAATATAGCTTATAATAATATTATTTCAATAAGAATAATATAAGTAGCGAATCCGGTAGCTAAAGGGAAGAGCATTCGCCTTTCAGCCTGGAGGTCGTAGGATCTAATTCAGCCGGGGGAAGGACCTCAATGTAAGGTTATCCCTTGTACCGTACACTCGGGAGGTTTTGAATCCAAGGTCGGCCAACCTAGACAGGGTTTTACGTGGTTTCCATGGCTGCAATAACGCAAATGCGAGGTTGATTCCTGTTTCGTTCGAGACAAGTCTGGATCCACGTTTTCGTCTCTAGCTCACGAAAAGTCAAGGTTCAGCGGGCTGATGGAGAAGAAGGTTGGAACAATACACAGATCCTTCCTACGTCCGGTAATTTAATCAGTAAAAGTAAAGCCAGTGGCATGAATAACGTAAATGACTAAAAACGATGTGCTCGGTGCACACTAATGTCGGTGTTGCCAGAGTTCTAAGTTGGGAGACGATGAACTAGCACGAGCGGTGAGCCTAACTAGAGTCTTAAATACCTAATCTTAGAAGGGTAATTGTGATTAAAAAAAAATAAAATAAATATAAATAAATATATGTATGTACTTAATTAATAATTTTATTGTTGTAAATTTTTGTTAATAAATCACGTTTTCATTCATTCATTCAGTCAGGTGAAGCTAGAGGAGCTGATGATATTTATTAAACGTGGACGAGGCAAAGTAAGTATGTGTTCAAATTCCGTGAGGGATTAATTGAGTTATATTTGTGCGAGGGGAAACGCAATTAAATGACCCTACGGGTTTATGCGTTAAAAAAGTAAGAATTATAATATTAGTATAATATTATTATTACACATATTATACTAAAAATTATTATCATGAAACAGGTGACATGACAAGGGTTTGTTTACAAGTCTCAGATTTTGTTCTTAATGCTTTCAGAGTATAATTTGTTCTGATTAAAAATAACATCTCTATGTACTATAATAATTGTATCAGCTTGGGTTAATAGTAGGATGGTAAAATTCAAAAACTTTCTATAAATACAAGTATTTATAATTGTAATTATTCTACACAATGATATAAAGCAGTAAAATAAATAAATGAAAGAAAGAGGAAATGGATAGAAGTTAAACTTGACGGAGGGTTCTCCAAAGTTTAAAAGACTTCGGGAAAGTAAGAGTAATGAAACAATGGCGGTTCATTTTCACCTGGGGGTAAGTTTTCCAAGCACCATATACAATGCTTCAGCAAGGTAGTTTACGTCTTACGTTTACACAAACCTATTTTCTAGAAGAAGCTGTTGAGCAGCAAGATTCCTAACTTTGAGGCAGCAATCTGAACACACGAGCATGCATGCATTGAAATTCAAGATGACCGAGAAAGAGACACTGAAAACTAAAATTCTGGCCCACAGGTTCACAAGCCGGGTGATTTTTCTTTTGAATGCTTCCTTTCTTGATAATCCATTTTTCGCTTATATTCACGGTCTACTCTTCATAAGCTGAATATAGTAAAGCTGTAGCTTATAAACATAAGGATTATTTATGTTTATTAGCTACTTCGTTTGGCGGATGTTCCACTGTTGTCATATTTAGACGTGATAAAACTGATTGTTTTTTATGTAAGCACATCACACAGGCAAAACCGTTTCGCCCCTGTTTTCAAGGAAAATAGATGGGCATGGGAAAACTTCTCTCATATAGAGTTTAAAAGTAAGCACAATAATAAAGAACAAAACTTTACTCGGCATGTTTATAATCTGACGATAGGAAGGATTTAGGCCCGTATTCAAAGACATTTTCCTAACATTTTCCTAACTTTTTCCTAACTTTCTCCTTAAGGGTTCCTTAAGGAGACCTTAAACTTTCCTAAACTAGAACTAAAATATAATTCACACCTAAAGGATTCCTTAAGGGGGCCTAAACGCTTCTTTTAGGTGTGAGTATAGGAAATGCTGAACATTTTGACTAGTTTTAGGTCAACTTAAAAACAACTTGAAAATGTTAGGAAAATGTTAGGAGAATGTTAGGAAAATGTTAGGTCTCCTTAAGGAGAATGTGGAGTAGCGGTAGGAGTTGGCAACACTTTTTTATATTGTGAAAGCCTGATATGTCCCTTCCCATTTATATTTTCCTTGAAGCACAAAGAGATATTATAACTAGAGAATTTGTTAAATTGTTAAACATAAAAAAAGGAGCCGGAATAATCAATAAACTAAACCTAAATAATCAAATAAACAGTAAAAAAATAAATCATAGTACGACACACAGCTACAATCAGTTGACAGCAATAGGATTGCAGCCAGCCAATAGGATTGGCTTGATTTGAAATTGAGGACATTGTTTACCATCCAGGACTAACCTCATTGGCTCCCTCACATTATTTTCTCACGCTGTCAACTGCTTTTAGCCGTTGTATCGTATTATAACTAACACCAAGATGTTAGAAATTTATAAGGTGATTCAATTTGATGTAAACAAACAAAACGGATTCGGAGGTTATAACCTGACATTTTTATGAAGGACGTGTTTTATTCAAGGATCTTGAATAAAGGGGATGACGCATTAAGGAACTTTTTTGAGCCCATGGAAGTTGCGTGAGATAGAGAAATAGGAGCAAACATACTTTCACATAGTTATAATGAAGAAAAAGGCACCAAACGCAGGTTTTGTAGAAAGGTTGTCAAGTTTGCTTCTCAACTTTCTTCTGTGCTTCTCGTGATTGTTACATTTGTGGTGCTTGTTAAGTCATTTGTGCTAACTTAATTTTAAATTTGGGACTATACTTAGCCACTTTAATGAGTGATAATTTAAGCGTGTTTATAACCTTCTCAAGCAATAAACAATGGGAAACTGAGAGGTAAGTTTGCCTCTAAAATTTAAGACCTACGCTATTATGAGAATTGTAAGCATGTGCAGTTTGTACCAAGCATGTGCAGTTGGTTTTTGACGTGTGTTTCGCGTTGAATTCTCTCTATTTTTTGGTTTTCGACGGGGTCACTTTTTTGTTTGGCAAATCGACTTAGTGCGTCTTCCCCTTTATTCAAGATCCTTGGTTTCATTGCAGGAGTCGGTAGGTAAAGGCGGTGAACATTGAAAACTCTCTATTTATTCCAGCAATGAGGTTAATTCCGGACTATAACCTGACATGAAAAAATTGATTTCATTTATAAAAACATTCCAATTTAATCACCTTATAAACTCTTATCAGCTTGAACCAACTCAAAATTTATTTTATAAAATAAAACACAAATAATATAGCCGACAACAATTAACTTAGCTTTAGAGGAGGTTTCAATGAGGTTACAAATGGCCCCTGAGAGCCCCAAAAAGATGTTACAAGATTTCATATGTATTGAGGGTATGCTATTGATGCTATCATATTTGAGGGTATGCTATCATACTATTGATGGGGTATGCCCTATCTATAGTAATATATAGTTACTACATAGAGAGTTTCCCTCTGTATACGGAATATATTTATATGTCACCCGACCATCGTTTCTTTCCTCCGGAAATCGGCAAGCGAAGTGTTCTATTCTTTTTGTTAATTAGTTTCTTTACGTGAATACTTCATAATTTAAATTAGTTTATGATTGTTTATGTTTCAAATAAAACAAAAGTTAAAATTCAAAAGTTCTCTTAATTGTTCTTTTTTTTTGTCTCACCATTTACCCATCTTTTAAACTTAGGTATTTATTTATTTTGTTTAATACACAAGTTTGATAGTCTTTTTTTAAAATTTTCAAAGGAAATACGCCTGTTCATTCCTCTTTGACAAAACTATGATCGCTTTTCCACAATCAGCTCGCGCAATATACAGAGCAAAACTTCGTTCACGCTAAGAAAAATTAACGAACAAGTAAAAGTTCTGAACAAAGACTATTCAGACTATGAAGAAACCGAGTAAGAAATAAATTGTCTAGCAAGAAAGGAAGCATTCACAAGAAAATTTGACCGGCTTACAGTCCTCCACAGCAGAATTATTTTAGTTATAAAAATATACAGTGTACAAATCACGAAAAATATCTTCGGTGCCAAGTTTCGGGCCCGGCTCTTTGGATTTAAAGTAGTTTGAGTGCTCGTAATGACTTCGGACCGGTTTCATTCGACTCGGAGTCCCAGTAAAAATCAAAAACGGACTAAACTCGATATATTTTGTTTATCGATTCCTTTTAAATTTTATGGTTATTTACAGTTTTTTTATGTAGGTCGTTTCAACACCATACCGGTTTCTTTTGATTCAGAGCCTTAAAAATTATTGAAAACGACACCTTACTTTGTAGTTGTGAATATTTTTAGGATAACAATATTACTTTTCGAATAATAGTCTTTAGATTTACATTCTTTGAGTGTTTGGACTCCGGAAACGATGCATTAGACTTAGAGCCCAATATTAAAAAAAGTACCAAACTGATCGTATTTTAGGGTTTTTGATCATCTATCACGTTCATAAAAAAAACACGTCTGCCACCGTGGCCTTAATCAAATAAGCACTCACTTTCGGCATCGGAGGTTCAAGGTTCGCAGCTCAGGCTATGCATTCAGTTTATATAATAAGTAATTTAAACAAGATTTTCTCAACTTTAATTAATATCCAGAGCATAGTAGATGCAATCTATCTAAGGTGATTACCACAGGGTTAATACCCTGATAGACCGAAAGGCCCTAAAACGTGCTTTAATTATTTACATTTAAAAACAAATTTAGCATTGTATGTGTATAATGCTTATACTTAGCATTCTACACAATACACATACATATGTATGTGTATAATGCTTATACTTAGCATTATACACAATACACATACATATGTAACGCTACTTCTAAGGCAACACATTACGTCAGTTCTAAGACAACAATAAGACATCACATGTTAAAAAGTATTAGGACAAGCGAGCCGAACGCCCGCCAGGCGATAAATTTTTAACATTCAAGGCAAACGGCCATGTGAGAACAACTAATAACTACTATTTATCCGCGTAGCTGCTACCCCTGGCCCAAAGGCCTCCAGGTCTCTGACCTAAAGGCCTCTCATTCAAACAGAAACAGACTTCAGCTAGATAAATACATAACTTTAAACTTAGGAATAAATTAATTTCGTTTAAGGTAAAACGATTTAAAGTTTGATATGGAAATACAACCCTTCGAGTTCAACCCACTTGACGTGGGTCAAGTAGGTGACACTGGCAGTAGTGCCACTACATTTTAGGTTCTTTTTACAGAAGGTAATACCATGTAAACTATACATGTAAAAGTTAGAATGAGTAAGCACTGCGAGTACATTTTAAAATACTATAGTTAAATTCGTCATAATATTATAATATCAATACTGTCATGTCACATATGGTATAAAATTATATATTAAGCCATTGATAAGATTTTAGACCTGTGACCTTGATAAACGCTCTAGTAGCGTGATAGACTAAAACCTGTGAACTTAAAACGCTCTAGTACCAAGACAACATAAAATCATCGTACTGGAAACGTTATAGTATCGGGTTAGACCTTAAATCTTCGTGCTTTAAAAGCTCTGTAGCAGCGTGATAGACTTAAAACCTTTAGTTTTAAAACGATATATTATTAAGTAGACATATCATATTTATACGCTCAATTAGCGGGTAACACATTAAACCTCTAAAGTTTAAACTTAATCCGTAAAAAGGCAAGCACAAGATTACAATCTATAATAAGCATGTAGAAAAAAACTTCAGAAATTCACTCTAATTCTCCTTTACTCTTCTTGTTAATCCGTAAAAGATGTTAAGATCAAAAACAGAAGCGCGATAAAGGGGAAAAGATAGTAAACTCTTTAGAGGGAAAAGTTCAAAGAAAGAATTTTCCCCGTTATATACTTTTACAGCATTACAGGCAATCAGATCCTTTAACCCTCCTTTACCTTGGCTTAATCAACGGGAATATTACCTTCAAAATAACTTCTTTAAACCCGGGCAAAAACCTTTTGTTACAGTGCTCAACAACTCCCCTACAGTTACAGCACAACGCCTTGCAGTGCTTCATAACTTTGTGCTTCTGTCTCGCTCACATGAAGAACATACTTCACACACAGGAGTGTGTCTACAATACACTAGAGCATAGAGATATATAACTAGAGCTAACTATTGCTTGAATTTTGAAACATCGGAAAAGTCACCTGATCACATTCGATTATCATTTTCATCAAATAAACATAACAAAAAAACAGTAAATTATATGTATAGTAGAATGTTTAAAATACAATTCACAACACAAACAATCTGCGGGAATTATTAATTAGAACCTTAACTCCCTCTTGGAGGAGGTTTCAATAAGGTTATACAGAGCCCCTGAGAGCCCCACTAAAAATGTTTCAGGCTTCTCAATGTATTAAGATAGGCTATGCCCTCTCTAGTATATATCTCTATGCACTAGAGTGTCGACGGAGTGCTACGCAGCCTACATAGTGCTTCTTAAGCCCTTCATTAAGTTATTAACAAATTGACTTAAAAAGTCAGAGTAAAATATTGTACAAAAAAATCTGGAGTAGAGGTTCACAAGCCGGGCGAAATTTCTTTGAAATGCGCGCTTTCTTGGTTTCGATTCAATTCTTGCTGAATATTTCTGTATATATTTAATAACCTGAGCAGTAGCGTCGCAAGAAGTTTTTTTCTTAAGAATTTGAACCTAATAACCCTAGCTTTGAGTAGTGCTATCAACTTCGGGCCGGGTTTTATAGGATTCAGCACCCAAAAAACATCGAACACGACACCCTACTCAAAAAATATTTTTTACAGACGGTTATTTTGGTTTTCTATTATTTTACGGTTTTTTCAACTTTTTGGTCTCTTAGATTATATAAAAAATATTATAAAAAATTTTATATTTTATATTTATAAATATAAAAAAATATTTATCCGTTCGATAGCGGGTTAACAAAAATCCATACGTACATAATATATATCTATCTAATCTAATATTATATTGTAATATCAATTAGATTATATATATATATATATATATATATAATAATATATATAATATATATAATATATATATATAATATATATATATATATATATATATATAATATATATATATAATATATTATATAATTTATCGAAGGTTTAGCTTTTGCTTTAATTAGGTTCTATTATTTTTCTGAAATCATTTTGAAGTAATTAGAGATGTATTTTCTTTTCTGAAATGAGGTCTCAATTGTTATTTATTATTTTAAGTAATGCATGCACTTATTACTTTCATGTAACTCTTTTACTTTGTAACACTAAATGTGTGAAATAAAGTTACTTTTGAATTGAATTGAATTAAATATATATATATTATAATATATATAATATATATATATTATATATATATATATATATATATATATATGTATATACTTAATTATAAAGAAATATAAAGAAACATTTAGAAAACTTACAATAAAAACGTAACGTTTCGAACTGTTTAAGTTCTTCCACAGACGAAGAGAGACTGAACGGTAAAGATGAGATAGGATACAGGAAATGGATTAGGAGGGGTATTAAGAGAGGTGGGGTTGGACCAATGGGAAGGAGGTATATTATATAGCACGGTACCGGACATGTACAGGAATAGACTTGCTCGAAAACACTCTATACGATCATGCATTAATTTCACACCACGTACCGTTATAACACAATATTCAAATATCAATCATTCGTACAAATAAAGACAAGGAAAAATATCAAAAAAAAAAACAGAAACAAATATAAAATAAATAGACAGGAAATTAAAAATATATAATGAGAAGCTGGAGGGAGTAATGTAAAAAGAGAAGAGTATACAAAGAAATAAAAAAAAAAAAAATATATATATATATATATATATATATATATATATATATATATATATATATATATATATATATATATATATATATATAATATATATATATAATATATAAAGAAAAATATATACGAAATATAACTAAATGAAAATAAATTGTGAAACGTATGGAATAGGAAGAATAAAATAAAAAGTGAGGCTGTATAAGTAAAAATAGGAAAATTTAAAATAAAATATAATATAAAAATAATAATGATATTAAATAAAATAAATAAAATAAATAAAATAAATAATTAAATAATAAATAAAAAATGAAATAAAATAGACACTACTGTTTGTTGATGCCAGGGGGAGGCGGGATTTGAGGACAAGCTGATGGGCAATTTCCCAATTACGGCGGATAGGAGTAGGGGTGTCTTCAGGAAGTTTTTTTAGAACGCGAGCTTGGTAGAGGTCATTAAAAGAGGATGTTTGATGGGAACGAGCATGTACTGAAACGGGTAGATCACTCCTCAAGTCCAAGCATGAGTTTCTATGATTGTTAATGCGTAGGTTTAAAGGAGTTGAAGTCTCTCCTACGTAGAAACAATCACATCGCCGACACTCAAGGCAATATACCACGTTTCTAGAAGTACAGTTAGAGGAAGAAGGGATTTGGTAGGAAACATTAGTGGAGGGACTGGTGAAGGTAGGAGAGGGGTTCATCAAGGGACAGGTTAAGCAGCGCCTTCTATTGCAGGGATGGGAACCTCGAGGCTGAGGTTGTGCCGGTGGAGAAGGAGGTTTGGTGTTAACTAGGAGGTTGCGAAGGTTAGGGGGTCTCTTAAAGGTTACTGAAGGAGGTTTGGGTAGGAGGTTGGCGGTGGTAGGGTTCGAGGATAGAGTGGCGAAACCGTCTTTAAGGAAGGTATTAAGGATTCTAAGGCCAGGATAGTAGGTAGTGAAGAGGTAAAAAGCGGGAGGAGCAGGAGGTCGAGGAGGTCTAGGATGAAGAGAGGCAGTGACTTGGGCATTAACTATGTGGGAGGGATATCCTCGGGAAAGGAGGGAGGTCTTTAAGGAGACAATGTATCGATCAAGGAAGGCTTCATTGGAACAGATCCTGTTACCTCTGAGACCAAGGGAAAATGGGATGGATTTTTTCTGGGAATGGGGATGGCAACTGTTAAAATGAAGGTACTGTTGGAGTACTACTGTATATATACTATATATATGGAGTACTACTGTATATATATATATATATATATATATATATATATATATATATATATAATATATTTAATATATATATATATATATATATATATATAAATATATATTATATATAATATAAATATATCAAAGAAAATTCCTTAAAACTAAGGCGATATGATGCAGTTATCATATGAAAACCGGGTGTTCAACTGATTATAACTATAATAAAAACTAGTAATGCGTTGCATCAAAACTCACGGCAAAGAATACATAAAAAAAAATATTAATTTAAAACAAGCGAAATGAGTTTATCAAACATTCGATGCTATACTATTTTAAAGTATAAACTCAAAAAGGCTCGCATCGCTTGCTAGTTTAGGTATCTTTAACATTTACATAGTAAAAAAGGCTCGCTTCGCTCGCTAGATTGCTTATATTTATAATATACAAAGTTAAAAAAAGGCTCGCTTCGCTCGCTAGATTGCTTATATTTTATAATAAAATATAGTAAAAAAGGCTCGCTTCGCTCGCTAGATTGCGTAGATTTATATTAATGCATAGTAAAAAAGGCTCGCTTCGCTCGCTAATTGCGTATTATATTATGCATGTAAAAAAGGCTCGCTTCGCTCGCTAGATTGCTTATATTTATAATAAATATGTAAAAAAGGCTCGCTTCGCTCGCTAGATTGCGTAGATTTATAATGCATATTAAAAAGGCTCGCTTCGCTCGCTTGATTGCGTATATTTATAATAATAAGGTAAAAGAAGGCTCGCTTCGCTCGCTAGATTGCTATTTATAATAAAATATATTGTAAAAAGGCTCGCTTCGCTCGCTAGATTGCGTAGATTTATATTATGCAAGAAAAAGAGGCTCGCTTCGCTCGCTAGATTGCGTATATTTATAATAATACATAGTAAGAAGGCTCGCTTCGCTCGCTAGATTGCTTATATTAAATATTAATGCATAGTAAAAAAGGCTCGCTTCGCTCGCTAGATTGCTTATATTTATAATAATACAACGTTAAAAATAGGCTCGCTTCGCTCGCTAGATTGCTTATATTTATAATAAATATATTGTAAAAAAAGGCTCGCTTCGCTCGCTAGATTGCTTATATTTAAATTAATGCATAGTAAAAAAGGCTCGCTTCGCTCGCTAGATTGCTTATATTTTAATAATACAAGTTAAAAATAGGCTCGCTTCGCTCGCTAGATTGCTTATATTATGTAAAAAGGCTCGCTTCGCTCGCTAGTTTGCTTATATTTATAACTCGCTTCGCTCGCTAGATTGCTTATATTTATTACATAGTAAAAAAAGGCTCGCTTCGCTTAGATTGCTTATATTTATAATGTAAAATAGGCTCGCTTCGCTCGCTAGTTGCTTATATTTATAATAAAAATATTGTAAAAAAGGCTCGCTTCGCTCGCTAGATTGCTTATATTTAATATTAATGCATTGTAAAAAGGCTCGCTTCGCTCGCTAGATTGCTTATTTGTTATAATACAACGTTAAAAATAGGCTCGCTTCGCTCGCTAGATTGCTTATATTTAATAAATGCAATAAAAAAGGCTCGCGTATATTTATAATAATAAATGTAAAAGAAGGCTCGCTTTAAATTTTATTTTTTGAGTTTTTATGCCGCCATTTTTAAATTAAAAAAAAATTTGAAATGTTGACCATGAAAATATATTTTCTTTTTCTACTCTTTAAGAGCTTTTAAACGATATACAACACGATTTTTGCTCAAAAATTTTTATCCGGTCCGCCATATTGGCCGCCATTTTGAAATATATTTTCGGAATATTACCAAAAACTATACAGCTCTGACATATAGTTAATTTTACTTGTATAAAAGTATCTAAAGTATATTACAATAGATCTTTATCTTGTAAATTCTTATAAAATTAGTAAAAACTAATTATTATATTAAATTATGGCCGCCATGTTGAATTTTTCGGAATTTAGTATATAACATTTTTTGTTCTACTAATCAAGAGCTTTACAACGATATATTACTCGAGTTATTCCTTCAATTTTAAATTTGGTTCATTATTTTAGCCGCCATTTTTAAATTTTCAAAATTTTTAAATTTTGACCATGAAACATATATTTTCTTTTTCTACTCTTTAAGAGCTTTCAAACGATATACAACACGATTTTTTCGCTCAAAATTTTTTATCCGGTCCGCCATTTTGGCTGCCATTTTGAAAATATTTTCGGAATATTACCAAAAACTATACAGCTCTGACATAATTAGTTTTACCTGTATACAAAATTTTATCAAAATCGGTCAATTTTTACGGCAGTTATCGCGACACGTACAAACAAACACACAAACACACAAACACACAAACACACAAACAAACGCGCCGTCCCAATCTTCTGAAATGTAAGAACTCACTTACGTTCGTTCAAAGAACTCACTTACGTTCGTTCAATAATTAGGTTTATGGAATAAGCAAGTGCGGTAGATATTTTGCTGATACTATTTTAAAACTGCAATAGATTTAGCAACTGAGTGTTAAAATAAGAGGGCTAACTTCTGGTAGTTAAAAAATTAGTCCAGATAAAAAATTATACAGCATAATGCTTCAGTCCTGTTTTATATCCTTTTGCAATAATTAAACTAATATGACGCAGGAAAAAGCTATATCGCCTCATTTAACACGGCTTAATGGTGTAATTTTTTAGAGCTAAAAGATGTTTTATTATAGTGGTTATAAATTTTTAGGCAATAATATTTTTGCTTCTCTATATTCTATAATAGGAGAGAAAAGCATGGTAATAATATTAGCGAAAATTACCATAATTCTTCATCAAAATATCCACGTTTCAGCACCTACTGATCCGAAAACTGCATGCATGCATACATTCGCAAACCTTGGTATAAATAAGCTAAAATTTGGATGAAAACTAGTGAATTTTTATTGAAAATAATACGCTTTTAAGGTTGTTAAAATAAAAAAAAGAAATAAAGATAAATAAGTTTAGCAATGCACCGGCGAACTTTTAACAAATGTAGTTTTGTTAAACTCAACCTATTACTAAAAAATATCAGCTAAAACGCATATTTTGTTTTATGATAGCTTTTTAGTCCTGAACATTATACATTGTTGTCATGATAGCTTTTTAGTCCTGAACATTATACATAGTTGTCATGATAGCTTTTTACTCCTACACATTATAAATGGATGTCATGATAGCTTTTTAGTCCTGAACACTACACATGGTTGTCATAATAGCTTTTTAGTCCTGAACATTATACATGGTTGTCATGATAGCTTTTTAGTCATGAACATTATACATGGTTGTCATGATAGCTTTTTAGTCCTGAACATTACACATGGTTGTTATGATAGCCTTTTGGTCCTACACATTATAAATGGCTGTCATGATAGCTTTTTAGTCCTGAACATTATACATGGTCGTCATGATAGCTTTTTAGTCCTGAACATTAAACATAGTTGTCATGATAGCTTTTTAGTCCTGAACTTTATAAATGGTTTTCATGATAGCTTTTTAGTCCTGAACATTATAAATGGTTGTCATGATAGCTTTTTAGTCCTGAAATGAATATTTAGATATTATAATAACATTTTAATCCTGAACTGTATACTTGTTTGCTTTGATAGATTTTTAGTTCTACACCGAATATTTAGCTAATGTGCATCAATCTTCATATTTATATTCCGTACACAGCTAATTATCACTTATTATTATGGCATTGATAATGAAAGGAACGAACAAAGAAGTCTCTCCACAAAACTATTAATTTATTCAAAGAGCTTTCAACCTACATGAGGCCATCATCAGTGCTAGAGATAATTAAATTAATTGCCAGTGAAGTCATCAGTGCCAGTCATCAGTGCCAGAGATTTTAATTATCTCTGGCACTGATGATGGCCTCATGTAGGTTGAAAGCGCTTTAAATAAATTCATAGTTTTGTAGAGAGACTCTTTTCTTCGTTTCTTTCATTATGAATAACTCCACTGGTGCTCATTCAAAATCATGGCATTGATAAGTTTAGAATACACAAATGATAATGTTCCTATTTTTACTCATTTATACCGTTGATATATAGGAAAAGTATTGTGTTTGCAAAAAAATCCGAAACCGGGATGTCACCAGAATTATGCGTTTCAGGACTTCTTAAGACCTCCTGAGTAGTTTTCTGTTGTCTGTATGTATGTGGATGTGAGTGTGTAGCTCCAAGGTTATTTACGCTAGAGAGTTGAAACTTTGTACAAAAATCAGTACTTGGTCAGTGCTTGGATGGGTGACCGCAGGGAATGAAATAGATGTATTTACTATGTGTGGACGAGCTAAATGAGTCCGAAGATGTAATGGAACGTAAATTTAACGACTTTTATATTCTGAGGAAGAGCGAAGCGAGTCCGAAGTAAGGAGGATGAGCGTAGCAAATCCGATGTGATGTGAAAAAGTTTCGTGGTACCCCGTACCTTATTTTTGATTTTAAATGACATAAAATAGGGTTTTATTAACCAGAGATTATTATCAAAGAAAACTAATCTATATAGTTCGTCCGTATATACATGTTTTTATTCACAAAAATACAAAAAATAAAATAAACAGAAAGACATAAAATAAAAACGAGTAAAATAAAAGAGTTGAATTTATTCTACAGTTCATGAATATAGTTTAATTAAATTGAAAAAATACACGAGTGGGTAGTTGGGGGAAGGATTTATGGCGTTGCAAGCTCTGTCAAATTTGTGCCAGAAAAGGGAAATGTTTTCAAGAGTAAATTCTCTTGTTCGACCTATACAAGAGTTTATATTTAATTTGGTTTTATACATTTACAAAGCCACAAAATAACATTCAGCGGAAATTTAAACAATGAAAATTATTATCTAGGAGTCTGAAAAGTGTTTATTTATTAACTTTACTTTTTTTTATTCAAATTCGTGTGTTCAAAATTTTAAGAAGATATTCATTGAAATGGGCTTTATTTTTCCTAAGAGAAGAATTGAAATGAAATAGGAACGAAAATAAAAACTTTCTTCTTTTAGTTGGAGAAATATACCTTAATATATCATCCTTTCCAAGAGATTCTTGGTAAAGGTGGTATAAGCTAAGGAATCGGGGCTGGCAAGAAGGGCCAACAACGTGGCCTATTTGCCTGCTCTGCCTCTCCTACCTATTACTACTACTACTACTAGGATGGATTAAAAGTAAACTAAAAACCTATAACATTAACACATTAACACATAAGTTTAAACTTGTTCATTGATTTTTACTTCTCCTTATTTATACCGTAGGTATAATTAAAGATTAACCTGATATCCATCAACAAGTGGTCTAGGACTAACATCGCTCATCTACTGAAAAAGAATTTGGTACGAGGTGCGGGTTAAATTTATACAGCAACACATCTTCTGAATCCTTCGTTCCTCTTAATATAATAATACATACGTTTCATTTTCAACGGGCAATCCAGGCACTGAACACGCTTGATGACCCTTAACTTTTATGATCTAACAAAAATCATGGATAAACTCATCGTATTGAGGTTCTGTAGGATAAATGTAAGGAATCCGAAGTAAGCAAGATGAGCGTAGCGAATACGATGTGATAAGGTAAAGTTCTAAGGTACCCCGTACCCAGTTTTTATAATGTTTCTCAAGATATAACCGAAAATTCCGGGAAAAAACCACACTCGATATTGCTTAAATTTATTGATCCAACAACAATCATGGATATACTTGTCGTAATGAAACGAAACTTGATGTACTTAACCAACTTAATTGGTTTATTTTCCATCAGCCATCATGCATGGCTAACGTTAGACGTAACGAAACAGAGTGGGACATGACATATGTCGAGCCATCAATGATGACGAATTTTCGAATGATGGAACAGTTACCAGATGTAACATTGCATTTTTGCTTGTTACATTTCCTAGGTGTCTCTCGCACAATTATTGTGTCAACTATTCATGTTTTGCAAAACTCGTAGTATCAAATGATATATGTTTTGCTTGCCATGCATGATGGCGGTAAGAGAGCACCTCTCTGGTAAATACTTCACTTATATTCTTCGGAATTAATTGAGGTCAGAGTGAGTTCAGGCTCTGTCGGCGCCCTGATGAGTTAGACGTAACGAACAGAGTGGGACATGACATTATGTCGAGCCATCAATGATGACGAATGTCGAATGATGGAACAGTTCCCAGATTAACATTGCATTTTGCTTGCTACATTTCCTAGGTGTCTCTTCGCACAATTATATGTGTCAACTATTCATGTTTTGCAAAACTCGGTAGTATCAAATGATAAACAGATTCTTGTACAAAGTTTTAACTCTCTAGCATAAATTCATTGGGAGCTAAGATAATAACAGACAGACAACTTTGTGAAAACCACTCAGGATGACTTAATAACACATGAAACGGATAATTCAAGTGACTTCCCAGTTTCGGATTTTTTTTTTTGCAAATACAATACTTTTCCTCTATACACCTACGGTATAAATGAGGAAAAGTTAAAAGTTGGGTGTTTATTTATTATGTCTGCGCGATTTATGTTTAACAGTATTCGCATTGGATTTTTCAATAATTATTTTTTAATTAATAATCTTTAATTTTGCTTTTCTTTTCATTATTTAAAAAATCAATCTAGCGAGCCCCCTTTTTGTTATTTCATACTGGTTTAAACAACCAATAGCAAGTGAAGCTAACCTAACACTAATTTTCTCCTCATTTCTTTATAACCCTAAAAAGTCTAGCGAGCGAAGCAAGCCCTTATTTTTATATAAGAGCAAGCTCTTATCATTACAAATTCAAGAACATTAGTGTTCGAAGCTATCTGCTTAGCTATTTTTATTCACATGTTTGTGATTTTTTGATGCGACTCATAACTATTTAGATATTAAACATTAGAAACTAGAAAAAAAGTGTCAGCAGATTCTGTACACTTGATTTTTTATTTACAAAAAGGTTGTCAAAAGATATGGAGGGGGAGTTTGAATTTCCAAAGGATATAATCCATAGCACCCACTGAAAATACACTACCCTCTAGAGAGAATACATTTTTCCCACCAAAAACTCAATATTTCTACAGGGACACCAACTAGACAAAAATAAAAAAAAAACATTGCACATTCTACTTTTACACTAGGGAATCATGTATGGTATGGTAATGTAATGACATTAGCACAATGATACCAACTTTCTCCTTTTTGGACAAAAATAACCCCAAAAGTATAGTTTTTACGAATAAAAAAAAAATAAAAAAAGGTTTAATAACACTTCAATACTTTTGTTTTTTCTAGCATTTTCAATGCATATAGACATTTCATTTTTTTTAAATAAAATAGACTAATAAACTATAAATTCTACGTCGTTCACTCATAAATAACAATGTATATTTATAATTAGTATATATGTTTATTTATACTATATTATATACATGTTTTATAAAAATTAATTACAAAATACATACAAGAGAAATTGATGATTTAGAATAAGCACTAGTGGAATTGTTCATTATTTAAGGAATGAAAAAAGATTCTCCACAATAAAATGTTTATTTAGAGCGCTCTCAACCTAACATAAAGCCATCAAAATTTCGTAGCATTAACTTATGTCTTTCAGTAAGAAAATTAAGACGCTCTTCTTGTTCTATTTTATATGTAAACTTAATAGACTTAATAAACTTGTTCAAATAATGTAGAAGCTTCTTTACAAGAACTTGATCTTATGCTTCGTAATTACTTAACTTATACTTCTTTTGAAACTGGAGAAAAAATTGATTAAAACCCACACACACTTAGTGTAATCAAATGATAGCAGATTTCTTGTTATCACTTACCTTATCATTGAATTTTGAAATTGAAACCCACATTAATTGTACGTGCTTTTAATTCTCTCATATCTAATAGAAAAACATAGACTCACTTCTCTTCTTCTTTACATCTCAATGGTTTTGCACTGATGATGGCCTCTAGTTAGGTTGAAACCGCTTTGCCAATAAAGTTTTATTTTGTGGAGAGACTTCTTTTCTTTCATTATCCCTAGATATTAGGTTACCAAATAATTCTGAGGTCGAGCGTAGTGAGACCTAAGTAATTTCACCTAAAGCTTCGGGTAATAATGTTATTTTGAGGACGCAGCAAAGAGATTCTGAAGTCATTACTCCTTAGATTTTGGGTAATTATGACTTTCTGAGGACGGTTTAAGAAAATACAAAATTATAACAACCTAGACTTTGGATAACCACTATATTCTAAAGACAGGCGCTGCGAGACCTAAGTAATTTCAGCTGAGGCTTTGGATAATTATTTCATGTTAAGAACGAGAGAAGCGAATCCAAATTTATAACGCTTTAGACCCAAAATATTACTACCTTTGGATAATCATGACAATCAAGGAAGAGCGAATCCAGTCCGAAGTTGAGTGGAAAAGTGCCGAGGCACCCCGTACCCGATTTGTTTCTATTCCTATTATGCTTTACAAATAAAATTAGTGAACAGTTAAAATATGGTTACATTAAAATATAATTAGCTACTGAAGAAGTATATTGCACTACGTAATTAATCTTTAATTAGATATACCTTTTATTTCAAATACTAGGTAAATTTGAAATTAAAACTAAATTAAAAACACTTAACCCGTATGCCTTTTAGTATTTAATTAAAAGCACGTACAATTAATGTGGGTTTCAATTTCAAAATTCAATAATACAATTATTTTCTCCTTATATTTCTCAGAATGAACGTTAGTGAAATTCATCGATGTTAATCAGCAAGTATTGGAGGATGAGAAAGGGTATAAATTACACCGTGAGGGTGCGAAATAATCACTGTTTTCTGTTAACGAATTTCGTCTGAAATTTATACTTATCCAGTCATAAAATTGTTTAACAGAAAGTATAATAGGAAACAAAATTATTATGTTTTTAGGGGACAAATGCATAAATTGTAGTTATGTATTGAATTTAATTTATTTGTATGAACTAAATATTCATATATTTGTTAAAATATGGCATCCCCGTTTTTTCAAAGAATGGCAGGTATGGAATCATTAAAATGTATGATAGACAGCTGTAGTAAATTCTCGAAATTGGCAGTACTGACTGGTGATAAGGGCTATGATAAGGCCTATGATAAGGTACGTAATAAGATTTTCCAAACAATTATTACGTACATTTAGCGTATTTAACAGGCGATCGTATTAGATACGCATTAAATACGAAAAGGTTCTTGTACCGTATTTGTAGCTATGATTTTATTTTATTTATTTTTATGAAACAAATATTTATATAAATAATTATTTTTATATTTCATACATATGAAATTAAAGAGAGATTAAAATATTTATCAACATTAATTAACCCCGGTATTTCAAAGAGTGACTGGATGTAAAAACTCTTCCCTACAATGATCATTTTTGAAGCCAATTAAATTGCAAACTGTAAGAGGAACTTGAAAAAATATTAATTAAAATTATATTGAAATTTTTAAATAAAAATTCCAAAAACTTTTTGAGAGAAAAATATTTTCAAAATTCACTCTTTTGTTAATGGATAAATAGTTTTCACAAACGAAGGGGGGATTTCCACATTGCTCGGAGTATTTTTATTTTCCATTTTATTTAATTTTAGTGGAAATACAGGTTTGTCTTAGTTTCACAAATACGAAATACAAACTACTCACACACACACACACATAATAAATGGCACGCAATGCCATTAATAAATTTAATGCTCCATGAAGTATGCACAAAAGCCTTAGTTGTTGGCAAAAAGATAAAAAATAATAGTTTTTGATTTTTTGATGAGTGACAGAAAGTAAACATTTACAATAAATAACACCAACAACCACGTTCTCTCCACTAAACATTTATCTATTAAAATAAATAAATTGACAGACCGGCTTTCGGCAAATAGCCATCAACAGTTGCCTAAACAAGCGAAAATCAACTTAAAAATAATACATACATGTTTTTCGCTTGTTTTGCACTGTGAGATGGCTATTTGCCGAAGCGGCTCTGTCAATTTATTTATTTTTAATAGATAATGTTTAGTGGAGAGACGTGGTTGTTGGTGTTATTTATTGTGAAGTACTCCACGGCGATTTAAAAGTCATAAACATTTACAGTTATTGGTTGTCGGGTTTCAGAAAAAGATTCCATAATTAATACTCTCCAGGGATACACACAACTTTACACCTGCATTTGCCGGTTTGTTGAGTAATTTTTATTCCAAATTCTCACAACATGCTTAAAATGCTTAAAAATAAAATAAATAAGTTAATAAAAGAATTAACCTGGATTTTTGGGTTTATTTACATTATTTATTTTATCGTGCCGCATAGCAGTCCTGTAAGTCTCCAAATACTTGAATAGTTTAAAATGACCCAAGTCTAGCACTACAGCAATTTCTTAAGCTTTAGATGTTTCTGCTACTTCTTCATTAGAAAGTATGCTATACGGAGCAAAATAGTAAATACTGTACATTATTTACTAAATTTATCATTAAATTTAAAGTACTAAATATTAATTGAATGAAATGTTACTCAAATCATAACAAATTATTTACTGGATAACACAACTAGACCCTATAACAATGTGGAAGATAACAGAAAGTCTTATACAACGATGATAACAAACACTCACAAACTGACAGACAACTTGATAAAAACCATTCAAGATGTTCTAAAAACAACTTGGTTTTTTTTGCAACAACAGCGGTCACCAATACAGGCACTGACCAAGCTCAATGCAGTTTAACTTTTATGATCCAACAAAACTCATGGATATACGTGTTGTATTAAAACAAAACTTAGTGTACTAATTTATTACGTAAAGGGGCACTTCTTTAGATTGTTACTCCCTTTTTGGGGAGTACTATACTGCTTTGTTATTTATGTGACCTTCTTTAGATTGTTACTCCCCTTTGACAGATCACTGGTTACTCCCCTTAGTTTTTTGGTTTTATTAATGATCTTTAAATATTTTACCTTATTATACGCTCTTACCCAGGGATGTAGAAAAGCATTGGGGCTTTTGTTAAGGTTATAATAGGGGAATGACAAAGATGAGGCATCTTAACTAAGGGGAGTAACCATTTAAATAAGGTCTCTGAGTAACCTTCTTCAGATGGTTACTCCCCAACAACCCTATGAGGGGAGTAACCATTTAAATAAGGTCTCTGAGTAACCTTCTTCAGATGGTTACTCCCCAACAACGCTATGAGGGGAGTAACCATTTAAAGAAGGTCTCTGAGTAACCTTCTTTACGTACGTTATAATTTCGTTTATTCCGTTTGTATTGTGCAGCGAATTTTTGGATATCACTGTTAATATATACTTCTCTGTTAGCCTTTTTTATATATTGTATCAAACTCTTGTTCGCAGTTGTCAGGTGTCATAGGTATGGTGGAAAGGTTGTGTATCATGGATCTGTATGCTGCTTGTTTGTGTCGCATTGGGTGGATAGAAGATGCGTTATTAAGAGGTCGGTCACTGTAGCTGTTAATCCGAAACCGGTCCTGGGATATTCATATCTAACAACAAGTATCGACGGCAGCTGATTCTTAAAACGATTTTTTTTAATTTACGTCAAATATAACCTCATTAACTCATCCATCCATCTGTTAGACGTATTTATCATTCTTTTTTGCCAACTCTGTAGATTGATTCTTTTGTCAGTTTAAAAGCCCGTTTAAATGAAGGTTTAATGATAGTAATATCAATTAGAGAGAGGTGATAGATCACGTATCAAGTTGGTCACGTTGTTAGGCCTTTTCCGAAAACTTCTTTAGATAAAAGAATGCAGGCATTATGTGTCTAATCCATAGGAGAGCTGCCACTTCAATCAGAAATAACACGTGCCCCACTTCCAGACTAAGCCTTTCACTCTCGAAACCATAATGCAGAAACATTTATTTTATATAAGCTTCCATTGAGGGTTCCTTTAAATTTTGCCAAAAACTTAGGTACATTTAGAGTTGGAAATCTTTCACAAGTGCTTGATATTGCACAGGCTCGAATCCATCGGCTTATCATCCCTTTCCAAGGACGGCACTTGACAGGATTTCCATCCCTTCCATTAAAAACCCTAGAGGCCCCGAGTGGGATCAAACCTGAAGGTGCCGCATCGTAGTCTCGACACGACGATGTCTCGACACTTCATAACGTCGACACATTTCGTAGCAGGATTTTACGTTGTATCGACACTACATAACCTCGACACTTTAACTAAATCATGTGTCGACGTTACGTCGTGTCGAGACATCGACTTGTCAAAACCTCGGGGGCGACCCAACCTGAACTGCTTGGGTGGAAGGCACACGCCCAACTATTACAACACCGGGATACCAAGTAAAGTTTTAATTTCATGGAGCAAATAATTTTATTTTATTAAATCAATCTTAGAATAATACTATATAAAGAAGGAGCACTACTGATAACACGAAAGGCGGTTCACTGGTGGTCTTAAGTAATGCTGCCACCCTAGCAATATACAATTTTCTTATAAAAATTATTGATTATTCATAAAATACTAATATAACTATCGGTGCATTACAATATTTTAAGCATTTTAAATTGTAGTTTAACGTTTTTAATTAAAATTATATTGAAAGTAGTCCTCGTCAACTAAATGTAAATTTAGTTAGTTTAGTTTTCTGCTATCCTTTTGCCATCTAAGACTGGTTTTATTAAATACTCAGCAGGTGTTTCAAGTTATTATATTTGTTTTTTTTACGATCTTTCTTCATTAATGGACGTTTATGACACATATTTAAAATAATGTTTTGTAGTTAAGATGGTACCCCTACTTAAGACCACCAGCCAACTGGCTTTTGTGTTATCAATAGAATTACATTGTGTTTACGGTCCTGTGCTCCTACTATATTAGTATTATTCTGAGAAGTCAATGCACTGTTGCTAACACCCTTTAAATAGAAATATTTATTATAAGACATTTGACAGAAATAATTAAATTCTAGCTACTAAACAAGTGAATATATAGAGTTAGATATCAGATGAATATAATATCAAAAGTTGACGGTTGAATAATTCTATAGAGAAGAGAAAACAACCAGAGGTTTGGTTGTGAATTGACTATTTCAATAACAATGTGAACTATCAGCCATGTATGTGGACACAACTCTTACGTCAACCTTAAGTAATGTCAACATTAATTCCACGGGTATTTAAAAAAAATGTTGAACTTCTTATACGAAAAGAAAATTAATTTTACAAAAAACAAATCTGATTTTTAAAAAAAATAAAAAAGTTTATGTTAAGCTATTGTATCAAAGTATCAATACAATAAAATATAATAATGATAAGAGAAAAATAAAACAAACGTTTTTTCATAAAAACTCTTTTAAGAATCAATGGCAAAAAAAAAACGTTTGACAAACGTATGTTTGTACTTATGAAGATAAACATGTTTGAGTAATGTAATGTGTATAATGTAAACATATTTGAGAAACAGATAATAAAAAATCACACACAATGAAGAAATGTATTCAAACTAGGTTAAAGAAAAATATAATAAGCTTTAGATGAAAAGAGATCAAACATTTTTGTGATTCATAACTACAGAAAATCTTAACAATTGTGTTATCAAAATACCTCAGCATGACCCAAATACGAAGTCTTTTTAAATATTTTGACAAATGTAACCCATGAAGGATCAAAAAGAAATTGGATCTTTGTTGAAAAGTTTAAATAACTTTACAGTAAATGGATTAAACTAATGGCCTGCGACTATGGCTACTACTATGGATGTGAATGTATTGCTGCTATTACTGAATGAAATGAACTGCTACTAATACCGAATAAGAATGTACAGCTACAGCAACTGAATAAGAATGTAGAGCCATAACTTCTGAAAAGAATGTACTGCAACTGAATGAGAATGTAGAGCCATAACTTCTTAAAGAGATGTACTGCAACTGAATGAGAAGTAGAGCCATAACTTCTGCTGCTACTGAATGAGAATGTAGAGCCATAACTTCTGAATAAGAATGTACTGCTACTGAATGAGAATGTAGAGCCATAACTTCTGAATAAGAATGTACTGCTACTGAATGAGAATGTAAGAGCTTCTGAATAAGAATGACTGCCTGAATGAGAATGTAGAGCCATACTTCTGATAAGCTACTGGAATAAGAATGTAGCTCTTCTGAATAAGAATGTCTGCTACTACATCTGAATAAGAATGTACTACTATTACATATGTAATGCTTCTACTATTGAATGAGAATGTACTGACACAACTACTGAATGATAATGTACTGCTAAAACTACTGAATGAAAAAGAACTGCTACTAATACTGAATGAGAATGTACTGCTACAACAAATGAATGAGAGTGTACCGTCATAACCTCTGAATGAGATTGTACGGGCACTGCAACTAACTATATTGCTACAATTGCTGAATGAGAATAAACAACTATTACTACTAAATGAGAATGAGCAACTACTACTACTGAATGAGAATTTACTGCTACCTCTAATGAATGAGAGTCACACTTTTATGTATCGTTAAATTTACATATTGGCGCTAAGTCTATTAATGATACAATGAGAGACTGCTTCCTTAGCCATGGTAATAATAAAGCTTCCTAGCTAGAAGTCAAAAGTTAGCAACTGTAATTCGAATATTTTCTTTACTCTAGGAATAATACTCTAGGATTTAAAATTATTAATAATTTTAAGTTAATTTTTTTAATAAAAAACTAATACAGAAACCCCTAGCTATTGTCTGCTTCATAAAATGATTCCTCTAAATCTATCATATGACAGAAGCACAATAAAGTGTCAAACACATTAGCTATAGCTATCTCTGGAGTGGTTTAGACAAAACCTATTGTGCGACAAAATCAAATCCGTAAAGAGTAGCTCAATTTATAAACTATTGTTATATTTAAGTAAACAAATTGTTTCATAAGTTTTAATAGTATACAATTTTTAAGTTAAACAATAAGGACTGCAGTCTTATTTTTTCATTGTTTACACTATATATTTCTAAATGTATGATAATTATGAATCCACTCAATATACAAAACTTAAACTTTACATCCTCAAATAAATGTAAACATATCAGGTTCAGAGCAAGAAAAACTATCAGCCAATCAGTGGTGCACAGATATCGGAGCAAAGTTAATTCATTTAAATTGCTTCGATATTTAAGCCAGAATGTAGTAAGATTAGTTAAATTGTAAGTATTATATTAATTTCCAAAGAAATAAACTCATTAAATTTCATTTTCCATTGATAAAAGTTAGTTTATATGAAAAATATAATAGTTAACGAAAATATAATAGTATGTTTAGAAAATTATTTGTGGAGGGAACTTGAAAATTTATTAATGAGGTAGCCTAAAGTCTACCTTTTTAGCTCTCTAAGGATTTTGATATACAGTGACTTAAATACACTAAACTTTTTTCGTTATAGAATTGTAATTTTGGACAAAGCCATTTATTTTTAAATTCTTTAAGAAAGAAATTCCTTTAAGGAGGACAGGACACACTAGGGTTATTTCTAACTGTAATAATAAAGGTAAAATACTTACACGACGATATCATAATATAGACGGCTATTTTATAAAATTTTCTTTTGGTATCAGGATCTGATGTCCTAAGGCCGAGGCCAGTCATGAGTGTGGCCATGGCGTCTGTGAGAAGAGCAACTATGCACAGGGCAGCCGCTACTTTGATATATGCTGCAACAGAAAAACACATAACCCACAGTTATTATTTAGTTAGAGAAATTTGAAAGAAGTTACTGCCGTTTTGCTTAAAGTATTGCAAAATTCAAAAGAATATAAAATATAAATTCTTGCCATTTTGTTTACAGATTTAATTCAGTGTTGCAGATTTCAAAATTATAGAAACTAGACTAAAAACTTCCCATATGACCTGGAGGTCGAGGTTTCAAATACAGCGGAGGGACGGCTTTATACAAGGTTATTCCTTGTACCGTTCTCTCGGGAGGTCCTGAATTCACGCCCGGACAACCCAGCCTGCCAAAACTGGAGGTCGAGGGTTCAAATCCAGCGGAGAGACGGCTTCATACAAGGTTATTCCTTGTACCGTTCTTTCGGGAGGTCTTGAATTCACGCCCGGTCAAACCAGCCAATGTTTTACATGGTTTCATTTGGCTGTTACGCAAATGCGAGGTTGGATATCGTCTGATACAAGTCTTGATCCACGTTTTCGTTGTCTCTAGCTCATGCTAGGGCAAAAGTACGGAAGGCCGGTGGAGGGTCGTAAATATATACTGAGCTTTCGGACCGAGCACTGTGACAGTGAAGCCGGATTCAGCAGTGTTTATGGTGCCAGCGTACGTGATTAGGGATGATGTGTTCGGTTCTAGAAAACGCCTATTGGTGATCTGCGGAACTTTGGCTTTCAGGTCAGGGCTACAGGACTGGGTTTATGCACAGCACAGTACACTAACTTCAGAGTTTCTACAGCCGTCTCTCTCTTCGTCGGGCTTTACCAAACTGGACTGAGCAAAAAGTATAACAAGTATCTGGTGAGACAAAAGGAACTGGTAATGTTGGTAAAAACTAGTCACAAAAATCAGAGTGAGACAATATACTAGACAAACTTCTTGCCTGGTCACAAGTGCAGTGTCGTAAAGGAGAGAGTAAAAGCATCGAAGTTTTTCGTAGTTGAAATGTGAGCATGAACTCCAGGGGTTCTTAATAGAGCATTCAGAATACCTGACCCTGACGCTGTTTAAAACATAGGTAATAGTTAAATGTTTGGTTATTTTATAATAAATATCAATAAAAGTTATTACAAGTGGCTGAAAGCAAAACTTCGGGAACATATTAACTTATAAACAAAATAATAACATAAATAATACTACTTTGAATGTTCTGACTCAAAATTAACCAAATCAAAAATAAAATTCAAACGTAAAAAAGGATTTTAAGAGAAATGTGATTGGTTAGTAATTCAAGACAAATTATAGACTAATTTTGGCAAACACTAGAAGTAGAACTTAGAATTGGTAGTACTATTACTTTGGTAGTATTTGGTAGAACTAGAATTACTAGAAGTATTTATCAATTAATACTTTTAATTCTATTGTAGTGCAATATAGGTGTATTTGTCACCTACTAAATACACATATACTTTTTAAACAACTATTATAGCGTTAGTATTAATCCCTGACTAATGAACAATAAAATTTGGGAAGAATAAAAATAAATTAACAAAATAATAAAGAACTGACAGAAAGTAATAGGGTTAGGAATAAAAAGAGATGTCACTGTCCTAACATTTTTATACATATAGGATGTTACTAATAAAAAATGAGGTATCCAAAAGAGTGCAATGACGTAATTTAATATCCACAATCATTTACGTCTAAGTAAGCATTTTGCAAATAAACCTTTAATAAGAATATAACATTAACCAAATCATGATTTTTATATTCTCTGGGAATAAAGCTAGTCCGAAGTAGTGAGGATGAGCGTTGCGTATTCGATAATGTAGTGAAAATTCTGAGTTATTCCCAACCTAATTTTTCTTTACATACCAATTTGACAATATACTACTCGAAAAATCAAGGCTGCCAAGTATAATCCCTAATCATTAACACCACCTGACTTTAATACCCTTAAGCAACAATATAAAATAACCTATAAAACATACAAGGACCTTAATACAGAGGAAAAAACTTTTCAACCCATTCCCAGGCTTTGTTCTCACATGACCCGTTAAACATTAGTGATTAATCACACACTCGTGAAGCACAAAGGACATCCCCGGGCTCTTTTATCTGAAAAAGCTCGAGAAGACTCCCATTCCCCAGCTCAAAGCATAAAACGAAAACCCCATACTTATGTATGCCATCCCAAAACGCCATTTCATCTCATACATACATACATATAATATATATAATATATATATATATATATATATATATATATATATATCACAATCACAAGAAATAAAGAATATTTATTGTATTTTAAAACATCAAGTCAAAATTATAAGGAAATATTATGAGTAAAGACAAATATGGTACACATAAATGTCCACAATAATAATGGCAATAATTAATAAAAACTTGATTATTGAAGCTATTATTTCACCCTCCAGAAAATGTAAGATATACATACACACACACAGATATATATATATATAATTATATATATATATATATATATATATATATATATATATATATATATATATATATAAATATATATCTATTATATATATATAACATATATACATATATATATATATATATATATATTATATTATATATATATATATATATATGTACATATACAGATATATAATATATATATATATATATATATATATATATATATTATATATATAATATATATATATATATATTTTATATATTATATTATATATATATATTAATTCAAATACTACATTTACTGAAATAATTTTCAGTAAATTACACTATTTTAAATCGTAAACTTTTAATAATAAGATAACTTTATTAAGGAGTATAAAATAAAATTTATAATAGTTAAGTTTTAAAAATTAAAATTTATTCCAACCCTAGTTCTGCCGTTCTTTGCCAAATTCCTTTTTATAGTGGAAAAACTTTAAAGCTAAATTTAACTTTATAAAGCTCGTTTTTTAAGCACACACGGTTTAATGCATGCAAAGTTGTCTCACGCAAAGTATCATAATGACTAGGACGTAAATTATTTCTTGACATCCTCCTTCTAGAGTCTTTAGACAGACTATAGAAAAAAAACAAGGAATTTTTTAATAAAATTTTTCTTTTCTCTTCGGATAATTTATGACTCTAAATTGTAAAATAAATTTCGTGCTGACTTCCTTTTAAGTGATTATAGGTTAAGTTAAAAATAGATTAGTTAAAAACAGTAAAGAAACACATTCGTTGAGTTCATTTGTGATCAGCTTTGTAATTGCAAAAAGAGTCATAATATTTCAACTATTGGTTGAATTTTGAAACATCGAGTAAATAACCTGAATACTTTCGGCTATTAATTAATCAAATAACATATATACAATAAATTATATTAATATATATATATAAAATATATATATATATATATATATATATATATATATATATATATATATATGACCGTATCAGTACTTTCAACACCACACCATAGAGTAAATTAATTACTACCATCCATCTAAAGTATTGCAGCCGGTGGGGTCCATTACTCATCAATTTTGAAAATAACGGTTTAGGAAATTTTGCGGCAGTGGAGAAAGAACCTGGATACAGGATTTAAGGTTAACCCGTGTTAAATATATAATAATTAAGTTGCCGAAAATCAATTTAAGTCTTATTCATTTAAGCTTTGTTTGGAAGTTATATAAGCTGAGATGGTGATAAAATTTTCGATCTTTCTTTAGGAATTTCGCTAATTACGTTGTCGCCACCTGTTGATCAGAATTGCTGTAGACTGAACGTATGTAGAACTCCTGTATGCTTTAATAATATTCATTATTTTCGCTTTCAGCAGGAACTTTGCTAATTACGTTGCCGCCACCTGTTGATCAGCATTGCGGCAGATAGGATGTGTGAATGCTTTATTTTTGCTTTCTTCAGCATCCGGCTTAGTTTCTTTAGTAACTAACTATTATGTATAGTAACTATTATTTCATTATCTCTAATAACTTATATACTATCCGAATACGTCACCCTTTGCCAGATATATGTCAATCGTTCTTATTATACTAGATTTTAGTCAATATTTTATTTATTTCTTTAAATTCGCGTCAGTCTTTTTGTTTATTACATTCTAGTTCCATGGATTGGCGACGACAAATCCAAAGTAAGTCAAGTTTAGTTATTAGCCAAGCTATAGGTTACTTGCTGCCTCTTTTGATTCCTTATCATTAAATTTCTAAGCATTACTCAGTATTTACCATTTCTTTCATTATTCTAAAATTCAAGCCTTATTTAGTTGTCTGCATCTATCTCTGGTCTATACTTTATCAAGTTGAGCTTAATGCTTATTTATTTTTAATAACCTATTATCATCTCTTTATATTTTATTGCTAACTTCATTTAATAATATTCCCTCTATTATTTTCCACCAATAGGCATCCAACGTTAGCTTTCACCTTAACCTAATAATTTATTCAAGTCCTACTAAGCCTCCTAGCTTACTTACTTTAACTTTAAGTGAAATTAATTAATTTTATCAGTTATTTATCTTTATTTATTTATTCTCACTACTTTGTTAAATACAGTTCTCAAGATTAGAGATCCTCTATTTATTTGTTATCAGCCTTCTTTCATAAATAGATAACAACCAAGCGTGGTTCCCTTCGCTTGTTTGCACATCACTCTTAATGTCTAAATCTTTTAATACCAACATATTTTAGTCAGTATTTGTTTAGGATATATTTAATAATCAAGGCAAGAACGTCTTTAAATTAATACTATTAAGCACTAGAAAATAATAAAGATCTATAATTTGGCTCTAATAATGTTTTCCAAAATGATCAGGATTTTAGAGTTAAACCGCGAATCGTAACGCTCGATCAAAACACGCAGCGAAATTGAGCATATGGTCAATATGCTTCACACCCCTGCATTTTTATCAAATCGTTAACCTTTTATCAATTTCAATTAATTGTTGTATTTGTATTTTATTGTATTAATGTTCTGTTGTATTCGTGTTAATTTTATTTTATTACACACATTTGACGCTATTTTAGCTACTTTAAAAAACTTTTATCTCCAGACGGTGTATAATGTAAAGTTTATTGACTAGTTTTTGGGGAATAAAGAAAGAAAGAGTTACTTTTTACTCCCTTGGGAGTAAAGAATAACTTTTTCTCCCTTGAGAGTGAAAAGTGTTTCCTATTATTGGGTTTTTAGAGCCACTTATATCAATTTTTAAGGGGAGTAGTATTCTCTAAATTTACACTGGAGACCGAACAATTTTTTTAATTTTCCCGGGGGTGGCAAAAAAGTTTTTTTTATTGGCTCAAAATCCGTTTCAGCTCAAAAGAAGTTGTTTGGAGTAAAAAAAATTGTTTTTATTTTTTTGGGGGCATCACTCCCAAAATGAAATAGAATAAAATACAACAAAACGTGCTAAAATAATAAATTCAACGTCTGGAGGTAAAATCTTGTATGCACCTTTGGAGTAAAATGCTATATTCCCCCTCGGAATTACCTCCCTCGGAGTTAACAGTCATAACTCCCTCGGCTTTACCGCGAGAGTTTAACACTCTCTTGGCTTTACCAAGTGAGTTTTACAAGGGAGTAAAATAAATCTTTACTCCCTTGGAGCATAAATAACTATTACGGATACTTATTAAAAATAGCTGAATATTTTACTATAATCTAGGTTTTGAAAAGAGATAAAGAAGATTATTGCAGCGGTAGCAGGATCGAGCCAAAGCACATGAAGCAGCTTAATTTTGAAACTGTTTATAACCTGACGATAAGAAAGATATAGTAGTGTTATGAGTGTCCAAGGGAGTAATGGTAAAGGTCAGCGACAGTTTTTTTTACAATGGGAAGGTACGATATCCTCCTTCCCTTTTATATAAAACTCATGGAATAAGGCTGATCATAGAAAATAGAAATTACAGCCTAACTGGGAACTTCAACCATACTAAGACTTTTTACAATACAAGGACTTTTTTCACTTAAAAGCATTTGTAAATTACAAATGTTATGGAAACGAAAATGTTATGTTAAAAAAAGAGAGCAGTTTGCAGCTAAATGTATTAACTAACTGTTGTACAAATTACAAGCAATAATTCTTTTCAAAAAAAAAAAACTTGAGTCCAGAAACAATAGTCTAACAACTTTCCTCGGAGGAAGTTTTTTCCTGCCATCGACTAATTAGTATTTGAGTTACGACTTCGTCGAAAGAAGGTTGGTTATAGAGAATTGTGCTGCTCAATGGAAGAAAAAATACATTTTTCTTCTAAGATACCAAGAGGTTTTTGCGGAAACTCGAGCAAACCCAACCGATAAATCTTTCGGAAAAGAGAAGAAAGAGTTAAAAAAATCCGGACTAGTTGAGAGGAAACGGCTTTCTTAATGGGTAGAAAACTCGAAATGAAGAATCCTAAATGACTATTTTAACAGTTTTACTGTTCCGCATATTAGACTTCTAACAGTTATTATTTAAGTAGGCAATTCGCAACATCTTTTTACTGGTGGCTAGAAACTCAAGATTTCTCTATAATAAAACATTAATTAGTCTTCTTCTCTTTATAAATATATATATATATATATATATATATATATATATTATATATATAATTATATATATATATATATATATATATAATATATATATATATATATATATTCAAGGAAATAGTCTTATTTAAAATGAAAGTTTAAAAATAAACTTGAAAGAAGAGAATTATTACTTCTAATTACAAGGGGAAGTTGTTTTATAAGAAAATTAACAAGACTTAGAACGACCTAAAGGGAAAAATAATGAATAGTTGGAACAAGAAGCAATTTCATGAAAATTACAGCTCCCTCTTTGAAACTTTTTCAAACACAAGTTATAAAGAGAAACCTTCAGTAACTTATTAATGATATTAATAAGTTAAAATAGATCAATAAATCTTTGAGGGAAATTTCTGCGCTTCTTAGAAGTCATTCCCTTCTTATTAACACTAACTTCAATCAGAGTACTAACTTTAAAGTAAATATCTAAAAGCAAGTTGCATTTAACAAGGAGCTTGGAATGGAATCCATCTAATAACAAGAGGCCATTAGTTTCTTGACCGGTACGCAGGATTGGAGGAAGTTGTCCTAAACAGTTTGTCTGATGGAGGACAAACATATCAGTTTGTCTGATGTAGGACAAACACATCAGTTTGTCTGATGTAGGACAAACACATCAGTTTGTCTGATGTAGGACAGGTTTTAGGTTATATATTTACAATATATAAAGTATATGTAATCATAATTCCGTTCCCTGATGAACGGCGTGTTATCCCTGTCATCAGGGATAACACCTGAGGGAACAATCTCAGGTGGTATTGGCGATCGTCAGAGTCAATGAAAAATCTCCACATCTCCGTGGTGCCAAAGGTTAATATAAATACTGAGGCTTTATCGATAATTATCGACAATGGAGACTGCTATTATTATTATAATATATAAAGTATAGAAGCTAAATAAAATGGCTTACTTGTATCTCTAGCTTTGTAGCAGTCTGGACCTGTGTTTTTAACATTGAATGGTAAAGGTGTGGGGGCATTTTCGCCAATACAATGTGAAAATAGACCCTGCTTCCAGCCTGCTGCCAGGAGCCAGTCATTTGATATAAGAGCTAATACTAGTAGGACCATCACCATCAACCCGCACACTAGCGCTATGACCTGCACAAAAAATAAAAAAAAATTAAAAATATATTATCTACAAATGAAATAAAAGAACGGATAAAAGACGAAATGAAATATAAGCACAAAGTATCTCTAGGTATAAATGAACCACCAGTAAAATTCTACAAGTCATCGTAAAACATAAAAATAAAGAAAGCATCAGATAATAAAGAGACCTGTGTCTGTCTTAAAGACACCTGCGCATACTTATGACGGATTTAGATAGATGAAGATCTTTAAGAGGCCTCAATTCTAGTATATTTAGGGTTGGCCATTTCAATTCATCGCCTTGATAACTTAGCTTCATCACCGTTTAGAGCAATCATATAAATTATCTACTTCCTCCGATAGTGATAGGAATTAGGGAGAGGTGATAGATTACCAAGCAAGTTGACCATGTCGTTGGGCCTTTTTTGCTAAATCTCTTAGATGGAAGATAGTTTTCTATGTTATGAGTCCTAGTGCAGGCATTTTTCCGTCTCATCCACAGAAGAGCCGTGACTTAACTAAATGTTTCTAAAGCCTTAACTAAAAACAACACGTGCCACACTGCCAGACTACTAAGCATTTCCGCTTCCGAAATCATAAGGCAAAACATGATGTTTATACAACTAAAAGCAAGTAATGAGGGTCCTAAGTTTGCCACAACTCACAGACTCGGATCCAATGGCTTAAATTTCGAAGGACAGAATAGGCAATTCTGTGAGTGATTATCATCACTCACATGAAAATCCTAAAGGCCCCGACCGTGATTGAACTCAGACTATCTCGGTTGCTAGACCACCACTAAACCACCGGGACTCAACCTCTAGACCCCCATTTTGCTAACTAGAACTGTAATTTTGACACAATATAATTGCGCGAGAGACACCTAGGAAATGTAACAAGCAAAATGCAATGCTACATCTGGGAACTGTTTCATCATTCGACATTCGTCATCGTTGATGGCTCGACATAATGTCATGTCCCACTCTGTTTCGTTACGTCTAACGTTAGCCATGCATGATGGCGGTAAGAGAGCACCTCTCTGGTAAATACTTCACATTATATTCTTCGGAATTAATTGAAGGTCAGAGTGAGTTCAGGCTCTGTCGGCGCCCTGATGAGTTAGACGTAACGAAACAGAGTGGGACATGACATTATGTCGAGCCATCAATGATGACGAATGTCGAATGATGGAACAGTTCCCAGATGTAGCATTGCATTTTGCTTGTTACATTTCCTAGGTGTCTCTTGCACAATTATATGTGTCAACTATTCATGTTTTGCAAAACTCGGTAGTATCAAATGATATAACTGTAATTTTATTTATAATCGTCTGACAAGTATGAAAATCAAATTGCTGAAGTGCGTTATTATATTGTAACCATTAAAATATTTTTAAAAAATCAAAAATATCATATCCAGGATATTTTTCAATCCGTTTGTATGTCAATGCAAAACTAATAACTATTTAACTTAATAACACTATCACTAGCTTACTGTAATCGTTCCGAGAAGTGTTGTTTTAAATACAAAATTTCCATTGATAACTTGAGCTGACATAGTTATTAATTATAATTATGGCATATAATATATGTCTACAATATATGTCGCTATATATTTTAAAATGTTTCATAAATTCGCATATGAGTAATAATATGAGATGCATGCAATGACTCAAAGATAAATAACCGGAATCTAATTATAATTGTATCAAATAAATTTGGACATAGAGCAGTTTTAGAAACACTACATGACATGGTGTGTTCCAATTAACATGTATAAAATTATCGCACTAAACTGCATACATGCAATCAAACTACCTTACATCGCAAGCAATTAGCTAAATAATTATTCCATTTAACCCGTAATTCTAATTGCAGACTTGGAAGGGGGTATCAGGGTACTTGTAAGGGGAATAGTACTTAGGGAAATACCTCTACTTGAAATTCCGTTAATTAGAGTAATGCATTTAAAAATTACCAATATACATAAAATGTAAATTGCAACTCCAAATAAAATTCCGGCACGGAGGTCCTCAAGCCGGACGAATTTGATTATTACCAATTCAATTCTTGCTTAAATATTCGGTATATGCATCAAAACTTGTTCCTTTTTTGATTTTTTAAAAGAAAATGCGCGTACTTATCCGATAGATTATACATTGCACGGCTCAGAATTCTTAGCAATATTTGAAGCCAAGTTTATACTACTTTGTAGCCCAATTATATATATTATATATATATATATAATAATATATAATATATATAATATATATATAAATATATATATATATATATATATCATACGAAATATATATATATATATATATATATATATATTATATATATATATATATATGTGTGTGTGTGTGTGTATAATTTACCCTCTATTTGTGAGACTAGACAAACCTGTGTGTACCTGAAATTAAATAAAATGGAAAATACAAATACTCTGAGCAATGTGGAAATCCCCCTCGTTCGTTTGGGGAAACTATTTCTCCATTAACAGAAGAGTGAATTTTGAAAATATTTTTCTCTCGAAAAGTTTTTGGAATTTTTATTTAAAAATTTCAATATAATTTTAATTACTATTTTATTAGGTCCCTCTTACAGTTTGCAATTTAATTGGCTTCAAAAATTATCATTGTAGGGAAGAATTTTAACATCCAGCCACTCTTTGAAATACGGTGGTTAATTAATGTTGATAAATATTTTAATCTTTCTTTTATTTCATACGTATGTATATAAGTGTTTGTACCATAAAAAATATTAAATTCAAATCATAAGTATAATTGCATTGCATGTCTATCCTGTAACAGCATGATGTTTAATAAATTGTAATGTCTTATACATGTATAGTCTAGTTTCATGTATGTATATAAGTCTCTCTTCTGCAATTGAAACGTTCTAACTTCTTTTTGGTAAATTATTTTTATACTCTTTGTACCTCCCCCCCACACAGTGTGAAGGTATATATATATATATATATATATATAATATATATATATATATATATATATATATAATATATATATATATATATATATATATATATATGTATGTATATATATGCTGAACGTATGTTTTCGTGGATAGGAAGTTCTGAAACTTGGCTATACTTTAAAGTTCTACTTCTGCCATGACGCCTATTCTCTGTCCTATTAGCGATTTTTTTCAAAGAAAAATCGCTAAAACACAGCTGGAAAATTCGAGTGATTTCGGATATTCAAAAATTAAGTGTGAACACATCACATTTTTTACAAACCAACGATAAAAGGCTATAAAACAACGAGCCACTCTGTGGCCCGTATTTTATTCTACAGCATTTCAAAAACAGGGCTTTACAGATGTGGTTTGAGATGTAGTTTATTTCTTGTTGAGCACAGATAACAAAAAAACATTATAAGCAGGGTATATTTTTCAAAAAAAGTTTAAAAATGCAAAATGGCCGCCAACTTGAAAAAAATGAAAATTTTAAGCGGTATTTTTTACGACTTAAACGACTTCTTTCTCTTGTAGAGCTTGATATATGTACTAAGTTTCATTAAATTGGTAGACCTGAACTGAATTCATTAAAAAAGTGCGCATGCATTGATCTTACATACATATGTTAGATCAATCGAAATTATTTTCGATTTTTAAGATCTGTAGGTGCTGAAACTAGAATTTTTAATTAAAAAAAGTGGGTGTTTAATTTTTTCATTTAGAATTGCTTTTCCTCTCATTAGAAGAAAAAAACAACAAAAAGAGAAAGGCTTATCATCTAATTTTAAGTGAAAATAACAAGCATAATAAAGGAAAACCGTCTTTCCTAAGCACAAATCGCTTCAAGCTATAAATCTCAACATAACATTATATAATTGAATTAACTTAAAACAACAAAGGTAACTAAAAAAACATAATTACATACTTTGGAAAACGCCAAAGTAAAAATGAAAATGATGTCTTTAATTTTATTACGAACCAGATTTTTTTTCACAGAGAAAAGATGGATCTTAAGAAACCTGTTTGTAAAAGAAATTCCTTGAATTTTCTCTCAGATTTAAATGTAATACATTCTTACTTTATTTAAGGAATTTCTCTTATACGACACTTTAAATTTTATTTTACCTTTTATGAATATTTTAAAGGAGGTAGATATATGAATTGAATCCATTCTGTGTAGGAAAAAAGCAGTAAAAGTTTTCATTGAAGAGTTAAAAAGCTCTCTAAAACAGACGAGTTAAAAGAAAGTGTTAAAAACAGACAAGTGGTTTTAACTCTTCTTAATTAATTTAAAATCTACTTCTTTCGGATGAAACGCTTAATTTTGCGAGTTCACATACGTCGGTTTTGCGCATGTCACATCACTTACACACATCAAACCATAGAGATATATACTAGAGGGGGCATAGCATACCTTAATACATTGAGAGGCCTGAAACATCTTTTTGGGGCTCTCAGGGACTTTGTGTAACCTCATTGAAACCTCCTTTAAGAGTAAGTAAAGGTTAAAATAAATCAATTTTTTGGCTTCGCGAACATTATCTGTGTTTTGATATGTATTTAAACTTTCTTATATATACGTCACTGTAATTTTGTTCTGTTTATTTGATTATTATTGAAAGTCGAAGGAAGTCAGGTTATTTTTTCGATGTTTCAAAATTCAACTATTAGGACACCTCTAGTAATAATATCTCTATTCATCAAACTATTTTTAACTCAAAAATACCTGAAACGGACGATTCAGGTCAAATCCTAGGTTCAGATTTTTTCGCGAACACAATATTTTTATTGTAAACTAGGAAATGAGGAAAAGTAAAAATATGCGTAATGGAGGTTTTACTTAATATTTTTAATCAAATGCTCAGCAAACAAGGGCGGACGATTTTATGTATGAACTACCTTAGGGAATCAAGGGTACGCAAACAGATAACCAGCTGGACAGTGAACCGCAGGGTCCACTGTCGCCTGGTGGCCCGCAAGCTAATACTTAAACTATGACAGCCAAATTAGTGAAGGGTAAAATGCTTTTTATGAATAATAAACGTTCTATGTATCAGATATAATCCATAAATCAATTTTTCATTAACTAATAATCAAGTTTTCATTAATGAACGGACATATCAATTAATTAATTTTTCAGTTATAAGGAGGCAGAAAAAGTGGAAGTCGTTGAATTAATAACCAAGATTCCTTTCGACGCATTTTAATCATAGAGCCTTCATTTTCCTAATACGTCATAATAATATTATTTTTCGAGTAGGAGAACTAGACATAAAGATTGATTTTTGTAAGTTATAACTCTCTTGCATAAATACACAGGGAGCTACAAAGTAAAAACCATTTAGGAGGCCTTAAAAACACCAGAAACTGATAATTCAGGTGACATCGCTGTTTCGGAGTTTTATGCAAACACAATAATTTTCCTATTATACCAAAGGTATAAATGAGGAAAAACTTAATCCAAATTTAATATAAAAGAATTCCAACACAAAGCAGGTTATTCAGTAAGCCCCATTTAAGTTTTGTATAAAAATGATACTACCAAGTTTAGCCATTCGAGAGTCATAGTTTAGTCATGCGACGTTGAGTCAGGTAATTGGTTGAATATCATTTAACTAAAATAAATATTATATTAAGTTTTACCTTCACGGTATAATTGATAGTTTAGACGTCTGATATCGTAATAATGTATGTCACAGCTTTTAGTAAAGTCGTCTCATTCTTTATGTATGAAACTCAGAGTCAGATCGCAGAACAGAGAGTAAAGATGTAACGTTATATTTTGTATTAATTTCGGTGATTCCAAAATTTATGGTTTTGTTCTGAAATTTTCAAAATATTTAAGTATTTAATTTTAAGTTCATTTTGCTAAATTCATTTTTTTTTGAGGTTTCGTTTATATTTAGGGGTAGTCATACTTCTATTATTAGATTTATTTTATTTTGGGTATTATGGAATTGAGTTTCAGTTGGTAACCTTGGTGACGCCTCCGAAGTGGAGACGTGGTCGAAAAAAAGGACCTTCTTTTTGGTTAGACCCCGGGTGGCTTCGGCCCCCGGGCCAATTTATTAGTTCTATTTTATAAGTTTATTTGTTCAATGGAAATTGAGTAGTTATTTCATCTGATTTATCGAGGAACATAGTTATTTTTTTTTACCAAATTTATGGATTAGTTTGTTTGGTTTTGGAACCCTTCTCTGAAGGTAAGGCCGTTTCCATTCTAGATTAATGTTTCATTTTCAATTAGTTTTCTTGGTTTATGTAAAATTGTAGAATTCTTAAGTTCTAATTCTCGTTGCTCTTGGTTTTAGGGTTTTTGGCACCGGAGGATTTGATGTGGCATTTTATTGAGAGAGTTGCCATAGTTCATTAGATATTGGTTATATGTCTCACAATCATAAAGCTTAAGGAGAGTCAAGCTCAGGATAAATACTTTTACCTACTTTTAGGTTTAATTCTAGGTTAATCTATAAGTACTTATTCGTCAGGTATAATGTCAATTTTATAAAATATGAAGGCCTTATGGAGGTTAGAAACCTTATCGAATTTAATCTTTTTGTTTATTTTAATTTAAATACAGTTTATTTCATTTTTATTGGTTTTAAATTATGAAACCAATGTTTAAAATAGTGTGTTTTATTGTGTCATATAAGTTTTAAATCAACCTATATCGAAATTTGGACTGGAGCCTGGGGTTGGTTCTTCTCCCCACCCTACGAAGTAGGCAAAAGAACCTGGCGCCTTATTTTTATTAAAACCGAATCCTATATGAATCTGAATGAGCCTATTCTTGATTTTAAAGAAGGCTTAATATTTATGGTAAGTTAGGATAAGTCTTGAAGAGACTTGGTAGTTCGCCCACCCCTACTACCAACTGAGTTGGGCTTAATTAAGTGTTATAAAGAGACAGAATTCTCTGTTTCTTAAATATTTCCTAACAAGATAGTTCAGGACTTAATGAAGCGTTCGCTTGATTGTTTAAATCATCAAGATAAAGTGCTCATAAATAATATTCTAATTTCTCAAGCTTTGCCAAGATACAGGTTCTCGAGTTGCCATGCCACTCAGAATGAGTTGTTCCATGCCACAATTTGAAACGTTCAACGCAGCAAGGTTAAAGATGAGAGTGGGTATTAGATTCCGTAAAAGCAAAAGCTGGGTTCCTTAAAAATAAAAAAAATATTGAAAAAAGTGCGCGTCTATAATAGCTAAAACGCTTTGATGTTCAAACGAGATTTTACGTATCTAGATTTTGCTTTTTCTCTTATTTATATATCCTAAAGAAGCGCTCAAAGAATACATAAAGAAGTCCCTCCACGATAATCGAACTCTATTATAAGCCGATCCAGCGTTTAGCCAACAGACTGTTTTATTTAATTTCCTTACGTCGACTTTGAAGTATTCTTTAATGTTTAAGCAATAAAATTAAAGCTTACAGACAATTTCGTAAAACGAAAGTAGATTATGTAACTAGGTAGTAAAATGAGGTATTACTCATGCGAAAATTTGTTTGTTGACGTGCGAATAATAATTAACTTTCAAAGCAATAACTATTTTTTGGGGGCGTGGTCAACAAAATTAAATTAAATAATATATTACCTTGTTTATTAACCAATTGCTTATTACAATTACCTTACCACTTACCTTGTTACTTATCAATTTGTTTTGCGGCTATATAGTGAAATTTTACAGCCGGCGGACGTAAAGAAATTATTTTATGGCCTTAGCAATATAATCGTAATAAAAATTTATTTTTTATTAAATAAATAAAACAAAAATTGAATACGGGGTACCTCAGAGATTTTCCTTACCTATTTTTCGGGTAGCACAACTGGACCTAAAGATTGATAATTTTTTTTTAAGTTTCAACTCAGTACCACAAATACACATGGAGCTACGATGATAACTGACACACACAGACAGACAGACAAATTTGTGAAAACCAATAAGGTCTTACAACAAACCTGTAATAATTTGGGTAAAATATCGGTTCCTGATTCTTAGAGCAACACAACAAATATTTACGAATAGCACAATTCTGAGAATTGTGAATTACAGCGATAAAGTGATTATCGTACAAAGTTTCAACTCTCTAGTATAAATACAATATAGGAGCTACGATGATAACAGACACACAAACATACACAGATTTGTGAAAACCACTAAGTAGGTCTAAAAACCACCTGTAACAAATAATTCAAATAAAATATCAGTTCCTGATTTTTAGAGCAACACAATGCTATTCTTTAAACTTATAGTATAAAAAAGGAAAAGTAAAAAATAATTGAAACTCCGCTCTTTCACAAAACTTTCCATTTAAAAATATAAAATCAACAAGGAAAGTTAATTAAGATAAACTGTCAGAGAACAAAGAGCTTAACTAGACATCCCTAGATAGAAGGCCCAAAAATAAGAAGAGAGAAAGTGAAGGGATAGGGCCCCTTAGAGACCCTAACCTGGGAAAATTTCACAAAAAATACATCTGATTCCTAAAATATTTACTTCGTTCTTAATTTTAAATTATTTTTTCTCTTAAAAACATGTTGGGGAATTTTTTTTCTTTACTTTAATTAATATTTTGAATTAATTACAGTCTAGTTTATTTTATTTATTGGACCGCAAAAGTGTACAGAATTAATTATTAAGTTTTGATTACATTTTTTCCTTATAAATATTTCAATTTTAACATATTAATGAAAACAGTGGAGTTACCCCAAATATTATTTTAAGGAATGTAAAATTTTCTTTCCATCAGGGAGTAAAACGAAGGTTTTATTAAAAAACGTTTATTTTTATGGGAAGTGATAATAAAAAATAAATTGTCCTCGATTGAAATGATTTGTAAAAAAACATGATTGTTAATTTTTGACCGAATACCAGAGGTCTCTATCCAAGAAATCTTTCAATAGTACGTTCACACACACTTCTAGATCCGCGTATCGTAGGGGATCGGATCGCATACGCTAGAACTAGGAGCTGGAATCTAAATGTCCTGATACGCTGTATGTACCTATAGATACGATCGTATTTAAAGAATAACCTTCTCGTCGAACTTTTATTTCACAATATTACCGTTTATGATCAAATAACTTTTGAAATATTCTTTTTTACTGTAACTTTATTATTATGCAAAGAAATCACAATTTAATTAAATATATTTTAGTTTTAAACTTATTAATAACCAAAAGTGAACCTTAACTATAAAAGACGCGATGTTTTAGCGGGATCAGTTATCACGTAATCTCACTCGATTGACTAAACAAATACGCTGTAAGAACCGTGAAGTTAGTTGACCGTATTGCATACGTATGTAATACGATCGCCTGTTAAATACGTTTTGTATACGTAGTAACACAACGTAAACAAACCAACACGTAGCAATGCAATGTAACAAACCAAACGCAGTCGGAGGTTATAACCTTATGATTTACTTCTCCTCACTCATACTGCAGCTATAGAGGAAAAGTGTTGTGTTAGCCGGTATTTTACCTGAATAATTCGTTATAGATATTTTAAGGGCTCCTAAATAGTTTTCACAAAGTGGTCTTTTAGCATGTGTGTGTGTCTGTTATCATCGTATCTCCAAGTGTATTTATGCTATGGAGTTGAAACTTGACATACAAAATCTATATTCAGGTCTAGTTCTGCTATGAGGAATAACAATCTTGTAATGACGTCATTAACCCGCAATAAAAACTTCACAAAAATTTCGAAAACGCAAAAAGCACGGACAATTTTTTTGAGTAGTAAAGTTTTTTAAAAAATTGCAAGAATCAAAAAATAATCCAATTAAGTTGAAATTTACAACAATTATATTCTTTTAAATAATAAATAAGAATACGAAGTTTCGTTTAAATACGGCTAGTATATCTAAGGTTTTGTAAGGGCATAAAAGTTATCGTCATAAAAAATGGGAAAATGATCAATTGAGTTAAAATTAGGTACAAGTGTATACTTTTACGGAATAAATAAGTACACTAACGTTCGTTTCAATACTTTAAGTACATCCACGATTATTGTCGAATAATAAAAGTTAAGTAGCATCCAGTAGGTCAGTGTCTAGATGTGTAACCGTTAGGAATGGATTTACTGTCTGAGAACAAGTAAAGCAAGTCTAAAGACTTGTAGCAGTATAAATTCGGCGATTTGTATATTCTGAGGTTGAGCGTAACGAATATGATGTGGTAAGAATAGATTTTTTTATCAATGGCGTGACGTCATTGCAGGAATCGATATAAGTCTCTTAATTAAAAATTATCTATACTCTTTCCTACAATACCGTCTTTGATATGTAAAATAAATAGCGATCTTCTAGTGATCTGCGGCCACTCAGTAGATAATTTAGTCATTGTAGTAAGGAATATAGAACACTATGTTCCTAATAAAATACATTAAGGAATTAATAACGAAAGCTGCACTGCTGGCAAGGATAGGCTAGCAGCAAATACCTTGGCAATGCTATATTAAAGTATCAAAACTCCTTCTTTTATAACTAGGCTCTTAATACAAGGTGGTCCAAAATCCCACCTAATACCTGGTTTTAATAGATTTCATGCTCTCCACAAGGTTTATTTTTGTAGTAAGTTTGATTAAGCGTGTTTACATAAAACACGCTAGAAAATACATACATTTATATATATATATATATATATATATAATATATATATATATATGTGTGTGTGTGTGTGTGTGTGTGTGTGTTGTGTGTGTGTGTGTGTGTGTGTGTGTGTATGTCTATACTTATTCAGACGCAATGCAGTAAGAAAGGGACAACTTGTTGCTGACCCTAGCAACGTTTTTCTGAGATAAAAGAGGAGGGATATCAGTCGGGAGGTAAGTTTGCTTATAAATTAAATACAAGCGAAGTTGATACTCTAGAATTTAAGCACGTGCAAGTTTAGTACCAAGAATTCGGGAGGTTGAAGCAAAGAAAAATGAAAATAATGTGAAATCCTATATTTTCAAGGAAATATTGAGAAAAAACTAACCTTTTTGCTTAACTCGCTTTAAGGCAAGTTCATATTTGTTTAAACGTGCATGAAGTGGAATAACTATAACGAATTTACCCCCCCCTCTAACCATCAATACATTCATCCTAAGATTACTTCTTTACTACCTGCTGCCACTGAGACTGCTAGTAATAAGCATAAGCATACATACAAATAGAATCAACTGTTTTCGATGTTTAAAATCTTTAAGTGCTGAAATGTTGAATTTTGACGAAAAAGTTAGTTTTTTTTGTTAATTTAATGCTTTCTTCTACTTTTAGGTGATAGAAAAGCAAATCTAGTATAGAGTACTGCTTTCCCTCACAACTTTGGGAAATACGGATGATCTATTTTCATTCAGTGAGAAAAATTTTGAACAACTTGATTCAAAACTTGAATAAGCTTTAAACCAAATAAGTTTTTAGATAAAGCAACTTGATTGGTCAATTTGTTTTATTTATTACGTTTTTTTTAAAATGAAAGAGAACTCAGAAAAATAGGCAAAAATGATCGAAAAAAATCTTCTGGAAGGCAAGACTTTGTGATTCGAGTTTTGTAATAAGTTTCAACTCTCTAGCGTAGACATAAAGCGAGGGCTTATCATGACACAGATTGACACGAACTGAGATATTATGATTAAAACATCTAAAGACACCTTAAAATATCTAAAATCAGTAATTTCGATTAAATCTTGGTTTTGGATTTGTATGGCCAACACAATAACTTTCCATTTACCAACAGTTGAAGGTGAAGAAATGTAAAATACTGTAGAATTAAGGTTTCTATTTCTGTAAGACAACAAACAATGGCAGCCACTATAATTAAAAATTAAATCGTAATTAATTAAAAATATTTATACTAGCACATTCTTATCACTTTTATCAACCCTGCTATAAACATTAGAGAAATTTGCCTTAAAATGTGCTGAATAATGGTAAAAATGTTTACATAAAAGATTAACCCACTTGAAAAAAATCATAAAAAATAGAATTAATTATTCATGCAAGAAAGATGAATTTTCATGCTGTTGTTCCATTTTATAATGGGATATAATGACGTATTTATTCAACGGAAGCTGTATTTTCAAGTGCATCATTATATTTTATAATAATTACACACTTCTGTTTGTTTAAATGCACATTGCTTTTTTAGAGAGGTATATTAGAGAGGTTAATAGGGAGAGAGCTACGTTACTAATAAGATGGGATACTGATTGTAAAATATTATAAAAATCCGATTTTACGAACCGTTATAAGAGCTATTTGGGTATAGAATTAACTCCATTTTCTGACTGAGAGCCTGGCTTTTCTATGCTCTTTGGTTAAGGATGTATCCTTAGAAAAAAGGTTAAGAGTTTAACAGATCTATAAAGGTCAATCAGGAGTATCTTACGTAAGAACTCTTCAACAGAATGCAAAAATCTAAGAGATTTATTATTCTAGCTTATATTAAGCGAATTTGCTTTGATAAGATTAGCAAATGGGATGGGTATCAAAACAAGAGTCGAAATGGATGTGTGTGTTAGCTTCTAGACTAATGTTATTGTTACCACCTTGGTGGTTTCTGTACATAAGTGTATATCCTGTTTGTTATTTATTGTCCTTTAAATTGTACTGTTTGAATTGAGTTGACATATATTTTTATCTTGTCATGTCCTGTCATACCTAGCTCATTCAAGGTTTAGCAGTCAGGGAAAACTAGTGCCCCTTAAAGTTTTTGACTGATGTTAAATATTTGTTTGTTAAATATTCGTATTTTAAATATTTGTATGTTAAATATTCGTATTTTAAATATTTGTATGTTAAATAGTCTTCTCAGTCTAAAGACACCTTGTTTTTATTTACTGCAGCAACAGTCGCATGAATCTCTCAATCGAATTAATATTTTTAAATTATACTTTGTATAAAAGTTAAACCTAAATGAAAATCGGAGTTGTCCCCAGTTTGCCGAGTCAGCAAAATTTTCAAAAAAAAACAAATCCGTGAAATAAGGGATTAAACGTTTTTGCAAGGAAGAAGGTCATTTGTAATGCTTTTTAGAAGTTTTAAGTTTATAACTACAAATCAATTCTGACACCACGTGTGGCATGTTTCCTTTGGAAAGTATGCTTCCGTGCTAATTTTTTATGGATTATTTAAAAAAGAAATCCGCAAAAGACTTTTATAATACGACGAACGGCTAAAATCAGTTGACAGCGTGGGAAAATAATGAGAGGGAGCCAATGAGGTTAGCCCTAGATGTTAAACCACGCCCTCAATTTAAAATCAGGCCAACCTTATTGGTTCCTCAACACTATTTTACCGCCATGTCAACTGATTTTAGTCGTGTGTCGTACTATAAAGAGAATTATATTTGAAATGCTTAAATTAAATCTAAGAGACCATTCTAGGCTACATCACGTTTACTGATCCCTAAAAGAGTTAACTCTAAGTTAGAGTGTAAGGTCTTTATAGGTTACCCGGATAACTCTAGACTCCAAGAAGCCCAGGTTCAAATCTCAGTCAAGCCATTTATTTTAGACGCTTATCGCAGGCCTACTGATGTTATCTTCTCCTTAAAATAAAAGAGCAAAGTTGGTTTTTTAAAAATCAAAACTTAATTTATATTTTTTTTATTTTATAAATGTATGTTGCATGTGTATAAAAAAATGTATTGTGAATTATATAAAATAAATAAATAAATTTCAGAATTGCTATTTTGCTTAGAAAGTTTAGAGGTGCTTAGTATCTGAGAGACATTGTTTGATGTAGATACGGTTCTGACGCCTTTATCTTGGAGTCAGACCGCAGAGAGCTTTTGCTGAATCATTAATAACGGTTAATAACGTCACTAAACATTAAATTTCCCGATAGCACAAATAGACCTAAAATTGACTTTTCGCCCTGTTTAATCTCTCTAGCGTAATCACACTGGGAGGTGCGTTGACAACATGTGTTCGTTCGCACTTAGTGCCACATAAAGATTGACCATTTAATAAAAAAATTAGGAGGTATTTTTAGTATTAGAAGGTTAAACACTTAAATTAAATACTCTAGCAACAATCACAGTTTCGGATTATAGTGCAAACACCTTTTACTTTTCCCTGTTACAAAAAAAAAGAAAAATACGAAAATCTGACAAAAAGCTTTATAGGTAACTATAACTTAATAGGCAATTAAAACTTAATGGAGAGCTTAAAAGGTATACAAAGAAAAGAACCTTTTAATCAATTCTTTTAAAATAGGAGATAATAGAATTAAGAGGGAATAACTTACAGATAGCTCTTAAAAATCAAAAGAGCCAAGCATCAAGTAAGGGCCAAATTAACTTAGCATAGCCAGGACACGTTCACTTGATACTTGGCAAGGGATAATCTAATTAAACCTCTGTATGGAAAATTACAATAGAAGTAACTTTAATAACTTTTAGAGTGCAATGGACCTTGGAAAAGTTTAAATATTTTAACTTCCTAAAAGTTTGAAAAATCGGGTACATGGTGCCTCGGAACTTTTCATGACATTATCGGATACATGTAGTTCCGTAATGAATTTATACTTGCTCTGTACTAAATGTATTTTTCCTTATTTATTCCGTAAATATAATGTGGACGAGCGAAGCGAATCCGAATGTATACTAAATTATAAATCAGGCTGTTGCAGATTCGATTGTTCCTACATGTAGACCGAGGTAGAGCGCAAGACAAAAAAAAACAATCCTTTCTTTTCCAAACTTATAATCGCCAGTAATACAAAAAAATTCTCAAAAAATAATAATCCTAAAAAAACCCTAAAATTTCCATAGTAAGTCAATTACTTTGCCCAGTTAAAAAAATAAAAATAAACTTACAACTGAACAGCTGATAAAAAATAAAAATAACAAACATAAATCAGCTGTCTCTGACACAGGCGTTTCTCACATTCATAGTCTGAAGTTGTGAGGACGAGTGTAGCAATACTTGTCCTCAAAACTTCAGAAGTCTGAAGTTGTGGGGACGAGTGTAGCAATACTTCTTCTCACAACTTCAGAAGTCTGAAGTTGTGAGAACGAGTGTAGCAATACTTGTCCTCACAACTAAGGAAGTCTAAAGTTGTGGGGACGAGTGTAGCAATACTTCTTCTCACAACTTCAGAAGTCTGAAGTTGTGGGGACGAGTGTAGCAATACTCGTCCTCACAACTTCAAAAGTCTGAAGTTGTCGGAGATTCATTACAACTTCAGAAGTCTGAAGTTGTGAGGACAAGTGTAGCAATACTTGTCCTCACAACTTCAGACTAAGAATGAGAGAAACGCCTGATTTATAATTAAGTATATATTCGGATTCGCTTTGCTCGTCCTCATTATACCTACGGAATAAATGAGGAAAAATACATTTAGTACAGAGCAAGTATAAATTCATTACGGAACTACATGTATACACATATTTTTTATAAAAGGTCAATTCCAATTAAGACGTAAACTGAGCGCTTTCATAATAAAGTTTAAAAATAAGATTAATTACACTATCTATATCAGGACGTAAAAACGTAAATTACCGAGTGACAAACATACGTAGCCATATTACTATGAGTTTGGGCTTTTTGGATACTTTTTATTAGTAAATAACTGATAATTATAAAAAAACCTAATTCGCTAATTGAAGTTAAATAGATATCCACTACTGTAATTTGCTTAAACGATTTTGATTAGAATTAGAAAAATGTGACAAATTTTTATTGCTTTTATCACTTTAATTTATTTAGTAATGAATAGTTGGGGGTTTTGAATATTATTTATGATGACAATATGACGCGGAGAGTCACGTGTCCAATGTTCACTTTCCTATTGCTTCAAAGAAAAGCGTAGAAATAAGTAAAAATCTTTTTTTTGAGGTAGTACGTAATTGAGCACTTTACTGGACCGTTTTTAGGATGAGAAGCCAATCATTATTGTTATAGGAGGTTATTTAGTACTTTTCACCTCCGAGGACAATAATGAATGTAAAAAAACTCCTAGGACGTAAAAGTAATTCATATATTGCCACCATTACTGTAATCTAGGGTGTTCAAAAAAAACAATCTGTGTAAAACCTTCATGAGGTTTCTTTAAAAACTTTTATTTTGTTTCTGTTTTTGTTCGTAGACTATTTTTTTTTCGTTTTTAAAAGGTGTTCTAATTGACAATTTTGTGTGTTTATTTGTAAAGCTTTACACCTTCCACCAGAGCAGTTTAAGGCTTATGTTAAACAGATCCTGTTAAAACATGCGTTTTTTCCATTGAGGAATTTGTAAATTGTAATTCTTAAATGACTATGACGTTGTAATGACCCTATACCAGGGTTTACCACAGAACATCAATTTATTTATTTATTTATTATACATTTTTGAGTAAAAGTGTGAAGCTATGGATGAATTCAATGACGGCGATAATATGGAGTTAAATGGACGTTTGTTTTTTTTCAATTAAGTATATAGCGCAGTTTATTTAATGAGTGCTACCTCAAAAAAAATAGTGTATGCCATCCGACTGAGAATGTATTTATGTCTTGGCAATTTTTCCCGACTCGCTTCGCTTGTCGGTAAATCTAATTGCCGTGACATAAAGACACACTTCTAAGCCTTATGGCATAAATAACTATTATCTCCAGACGGTGTATAATGTAAAGTTTATTGACTAGTTTTTAGGAAGTAAAGAAACACTTTTCACTCCTAAGCGAGTAAAAAGTTACTTTTTCTCCCTTGGGAATAAGAAGTGTTTTCTATTATTTGGTTATTAGAGCCAACTAAGACAAAGCAACAAAAGCACAATATCATAAATAGTATCATAAACTTTTAACCAGTAAGCACTGCTATATAGGGCCTAAGTACCTATATCAGAGTACTGACCGTTATAAAATTAGTCTAATTTGAAAAAGTAAGGGAGAGCTGCATTACCTTAATAATAGGAATGGCAGAGAGGGAATACTACAAAATGTAGCACGTGCAATTTATATGAGAAGTTAATTTCCACTTTCTAGCTGTGTGTCCTGTTTTGAGAGAAAATAGAAAAACCTACCTTAACAAGTTTCAGTTGTTACTTGATGAATATATACAACATCTTAAATTTGGGGACTATAATTATTATTATTAATTATTAAAGATTGGGGTTGGAGTCGAGGATAGACCCCATTTGCACTGCGACTGAAAGTCTATTGTACATTCCCCTCAATTGGTCCAGGTCAGAATAATCCTTTTCCCCGGACTAGGTCTAGGATCTTTTTGACCAGTGATTCATTGGTAGAGTCAAACTTAGTGAGAATGCTGCTACCAAAGTTGGTGAACCTTTGAAAGGCTAGGGCTTCACATCTCAGAAGTACGTGAGATGCAGTTTCGGTTTCCGATTCACAAAGCCTACACACTGGGTTATCTTTAAAGATACCAATGGTATGGAGATGTTTTCGGAGGTGACAGTGACCAGTCAGTAGTCCAGTTAGGGACTATAATACGCTTGTAACCAACATAATTAGGATGAGAAAATACAGACTTTTTTTTAATAGAGAACTTCATCTATGAATAATAAAAAAAATAGAAATTAAATTTAAGTATGTGTATGCATAAGTGTGTGTGTATATGTGTGTGTGTATATGTGTAATGTGTATATATATTAACATAAGGAATAGAGCTTATGCAGATGTTGGTTCACAGCTAGGTTCTGACATCCTGAGATCCAGGCCATGGGGCCCGGCTACAAAGTTACCCACAACAAAATGGAGCCCTTCATATAAATGCGCTCCCTCAAAATATTAGAAAATCGCACAAGTTTCAGTTTTTTGTAATAAGTGGTCCCCTGTAGATCGTGTGCAAACATGAAGAGCAATTTTTTTAAAGCTGATATAATTTCCAATAAAAAATAATTTTTCGTCAAAACCGGATAAATACAACTGAAGTTATGACAATTGTTAAATGACCTAAAAATGCAAAAAGCTAACATTTTTCCAAATAAATTCGCTGAGTGCATAAATTAACCATTTTTTTAGTGTATTTGAAAGACCTATAACTTTGGTTACACTTAACTTTTATACACTTATCGGACTAGGTCTAGGATCTTTTTGACCAGTGATTCATTGGTAGAGTCAAACTTAGTGAGAATGCTGCTACCAAAGTTGGTGAACCTTTGAAAGGCTAGGGCTTCACATCTCAGAAGTACGTGAGATGCAGTTTCGGTTTCCGATTCACAAAGCCTACACACTGGGTTATCTTTAAAGATACCAATGGTATGGAGATGTTTTCGGAGGTGACAGTGATTTGAGTATTTGAAAGACCTATAACTTTGGTTACACTTATCCGATTTTGATGATTAAACACTCGTTTTATAGAACATTTTATCACCTATAATGAATCTTCTATTCAAAATTTGTGCGATTTTATAACATTTTGAGCATGCGCAATCATATAAATGGGCTCCACTCTGGATAGGCAGACTATGTTTTTTCTTCATAATTTAAGGTATATTTTCAGAAATATTTGGTTTGAAATAGTAAAAAATAAGTTACTTTTTTCAGGTCCGGCTCTTGGACAGGAATAGTGATAATATGCTTAGAAAAAATCGGGTTTTTTCTAAGGTTACTAATGGACCTCGGAACTTTTCCTCATCTCATCGGACTTGCTTCGCTCGTTAAATTTATACTCCAACATGTCTGCGGATTGGTCACTCGCTTTGCTCGTCCTTAGATAGATAACCGGATAGATACATTAATTCCATTCCGAGCGGTCCGTCACCCAGGCACTGACCACACTTTATGCTAATTAACTTTTATGATACAACATAGATCATGAATGTACTTAACTTATCGTGTAAGTATAAGAAGGAAACTTGGTGTACTTATTACGTAAAAGTATACACTTGTACAAAATTTTAACTCTATGGGATTATTTTCCGATTTTTACAATTATTTAAAAAACGTACACAAGTCATTTGATAAAAATTGAACTGGAAATGAAACTTATATTGGAGATGAAACTTAGCACATGTGTAAATCTTTTACATAGCTACATGCGTGCCAAATCTCACAAAATACTGCCAATATTTTTCGTTTATATGACTTTTATAAATTATTGCTAAGTCATTATTGCGCTGGGATAACAAAACTACACCTATAGACCGATTTTTTAACCAAGTTTCAACTCTCTAGCATAAATACGTTGGGAGCTAATGATAACAGACACACGCACACAAACAGGCATACAACTTTGTAAAAACTACTAAGAAGGCCTTAAAACGCCTAAAAGGGAAAGTTCAGGTGACATCCCGGTTTTGAATTTTCTTAATAACAATTTTTTTCCAATATACCTACAACATAAATAAGGAAAAGTAAAATACATTTGCAAAATGTAGATTTATTTAAATTGATTATTAAGCTTCCATTTTATCAAGTGTAAATAACTCTGAGTGTACCAAAAGTATTTCCCCATTCCTCTTAAATTTTGAACCGTTCCACATAAATTAATGAAATTTGGGGTACTTTTTTTGAGTAAAACGACTTTTTTTTGGCGGCGTAGTTAACGTTGGGTCCTAACAACAGATTTCGCAACAATATAGAAAGGAAAAGGAAGGTAAAATAAGGAAATAATGAGTAAGATAAACTTTATTAGGACATTCATAGAAAAAGAATATAGTGACTTTTCTCAGGGTTGTTAAACTAATAAAGTAGAAAATAAATAATAGTAATGTCATTTGATACAACCGAGTTTTGCGAAACAATTATATTGTGTCAAATAATATTAAGTACATAACTATTGAAAATATATATGTTTTTGCGATATAAATGACGTAAAGTTAAAACGAAACACTTATTATCCGCTAAAGAAAACATTTAGCTTAATAATAATCCTAGCGTCATTTGTATTGTTTTCACTAAAATGCTATCTAATCATAGTGTAACCGCTTTGCAATAATAAAGTCCGTCATATTTATTTCTCCCGATAAAAATAAATAAAAAACTAATTAAAAACAATATTAATGTGATTTATTGATAAACATTTTTAAATTAAGTTAAGTAATATTACAAAATCAAGGGAATGATAATTCTTGTATTTGCTTGACTAATTGAGACAATAACTGATAAACGGTTTTATTTAATTCAGATAAGGCTAATTTCGGTCTTTATATAAGCATAAATAAAGTCAGTTTTGACTTAATTTAAGTTTAGAACTTGGTTTCAAGTAAATATAAAAATGAAAGTTGTTGTTTGCTTAGTTTTGATTTTAAGTGTCATAAGTTTAGCGGTGTGTCAAAATAGAACACAGCAAAATGTTTGTTGGTTTAGACCGGTAGGTTATTAATTTACTATAATATAATATATAATATAGTATAATATAAAATAATATAATATAATATAGTTTAATATACTTTATAGAGACCATACAAAAGTCTCTTAAAGGAGGTTGGCAAACATATAATAGGAACTTATGTAAAATAATCATATTCTCAGCTTTAAATAAATAAATAAATCACAATAAAACTTAATTGGATAAATAAGTCAACAATAAATTAAATAGAATATAGTATCAGTTACTTCTCTTATTGCTCATTCTTCATTTAATTTCTACATTTAAGGGCTACAGAACAGAAAAATATTAAGAAATATATAAGAAAAGATAAATAAATAAATGAATAAGAATAAATACACCTAATTAATAAATAAACTTAATGAAATATACATGCAATCGTTAAAATAATACATTGCTGGTATTATTTTACATACATACATCGTTTCTATCATTGCTCATTTTGAATTAGTTTTCTACATTTAAGGGCTAAATTAAAATATCAAATAATACTTATTATTTTTTTTTTAAAATTGAGTAAAAAATAAATAAATAAACCCAATAAATTATTCATGCAATCACTGAAATAATATGCTATCATTTACTATTTTCTCTGTAGAAATCAAATAATTTCTAATAATTCATAATTTATTATAATGCTAAAGATTGCAATTTACATCGCAAAAAATGGGAAATGTTTGCAAACGTGATAGGTCATTTCGCTGACCAATAAAACTCTGAAAAAAGGTGTTTTTATGTCATTTTTATAGGTAATTATAGGATAAAAAGCAGCCTCATTTTTTATGTTTCTCATATTACTTTTTCACATTTCAACCATAGGTAGGAAAGGAAAATAATTGTTTTGACTGAGAAATCAAAAACTGGGATTATACGTGAATCAGAGATACTTAAAAAGTAAGACAATCGACAATGGTGGGTAAATTTCGATTCCGGTCGACACTAGCGAGAAATTTTATATTTACCCCCCTGACCTAAATCATCCTTTTCATGTGTTTTTAAGTCCTATTGAATAGTTTTTACAAAGTTTTCTGTCTGTATGTGTGTGATATGTTGCGTGTGTCTGTTATTATCGTAGCTTCCAGAGTGTTTATGCTAGAGAGTTTAGGTCTAGTTGAGCTATCTGGTGTGTACACACACACACACACACAAACACATATATAGTGTGTGTTGTAGACATACACCTACGGCCAAAACACATCAACATCACATAACCCCCCTTTCCCTGACATTTGTGACTTCAACTTAATTAAAGGAATAGCTAGAAGAGTGCCTGAGTGGTCAACAGCGTTAACCTGAGCCATTTGTAGCTAAAATAATCTGTTGTTCTAGTTAAGGTTAAAGTCATAGTCAAACCGATCAGTTTTCTTCGGTTCATCTATTTTTAACATCCTTTAGCAACGGTAGAGAAGTTAGTAAAAATACATAAATAAATTTTATGTTAATAGCCCAAAATTAAAGGACTTATACTATTAAGAGAACAAAGAAACAAGTTTCTCTAGAAAACACATCATTGTATTGATTTGTTCAAAGATATAAATTCTTTTACTTCATACTGCTTGTGGAGAGATTTTTAAATTCGTCCCCTTCACACAGTTTGGTGGAGATTTTTAAATTCGTCCCCTTCACACAGTGTGGTGGAGAGATTTTTAAATTCGTTTCCTTCATACTGAACAGTTTCCACTGATATTTATTCCAATTCATTTTAACTTAGACTATATTTACTAGGGTTTAGCATGCGACTCTCTTTCCTTGCAATTCATTCTGGCGTATCTGATATGTGTTGTTATTGTTTAATTTGTTCCAGTGTCTAACAACAGATGATTGTTGTTCTGAATACCGCTGTTCGTTTATATTCAGAAAATGCTTCTACTTTCCAAGTATCGGATATTTCAGCAAAGAATAAAATCAATCCAACCAGGACTCACAATCACCGTACCATCGAATCACTACCATCAAACCGTATTTTAATCGTAAGATGTAGAGAAATTTGAAGTTGTTGCCTACGGAAGTAAAATGTGTGTACTACAGTTTGTTTTTCTATTCACATAAGGTCACCAATAGGTAAAAAACTTGAAATATCTGAGGAGATCTGAGGAGGAAGGAAGAAGTTATATAAGCAGGGCTTGCGACTTAGCGAGAATTGGAAGGTAGCAAAGAGGTCCAATAAGATATAATCAAGCAAACACCTCCTAGAGTAGTTGAGATCTAATCTAGTTAAATCTAAGTTCCACTACCTTGTGTCTTTCTCTCTCTAGATAATCTAATAATCTAAAAACCCCCAAAAGCATTTTAAAACCAGTTGACTTGGTTCACCAAAAGATGCTTATTCCCATCACCGATGACCTAAAGTGGATAAATGAACTAACCGTATTATTTGTTTAAATCATGAAAGATGACATATCATATTTTAATAATACTAAGGGAAGAAACTATTTTTATAGTATTTAAATTAATTTATAAATATAATATAGACTGCTGCAATCAAATAAAACGTGTTTTTATAAACCAAAATCAACAAACATGAACTTTGACACAATAGAATTGTGCGAGAGCCAATATAATTGTGTACGAAACAATATAATTGTGTGAGATACACCTAGGATTGTAAAAAACCAAGTGCTTTGGACGTGAAAGTTTGTGACAATGGTGCATTATGAGTAAAATTAGTTGGACGTAATCCATTGTCAGTACTATTTACAATTAACGACGTTTCGGGAGCAGGTACTTCTCCCATCATCAGGTTCGTCTTGAGAAAGACGGTGTGTGAGTCAAGTGTTGGGTGTTAGGACTTTAACCTAACTTCGTAGGCAGGTATCAACGACTTGTTATGCACTTTGAAACCTTGTCTACGATGGGGCCTTCCCCGGTCTATATAGGGATTAGGGTTCCTTATATACCTCCTAGCTACCAAGTGCTTTGCTACATCTAGGAACTGTTCCATCATTCATCATTCGTCCAACTTAGTTTTGTTATCTCTGCACCTCATCAGAGCACGGACAGAGGCTAAACTCACTTTACCTTAGACTCAAAATTCCAAAGAGTATAAAGCAAAGTATTTACAAGAGACAAGCGGTGCTCTCTTACTTCCATAACATTTTTCATTCAAAACGTTTATCATTTGATACTACCGAGAATTGCAAAACGTCAATACTTGACACAATATAATTATTGATAGACACCAAGGAATGTATTGTGCCAACTATTCATTTTTTTGTAAAACTCGGTAGCATCAAATAATATAGATTAAACTTAATTAAAAAAAAGTATAGCAAAACAGGAGGCACTATCAATCAATGTTACTAGTATTAAAAATAAAATGCCTGTTTCAAGCCCTTCAGCCCATCACCCTGATGGGCTGTAGGGCTATACCCAATGGGCAATACCCTATTCACCTTGCGGGAGCCATCTTATGTGGGTTGCATCTACTATCCTATAAGAATAAGTTTGCGTTGGCGAAATCTTTTTAATACAAATACTATTCATATAATATTAGAGAATAGCCCGGTCTGCAAACCCCGGACCTCCGGTACCGAAATCGAGTGCCTTTAAGATCACGGCAACGGAGCCAGATGTCACTAGTTACTAGTATTATTTGATGGTATACAATTTTAGTATACCATCGAATAATATGATACTATAATATTATTATTATAGTATACTATATTTAGTATACTACTAAATATTAATATGATTACATCCCAAGGAGAACTCCGATCCTATGCAACTCCGTCCCAATAGAGATGTTCAAACAAATAAACTTGATCTTTGTAAATATTGCGTTGTTCTGAGGGAGAAATTACCACAGTTTTAAAAATGTAAGACTTACTAGATATCCACAAACCGATACCTAGTATTTGATATACCTCAACTTTTTCGAGAGTATGTCAAATTCTATCCTTTTTGTTATAAGCATTAAAAGCTGATACTAATAAGCTTAGTTTATTCATTTTATGTATGAAGTTAAGAGGAGGTCACACATCTGTGGTTAGGGTGTAAAACCACCATTTTAATGACGTCAAATAATACATTTGTCCTACTTATGAATTCCTAAAATATTTGTCTCACTCATTATTTTATATAAAAAACAATCTATACATTATATGCATTCAAAGAAGTAACACAAACAAAAGACAGAATAAATAAATGAAAAAGAAAAAAAAAAAACAAAAAATGTATTGTAACAAAGAATACAATTTGTTTTGTAAAATTAATTCAAATCAATAAATAATTATTGTTATAACTAAAAAAAAACAAATACTAATAAAACAATACACTAATATAAATATTAATGTATTAAACAATATATTAGTAAAAATAAATATTAATTATTGCTCGCATTTAGAAAATTTCGAAGCACAAAATATCATTTTAGAAAGAATATTTTCCGCAATCACTTTGGGTATTTTAGGAAAATTGAAAATGGGCGCAGCCATGGTTAAACAGTTTATTCTAGGATTCAAAGTATGAGCACTAGAGGAGTTTTTTATGATCTGAATAATAAAATAAGTCTCTCTACTGATGTATTATTTAATTAAAATAAAGCATAACCGGCTTTCAACCAACTAAAGGTCATCATCAGTGCCAGTGAGATGTTAGGAAGCTAGGTTTTGAGTTTTTTCTTACTGTTGACTAATATAAGACAGTCAACAGTGATAAATGACTTAATAAATAATGGCAGGGCCGCTTCTTCGCCAATTAGAATCGCCTTGGCTCTTTTAGGCAAAAACCTGCGTAGTTTCCAGGCAATAAAACTGCGTAGTAACGCAGTTCTGTGGCCTATAGTCGCATGATAAAAACCCACCAATCACCTTTTATTGGTTGAAAGTCGGTTATGCTTTATTTTCAAGTATATTGTGCTTAATTATTTCTATGTTGTTTACTATTTTGCTGTATGTTATGTTTTTTATTTAATTATTTGTGTATTGTTTTGACTTGTTATATACTTTTTTATTAAGTCATTTAACCATTAAAAAATAATAATATGAGATCTGATAAGCAGATATTATGTATGTATAAACTCATCGAAGTTTAAACAATTTGTCAGTCATTTCATGAATAAATAAAAACCGATACAGTTCGCACAGTAAAACAGTATAATACATAGACGCATAGAAATGAATTAATTCTCACAAAGGATTCAAACAACGAAATACAAATTAAAACATGTCGAGAGAGGCTTAACATGAGGCAAAGGTAAAGTTACAAGGCAAGCCTAACGTGAGTTTTTCCTGATGACAAATTTTCACGCTAATTAAGAGGACAACTGATGATATAAAAAAAACTAATACACGTAACAATAAAGAGGAGCAGACCCAAGTATTTTTTATCCTGTAACGATAGAAAAAAAGCGAACTTACCACGTCATTAAACAAATCCGCTCCAGTAACATCGGAAATTAGAGGATTTTTGCAATTTGTTAAATTTTTAGCTGGAAAAACTAAACAACGAACATATCGCGTAAAATTTGGTGAAAATAGATTATTTTTAATTTTGATTGAGATTTTTTCGTATTGATATTTTGGTGGTTTTACAGAATTACACATTATTATTTTCTATATTTTTGTTGTACTTCCCGAAGTGTTTTTGATTTTTGTATTTAGTGGGCTTTTTTTCATATCTGAGGCTAGAAACTTAGCGAAGAATATGACCACTATTTCGCCATATTCTTGAAACGTTTGAGCCAATTCGCGGCCACCTTACCTCGCTGGGCCGCTTCTTGGCCAGTTAGACTCGCCTAGGCTCTTTCAGGCAATAGCCTGCGTAGTTTTCAGGCGATAGAACTGCGTAAAAACGCAGTTCTGTGGCCAATAGTAGCATGAAAAAAAAACATTATATGCATGCCAAAATCCCGCGTCAAATCGTCCAAATGTTATTTTTATCCCTTTGGAACCTCTTTTATTTGACTTAGCACCTCAAAAACATAAAACACGGCGCTTTTATAATTCTGTCTATACCTATTTAATGAATAAAATAATTCCGTTCAATACTAAATTACAAAGATGAAGCTAGAATTGGAGAAAAAACTAATTGGACACCTGACACTCAGTAAAAAAGGCTCGAAATGAGGAACAGTAAAGTTTTTTTTTCATTGTTGCAAAGCGAACTGAATGAAATCTGACTCAAAATCAATTTGTGTCTTCTTAACTGTTCGTTAAAACATCAAAAATAGAAACGGTGAATTAATTTACAAAAATACCACTACTCTATCTTTTAACAGTAGAATACCAACTTCAATCTATTTTCAAATAATCAATTTAATTGAAATAAAACTCCAGCTTGATGCAATTATTGCCTCTATGCCTTATCAATTGCTCTATATAAAGTAAAAATGTTGTGAGTGTTTTATGTAAACAAATACATGCCAATCAATAAATCTCACAAGTTGACGCGAAAATTAATTCATCATTAACATCTTCATTTATGGTTTAAAATTTAACTTTAAAATCTTTTTAATACAAATAGGGATGTAGAAGACTTTTATTTAACTTTTCCATTTATGTACCCGCGTCTTTAATGTTCATTATCACGACATAGTTGGCACTATTGTAAAAATCAATAATAACTGCCAGTTCATTTAATAAAGTTTGTTGCATTCTTTTATCATCATTAGAAAAAGCGTCAGTTTGTCAATCTGCCTGTTTGTACAAATTTATGAGGCAATATTTTTCGAAGGCCGTTCGTCAAAATTTAATGAAATGATCAGGGAATGTCACAATTATATAGGGCAAGTTACTGTACATTTTTCACTTTAATATATCTAAGAACAAGAACCTCGTTGGGGCGGATCAAAATTGTGTTTGGTGAGCCTGTATGAGTTATTTTCTATATTTGCTGGTCAATAAGATAAAGTATGTGACATAGGTATACTTTGTTTTAATTTATAACTAACTTACGAGGTTTTGAGTGATATTAGTTATGCCCAACTCAGTAGGTGGCTTTACAGGTCATAAAACTGTCCTCTGCTTTAGCAAAATAAGAGTTATCAGACAGATATAGTCTGTAGTGAATGTAGTCATAACTGATGTAGTCTGTAGCCATCAGTTATACTAGGAGACCCTTGCTATGTTTAGAGGGGGGGGGGAATGAAAGGGTGAAATAAACGACACAGTTCTCAACGACAGTAACAAACAAAGGAGAAGGATAAGAAGAGGGTAAGTTTGGAAAGAAAGACAGACGTATGAAGGCGGAAGAGCGTCTGAATTAGAGATTGGTAACCAAAACAAAGGTCAAAGGTACACAAAACAGAACAAATTACTTAAGGAGCTGTAAACGGGGATAGGAATGGAATGGTCAAAAATAGGAGTAGGAATAGTATACATACAATACTTAAGGAGCTATAAACAGATAGAATGGTCAAAAATAGGAGTATACATACAATACTTAAGGAGCTATAAACAGATAGAATGGTCAAAAATGGGTATACATACAATACTTAAGAGAGCTATAAACAAGACAAATAGAACATACACAAACATAAATTAAATGTAACTCTTTATATTTTGTTCAGAACCAATTTGTTGTTCTGTCCAGTCCGACAAATAAATAAGGGATTTGGATAAATAAATAAGGGATTTGATAAATAAATAAGGGAATTGGATAAATAAATAAGGGATTTGGATAAATAAATAAGTGAATTGGATAAATAAATAAGGCATTTGGATAAATAAATAAAAGATTTCGATAAATAAATAAGGGATTTGGATAAATGGTTAAGGAATTTGTCCGATAAATAAATATTGGATTTTAATCTTTTAATGGTCAGTCCAAAATATTAAAACTAGGCCGGCCTATAAGACCCGACTGATCGCGCATACCGATCGTTTATTGACAACAGAAATTAAACTTGCGTTTAATTTATCCCTTATTAAATTAAAACCTTAAATTTTTTTAAACATTATTAATCCCTGCTAAACGGATAAATAATAGCAGATGATTAAGGACTGACTTCCACAGTTGACTGACCTATCATTACAACTCTTAAAACTAGAATAGATTATAGGCCACCTTACAATAAAATTACCTAAGCGGTAGTCAAAAGAAAGAAAATATCTTTTGATAGCGACAAAAGATCATAGATAGGTTGTAGTAGGAGATAGAGGAATAGGTGTATATCAAGGGAGGAGATCCCCAGAGAGGCTGGTTCTAAGTAGTAACATTTACTAAGTACAGCATTAAGAGTTTACTTTCCTGACTTCAAGTAATCCGGATTCAGGTAGAACCTTCACTAAGTTGGCAAGGATCTGTCGCGACCCCCAAGTCCAACTACTAATCTCAATTCAGTAACTTTAAGAGGAGCAGAAATGGGAACTTTGCATTTCCCCGAATCCACAACTTGGTAATGCCCCACAAAATCCCTTTTAATGACTAACTACGTAACATTTTTACTAACACTCTCCACTTAAAACTTTAAAACCAATCACTGGATGGATCAATCACAACGCATAACCTTATTCTTAAAAACCTATACTCGCCTAGGCTTAGGATTTATAAGTAAACATACGTACGCCAACCATCCTTAACCGCAACAAACTAACACTCAACCTATTCATTTCAGACACCCACCTTAAAACCGAAAATTAAACAACTGAACAAAATGAAAAAAAAATCCTCTGAAATCACTTCAAAAACCAAAAAAATATAGCAAACTCCGTGAAATAAAAATAAGATACATAAAGAACAAGGATCGGCATATCGCCGACGCCTTAGCGCCATAATTCAAATAAAAAAAATAATCAAGAATATATTATAAGGTAATGGTCAGATAAAAATAAAATGCTATTATATTAAGAAAAATAATAGCAACACTTTTAAATAAACAAAGAGCACTCCTATAGTTTTCAGACGTAAAACTTATAAAAGGAGGGTTTTAAATTACAACAAATCTGTTACAAATAAGCTTGCCAAGTGGGTGACATAGGTATACTTGGTTTTAATTGGCTCGCCAAGTAGGTAAAATATGTGACATAGGTTTACTTGGTATTTAACCGCTTGCCTATAATTGGCCAAATTGGCCTGCCAAATTGGTAAAAAATGTAAAATAGGTTGAGAGTATACTCTAAACCAGCTATTTCTCAAAATACTTAAATATAAATTTTTTTTGGTACGAATTTCTCAAGTTCTTTATCCAAATTTTATCTAATTTTAAATAGGGAAAATAAATGTTATGTTAGAAGCTACTTTAAAAAAAATTGTATACAACTAACTTTTCCATCATGTTAAGAGAAAATTATTTGACGTCCTATGGAGTTTTCCGCATGTATTTTTTAAAAGTGATTTTCTAATAAAATGCTATAGAATATACCTTGTTATTATTATATTATAAGCGCTTGTTACATCGCTCGTTATTTCTTGACATACATAATATTTCTATGAAATGATTTTAAAATAAGTTTTTAAGTATTACTATTATTTATTATTATACTTTCAAAATATTTTTTTTTCATCTGGCATATAATATATAAATACATACATAAACACAATAGTAAAGTTAATTCTGATTAAAAATGACTATCTATCTTAGATTTTTGTTAATTAACAAAGCAAATATCTTCATAGAAATATTGCAACAAGTGTAAAGATGGCTGTACCTGCTTTATAACACTAAGCGAATTGTAGCAGTCGCAAATGGACTTGAATTGGTAAGACATTAAAGAGGTGCACAAGAAGTGACAAATTAAGGACCCCACAAGTAATGCCACATTGAAGAGCCAACAAGGGATGGCCATTAAAGACCCAACAAGGGAATGAAACTTTAAAGACACTATGATAGAATGACACATAAAATACTCCACAAAGGATGACATATTAAAGACACTACAAGGGTATAACACATTTAGGACTCAACAAGGAATGACGCATTACAAATACTACAAGATAATGACACAAATAAGACCCCACAAGGTAATAACATAATAAGAATATCACAAAGACTGACTCATTAAAGACATCACAAAAGATGACTCATTAAAGACATCACAAGCGAGTGTCACATAAAGGGCCTAAATAGGAATGATTAATTAAAGGCACTAAATGAAAATGACACAAATAAGACCCCTCAAGGGAAGGATACATTAAGCACTTCACATGGTTCTCCAGAAGGGTTATATATAATATAATAAAAGTAAGTGTTACGCCACTAAAAAGTAAGTGCGTTTAGTAAACTAGGAGATACATTTGATCAAATATTGTGGGGTACACAAGATCGTCAGATCTTTAGGCATTACGAGTATAGTCATAGGACTTAATTGGAAATAAAACCTATCCTAGTATAATATTAGTATAAATAGACCTTTTATTGGGGAAACTCGAGCTATATTCAATAAAAAAGTCCAATTGCATATTCAATTTAAATCTGGGATATGGATTTTTAATTTAGTTCAAAAAGAACTTACTACTTCATGAAGTACTTCACAAGATGCAAACAAATAATTGCAATACCTGCAACAAAAAAATACAAAATTTTTAATTTTTTGATAATAAGAGATTAGATTATTGCTGTCAAAACTTCAAGGTAGGTATGGCAATTTGCAAGAATTTTTTTTATTCACACGAATAATAAATATAATTAATAATATATATATATATATATATATTTATATATATATATATAATATATATATGTGTAATATATATATATATATATATATATATATATATATATATATATATATATATATATATATATTTATATATATTATATATATATGTATTATATATATATATATATATATATATATATTATATACATATCAAATAGAGCACATTAAATGCATCCTTGACTCTTTCTACTTCCAATAATTAGACTAATGTGAGTTCAAATTTGCTATTATTTTTTTGTAACTACTGCCCCAATACGTTAACCTTATTACGACTTTTGATAATGAAACAAGAATGTTCAACTAAATGGTACAATATTATGATTATGTTGTTTTTTTTCTCATTGCTTCCACTGGTAAAACAGTGGTAAGAAATTTAGGTAGTATTAACTAAAAAACAAGGATTTTTTAAATGGCTGCCATATTGATCCACCTTAACGAGGTTCTTAATTGCATTGTGTTGAGGAATACATGGGACTTGCCTCTAAAAATAGACATTCCAAGAAAATTTAATTAAATTTCAACAATCGGTCTTTAAAAAATTGCTGATAACAAAAATTTGTACACACAGACAGATAGGCATGCTAATAATAATAGAGGAATGAAAAAACTTTTATTATATGAAGTAGCAATTAGTAGTTGTTTTCACAATTGTGCCACAATGTCGTGTTGAGGTACAGGGTACAAAAATAGAAATTTAGATCGACCACCCTATACGTATTACAAATATTTTAAAACGTGAATTATGTGATTTTGGGTCCACCATACATTTCTAATGATTGACATCTATATTTGTTATCATAAAACCATCACAAAGCTTCTATATTTACAATATATAAAGAATAGAAGCAAAAAGCTATTTCTTTTACTACTTCATAAAGAAAATCAGGGAGATGGTCGTTATTTTCACGGTAAGTCTCCTTGAAGATATTTCTTTGACACTTCATCAAGTCCAGGTCATAGATACGACTTAGTCATTCTTTATATTTTTCCCCACTTACTTTTTATAGATAGTATTTTTGACGCAACTGTTTCTTTGAACAAATATCATTTGTATATATACATATATATTATATATATATATATATAATATATTATATATATATATATATATATATATTATATATTATTATATTAATATATATATATATATATATATATTATATATATATATATATTATATATTATATATATATATTTATATATATATATATTATATTTGTTCCTAGACGTTTCTATGAACTTGATAACTATCAAACAATTTCTCGGATCGAAATCGAACTTGATACTAAGTTCAACCTTATTAATGTCCTGAATCTTACTTTTGACAGATAGTATAGTTTTTTTAACGCTATTGTTTTTTTTTTTTGTTTTTTTAAAGCCTGAAGTAATGTGAATAACGGTTCCAGCTAGGTTTAAGGGGTTTAGCGGAGTGAGTTTTAGTTGGTATGAGGCAGACCCTGAGTCCAACACTGTTGACAGACCGCTGTCTTCGTGCGTAAATGCATTTCTCTCTCTTTTTTAGTAACATTTTTCCCGCAAGAAAAATTTTGCCAGAAAAAAAACTGTTTTTTTTTAATAAATCGGGTGGGGTGTCAGCCTACTATTTTGTTCGCCTGGATAGTCTACAAATCCAGACAGCCAGTACAATAAGTGGTAGCGAAAGGGCGACGGCAAGCCGAGAAGTATAATATATTAAATTTGCAAAATACATGACTATATAAATAAAAATTAATATTAAATAACTAATAATTCAAATGATTTGTATGACTGGCTCCTATATCAGTTTAAAGAAGTTATAAGAGGGCAATGAAAGACTAGTATTTTTTCGATACAACTATATTTTGCCCAAACCTAAGAATATTTATGTTTAAGTATTTCAAAACAACAACCAAATACACAATAGAATTCTTCTCAGCGGTCCGAAGGCCTCAAAGCGACCAAGCTACGAGGCGGATAGTAGCGAAGTTACTCTACTTCTATAAAATGAAAATGTTAGTAGTAATCTAATGTAATAAATTTAATTAATAGAAAAACTTTAGGACAAACATACCTCATCCTAAAATTTTAGAAAGAAGTGTTCCTTTTATCTGGCAGGACACAAAACAAACTTATCATGTTGGCACAACTGATTCTAAATTTTTATCGTCAAGATAACAATTCTTTCTTTCATTTAATGAAACAAAAACATTATATGTTTTACGAATTAAAACCTACTATAAAAAATTTACTCTACGACACTTGAACGAAACAAAGTCGGTCTTTTCTCTCAGAGAGACTGTAGCGGATCTTTTGTCTGGTCCTAGCGTAGCAGGTCTAAAAAGTAACACCTTACTTATTATATTTCAAAAGAGACTCATTTCCTTTGCCAAGTTTCTAAAAGGAAAAGTAACTTTGAATATAGGAAAGAATTCTTTGTATTGTAAAAAAAGATTTTCGGTTCTTTTCAATTTCTAAGGTGAAATACTCGCAGTGAAAGTCTAATGCTAACGTTTTCGTTTGTTGCCACTATTCATTGCCGATTCAATATATCTCTATTTTTTGTATTTCCAAACCTCTCCTTTTTTGCCCTGAGGCTTATATTGTGTTTTTAAATTTCCCGTTAACTTATAAATCTTATTTCCTCCCAGCTTTTTCAGTCTCTTTCCCCTTAAAATTTCATTCATTTTTAAATATATGACTGGTTTTTTTAACCTTACTCAGTCTCTACTTTATCATACTTCAAGTTGAAGTGCAATGAATTTTTAATGAAGTAAAAAAAGGTAAACATGTCGTGCACAAAGATGAATTAAATTTAGAATCAAGGTTGAAATTGAAGTGAGTTCAAGTGCTTTTTTTTATAATTAGGTAATGGAACACTCGAGTGGGATTACAATTAGGTCCATTACTCATCCTCTTCCTCGCCAAACCAGAGCCCCAGGTTTAAAACTCAAATCTCAACGTATTTTACCGATTCAAACACAAACGCTATTGTTAAAATGTGGTTATAATAATTATTATTGGTATTTCTATTTTCTTATTAATTTTGTTCAGAAGGAACGAAAAAAAAATAAGATAACTTCTGCTTATTTCCGTTCTATCTAGAGCAAGTGCCTAATCTGTGTCTAAGGCCCGTATTCAAAGACATCTTCCTAACATTCTCCTTAAGGAACAAGGAGAATGTTAGGAGAATGTTAAGATAATGTTAGGAAGATGTCTTTGAATACGGGCCTAAGTTCTTTAGATTAGGTAGAAAAGAAAAATATAAGACTACTTTTGTTCCATCTCTTCCGTTCCATCTATAGTGTCCCGTACCTGGTATTCTAGATGAAACGGAAGAAACTTTAGAATTACTTCTGTTTCTTCTGTGAAATTAGTGTCCCATTCATGCATTGTTTTCAAGATAAAGAGAAGAGAAACAATATGATTAGTTTTTCATACTTCATTCATTTTAAAATATGAATACAAACAATATTCATATTTTGTATATCAGACATGAAAGGTGAATCATACTAAATAAAAATTAGATGATAGGCGCACGAATATCTAAAAATTCATATAAACACAAACGTTTTTCGATTTTTTGAATCTGCTCAAAATAAAACAAGAATGAAATGTCTTATTTTAGTGCATTATAAAGAGAAAAAAAAGGTTAGGGTCATGGAGGGTAAGAAGAGGTGAATTTTTTGGGAGGGGGATATATATATATATATATATATATAATATATATATATATATATATATATATATATATATAATATATATATATATATATATATATTCTTGTATATATGTATACGTCTAGGTTAAAGATTCGTACGATATCTGTTGAGTTCAGTAGAGTTAGAGGTGGGGATATAGTATAAAAGAGGGGCCTCTACTCTTGCTCCGTCCTGGTAAGCCGACGTCCCAGAAAGACAGGACAAAATGGCTTCCACTGACCAGCGAGCTAAGCAGCCCCGTAAAGAGGAAGAACCTCGAAGTAGTCATTTTATGGTCGAAGTTATTCTAAAACCATTGCGATCGGTTTCAGCTCAATCAGACAATCCTAAGTGACGCAAACGGTATTTTTATTTTAAAAAAATCATTAATATATATTTTTTTTTCAAAAGATTTTAATCATAATATGATTCATAATTATATTTATTTTCACCCTAAAGATTATACTGAAATAAACAATTGTTTTTAACTGTGCAAGGCAGGCCCGTAAAAGAAGAATCTCGAATTAGTCGTTTTATGGTCGAAGTCATTCTAAAACGATTGCGACCAGTTTTAGCTCAATCAGACAATCCTATAAAAAAAGGAAACGGTATTTTTTTTTAAAAAATCATTAATATATATTTTTTTTTTTCAAAAGATTTTACTCAAATATACAATTTTTTACGAAAAATATTTAACATTTATCTTTAAATTGTACAATCATAAATGTATGAAAGAGTTTTCACCCTTTCGTATGGTGAACGATAACTAAATCTGATGGAAGAAGAAACTATAATTATTTTCTTACTCTTTATACAAGGTTACTCCAGTAGTAGCAACGTGTGTTTTTTCTGGTATTCTTTATGCCTCAATAAAAAACGTATTAGTTATGTATTTAAATATACTTATTATTTTTGTTTATAATGCTTGTTAATTTAACTATTATAGCTTACTAATAATAATAGAGTATTAATAAAATCAAATCTTCGAGAAAGCCTCTCAGGTCCGCGAAGCGGGCCTGTGAGGCGAGGCTGTGAAAATTCGCTAGATACATGGCAAAATGCCATGTAACAAGAAACAATAATGAAGCAACACATAATACGAAAGAACAACAATGTGGCCGGGAAGCGGCCCTACGGGCCGACGGCCCGTATTTTGTTATTAATTATTATGCAAAGCCTCGAGAAAATAAAATGATATCGAAAGTTCGGCAAAATTAGTTTTATTTATTATTTTGGACCTATTCTTCCTCAAAAGCTTTAATAATGTAGATATAAGTATGTTTTTTGCGCCTACACAAAAGTCCAATTGAGCTAAAACCGATCTCAATCGGTTCAACTCCCTGCTCCCTATCTAATTAAAAATGAGTTAAGTAAAACCTTGTTAATTAAGCCCTCCCCCCCTCTCTACCAATCCCTTAACTTAAAATTAATAACTAATCTTATAATAAAATGTAATGTAAATAAATAATAGTTATAAATGCAAACAGAAGCAATTCAAAAATTATTACAGAATGGGGCAGAATAGAGAAGAAATATTTTGTGGAAGCCAAGCAAAGAGAAATAAAAAGTAATTTTTAACTTATATTATATAAAATTAGATTATAAAAAAGATTTTACAACTGATTTTACAAATGTTGAGGGTCACTAATCAGGCTTCAATTCAAAGAATGTACAATAAATTCGAAAAAATTTAAATATACTTTTATATTATTAGAATAAGATATATAAAAACCAGAATCCCACACAGAGCGTCAGTGGGATGAACAAAAAACAGACATTTCTGAACAGAGTATCAAGAAAAAAGTTTTAGGGCTTTAATTCAAGGAATTGACCTTTATAAAAGAATTTGTAGAGAGAAAGAGGAAAAAGTGGAGAGATGCAACACACACACACACACAGATAATATATATATATATATATATATATATATATATATATATATATATATATTATATATATATATATATATATATATATATATATATATATATATATATATTATATATATTATATATATATATATATATATATATAATATATATATATATATATATATTATATATATATATATATATATATATATTATATATATATAATGCTTTTTAAAAGGTTTAATCATCTACTATAACCATATTGTGGGTCTGTCAGATAATTTTAAATTTGTTTGTTATAAACTATATTTTCATAAAATAAGCAACACTTATGGGAGATAGGTAGGAAAAGAGAAAAAAAATGTTTATTTAACTAATGTACAGGACAGTTGTAAAAATAGACCTACTTGTATCGATAAACCATGCTTTACTGCATGTAAAAATATCCAAGGGTCACTTGTATTCCTTCGGCCTGTATGTAAAAAGGGCCTTTTTATCGATTCATGTTGGAAGTTATGAGGAATGGTTATACAACCAATATCAATAGGGGAATATTCGCAAATAAAGGGAAAGGTATATATATATATATATATATATATATATATATATATATATATATATATATATATATATATATATATATAGCATGTGTACTTAAGGTAGAGTATTATGTATGTATGCAACAAACGTATAGAAAACATACTATAGTCCCTTATAATACATCAAGGTAAATATCTCCTATTCAAAGAAATAAAACCCTAAAAAAAGTTTCTTTTTGAGAACGATCAATATTGTTAGGGTTTTACCATAGAGTTTTATAAGAGATGTAAAACTAACATGACAGTCCGTCTTTATACAATATTTCCTTATGTTAAAGGGCAGTTACATGAACTTAAACAACAAAAATGCACAAAGTATAATATTAAATAGAATAAACAAGAGGACATTGCGGTCTCGGCGACAAAATTATAGTTGTCCATTATTAGGTTGTATTAGCAATCTTTTAAAGTGGCATACGTCACGTTTTAGTTGAAAAAAAATGATTTGTTAACGTAAAATTATATATGTCAAACGATAAAATTGTTGCTAATGCTGATAATTTTTTTTACTTAGGTATTTTGGTTTTCATAAATAGTAGTAAAAGTATATTAAGTTTAAGCCTGACCTATTATGTTTTTGAGTCTGGAGTAACGTGCCAAACAAAACTTAAGCTGTGCATATTCAAATTTAAACGTAAAGCGACGTCCTAGAGTTTTGAAATACAGTCGGACCTCCATATAACGAACTTCTATACAGCGAAATCTCTATATATATATTATATATATATATATATATATATATATATATATTATATATATATATATATATTATATATATATATATATATATATAATCAATGAGCCCTTCTTTCTTTTCCGTCAAAACTACAGATATGTGTTTGCACGTATAAATGATTTAAATCACTCTTTAAACATAAACATGGTATAAGAAAAATATAAAAATCACTATAAAAAAATTCAAACTTGTATTAAAAATACCTTTTAAAATATTTTGTTGGGTATTGTTGATACTTATGTTTGAAACAGAGCATAAAGCTACTCCAAACCATTACAAGGCACTATCATACGGAATTTATAAAATCCTTTGCATGAGATCTTAAGTATAAGCTTACATAAGAACCCAGACACAGTATTACATAAGTTACTTTTCCAGACGAAATAAATTGCAAGTAATTTTCCTCAAACCTATACTTTATGTATATAAATTCGTAAGTTAATGTAAAAGTTCCGTTAGGTTTAACAAAAGACAAAACATGTTTCTCGGAAAAAGAGAAAAAACCGTCTATCGACCCTTACTTGCTCTGCTTGCTTTTACATACGGGAACACAGGGTATTTTCCCAGCACAACACTACATACATAAGGTATTTTCCATAAACCTTCACAAAGCCTTTATAGTACACAATGTAACAAAAATAAACATCATCTTTTATATATTTTTTACAACTTAAGAAATAAAGTGAAAATACATAGAGAGATACTCCCGGAACACCAATACAAAGAGAAGTTTTACATTCCCAAGACAATCCCTAGAAAAGATAAAAATCCATTTTGAGCAGCAATCTCAAAGCACTTGAACTTTATAAGAAAATTTATACCGCCAATATAAATCTCGAAACATAAAATGTTAAAAACATAGGAGAAATTGAAACACAATGAATTTCGTTAAGTAGGATAATTTTTTTTATCAATTTTAGTCTGTTTTATTGACAAAATCTAAATCTATATTCATGGAAAAATAATTATTATCTTGTATGTTTATTTAAATATTGTTCTATTAATATAAGAATTTGTCATTTACATTAATAAGTACACTGTGTTCATAGCAAACTTTATTATAAGGCCAGCCCCACTGTTTATATTTTTGTAAATTAAGTGTTATATATATATTATATATATATATATATATATATATATATTATATATATATTATATACACAAAAGTCAAAAGTCAACCTTGTTTATGAAATGAGTGACGTTATCAACGAAGCGACCAATGGAAGGCGTGGGGGACGCAAAGCGGTCCCCAACTCCGATGCCGCGTACTGTTTTCAAAGAGCAGGAAAAGGTAGCAAACAGGTGTTAACGTTAGGGCACCTGTAGATTCTAAACATTGTAAAACTGGGTGTTACGATGGTGTTACTCGTGTGCTCTTATAAGTAAATAGAGATATGTGCACTTTTCTAGTTTATACGATACACACCGAACATTTACAAAAAAAAATTGGGTAAGCGAGCCTCTAGTAATTATGTATAATTATTTATATTAACAATCTAGCGAGCAAAGTAAGCATCTTATTTTTATTTTATATTTAAATTAACTTATTTGTTTCAAATATAACCAATCTAATCTGGCTCCGTGGCCGTCATCGTATAGGCATTCGATTTCGTCACCGGAGGTCCGGGGTTCGCAGCCCTGGCCATGCTCTAAGATTATATGAATAGTATTTGTATTAAAAAATATTTTGCGAACTATAATTTAATGATTTCTTGTTAGGAAACTACAATTCATTATTAGAGTATAGTATATGCAACCCACCTGATTACAACATAAAGAAGTCTAACTATATAAGAGAGCTATAACATAACATGTTATACATAACATAAGAGAGCTAACAAACTTAGTAACTTCTTTCAAAAAGCCTCCACTCAGGAGCATATCTTTAGATTGAGTGTTTTTAAGTTGAATAATTTAAGTTATGGCTTAGTTTTACTAAGTTAGAGTCTATTACTCAAAAAAGGAAGTAACTTACATCCTTAAAAGGTAGTAAAAAAAGATATTATAAGTTTAAGTTAAGTATCATAGTAATAGAATAAATATATTTTTACCTAATATTAAATTATTGAATACATTACACGCAAGATTAATAAATTATTACAATTAAATTTGATCCAATTCTCTCGATTTTATCCTGGTTTATATTAATTAAAAAATTTAAAACTACGGATAAAAAAATAAGCGACCGTAAATTTTTATTAAATTAATTCCAGCTTAAAAAATAAAACTTACAACATAGAATTTATCGGTTTTATCGTTCCCTTTTTATATGTACATTTAATTAAATAAAAAATAAAATAAAACATCTCAAATAATAACATCCATGGAGTTGTAATAAAAGGGAACAATAGAAGGGTGTAAAAACGTACATGTAAGTGACATGTAAATAAAAATTAATTAAAATTTGAATAAAAATATCAAAAAGATTATAAATATTAGTAATTTTTTATGTTTTTTTTTAATTTACTATCTCATGTGAAAAGGGATGGTAATTTTTGCTTTTGTTCAATCAGCACTTTGTTACTGGTGGTATTAGAATTGTACTTCCTCAATAACTAAGTAATATCTAGGCAGCTAAATGTTTGGCTTAATATATAGGTAAGATCTAATCGTAAAAATATTTTTTAAACACATAGACCAGAACTCTAGGAAAATTATTGGGATTAGGTAAATTTTACGTTAGTACTTTAATTAGGCTATAACTTGTATTAAACGACAAGCCTCAATAAGAAAAAAAAGATCTAGGCAACTAACCGTTAGTTTTATAACTACAAAAATATGTATCAGTTTTATTCATTGTAGCAAGACTATCTGCAATCTTAAAAAGCTTCCTAAAACTATTTGCAACTGTTGGACCAAAAAACAAGAAAAACCTCTCGGCAAATAAGCTATGGACCTCTAAAACTAAGATATAGACCACTAATTAGGCTCTAAAAGCCAACTAAGCCATTTTCAAAATTAGCAACTAGGGGCATCTATAGTCTACTGTTAATCCACGTCTATAACCAGTCTTATTGTCTTAACTATTAAAAAAGACTAGAAGACTATAAACTAGAAATATAGTATAAACTTACACCGTGCTGGAATACCAACACGGTGTAAAATTCAAGCTTGTAAATAGCTCAGCGTCTAGACAAGAGCTACGATCTACGCTACAGATACATATCTCTTTAAGTGCCCTAGATGTGCTTAACTAATGCTAAACGCAATTCTCAAAATGGACAAACGTAATACATAGGCTGCAATGCATATTCTGGAGGGATACAATAGATTAATACGACTTATGTCTGACGTTAGCAGACAGCCACACTGTGAAACAATACTGGATACTACTGATGAAAGGGATAATACTTAAAAAATAGCCTTGTGGTCAACTCTGCTAAGCAATGTGCAACACACTAGTCCAACGCCTAGTCCAAGATACTTTGTTTCTACAAAGAAGTGACTAAAAAAGTGCGCAACTAGACTTACTAGCGCACGGCTGACTTACCAGGACAATCTCTTAAAGACTTACATATTTGGTGGTGCTAAAATGAACCGTTTAAGGTTAAAGTAAAACGCCATGAGTCAATTTTAACACCTACAGTGTCAAATCAGTTATGTTTCTTTTTCCGGATATTGATGCAGCGATTTCGGTAAGTAAGTAGAGAGGCTTTAAGTAACCAGGTCTAGCCACCAGGCTAGACCGTGTTGTAAATTCGTAGTTACTAACCGAGTCACCCCAGATGTTGGCTTAGGAGATGGCTTCAACATGGAGGATAATACCAGTATGGATAATGTAGAGTAAAATGATAAGGTCCAAACAGGGTCTTAACAGCACCATCACCCTTTAGCTAACGCAAGTACGCTCAGACAAAAAATATATTCAGTGTTAAGACGAGTGGGGGAGTACCCCAAACCAGAGTGGATCTGGTCATGTTAACAGCAATCTGTAAGTTGTAAAAGGAGGGTACTCAGTATTAAGATAAATGGGCGAATACTCCTGGTAGGGGCGAGAGGGTTCTGCCTCCCTGGAAAAGGTAAGAAGGATCTGCTTTGCTAACTCCTTCCTAAAAATACTGATATATTTAAAACTGATTTTGATTTTAACCGGGTCCAACGTAAACGTGTGTGATTTAATACATAAACTAAACTTAAACAATACATTTTCACTGGACTAATCCAGTTAGTACGTATTAACTACTAAGAGCAGGACAAACTACGAATTAACTATACTAAGAGCAAGGGTAACGCAAGTACGCTCAGACAAGAAGTATATTCAGAGTTAAGACGAGTGGAGAGTACCTGAAGCCCGAGTGGATCTGGTCATGTTAACAGCAATCTGTAAGTTGTAAAAGGAGAGTACGAATTAACTAATAAGTGCAGAAGTACGTATTAATAATATATAAGTACGTAGTAATAACTCGTTGCATTACAAAACAAAATACATCACTTATCTTCAAAATATTAATCCAGGGAAGCTTCATTTCAAAGTAATGCATATAAAAGTTAGCATAGATAGATAGATATAGCTAAATAAGACATAGATATCCATACACATTAACTTCTATATGTAATCTTGCAACCTTCTATGCAACATAAATATCAATATATTATTTATATTTTGATGCAAAATAACTATTCATGTATGTTAGAATAAAAATTTGTATTCAACCCTTTTACACACAGGATATGACAAGGAACTGAAAACTATCATACAGAATATTTATTAGAGAAACACAATATTAAGCATAGAGAAACTCCTTTGAGAAAAACTAGTATTTTGTAAAAAAAATATATAAAAAAACTATTTTGTGCATCATCACTATCTTTCAGAATATAGAACTAGCCTCATTGGAATGCAAGGAAATCATGACCCAGTTTCCAAGTACATTTGAATCTTATGTACTTCGCGAGTTACTAAAATTTAAAGCATCTTTTTTTTATATCCTGTAAACTATGCATTTCATATAGAATTTATTTTAAGAACAAATCTTATCAGTGTTATCTTGCTTAACAATTCATTTCTTGCTTAAGTTTGCAATTTATTCTTCATAACCTAAGCATTAGTATTACTTCTTGTTATGCAATATAAATATCAATATGTTCGTTAAAAATCGAGACAAAATAACTACTCCTTCATTATACAATAAGCATTTGTATTTATCCTTACAATTATAAGATAATCTATTTTTCCGAATTTTTCCAATGGAAAAAATCAAATTGTTTTAATAAGGAGAGGAGTAACACAAAAACCCCTTTTAATCAGATTAGTAAGCTCTTGACTTTCGAAGCTATTTCAAATCACCGCGGTTAAAATAATATACGTTTTAATTAATAAATATAGTTCTCTCCTACGATTAAAATTTAATTAAAACGAAAATTAAAATTCTGAGGATAATAAAATTAATTAATGTGATTTTTACAATTTTTTGAGTTAATATGTTATGATCCTTTTTAAAAAATAAATGTTTATATAGTTTTTTTTTTTTTTTTTTTTTTTTTTTTTCTTTTAACAGTATCCCTGTTCTCTTTATTTCTAAATTTTAGTCGATACATGCATCTTTTTTTCTTCTTTTTTCTTTTTTGCTTTTCATTTTATTTTAGTTGTAGCATTTGGTTCAATTATGATTCTTTTTTATTTTTTTTCTTTTCTTTAATTGTAATCTCTCTTTCTTCGTAGCAATCTTCTGTTATATCATTATTTATCATTTTAGTTTTGATGAATTTAATATTTTAAATACTAAATTTTTTTTTTTTAACTTCTATAATAGATTTAATCGTAAATTTTCAAAATGTTTTTTTAAAATACTTATAATTTTGAAAATAAACTAGTATAAATTAATTTAAATTAATACAGGGATTGAAATATATGTATATATACATGTGTATGTGTATACATACATACACATTTATAACTTTATTTATAAGGAGGGATAATTTTAATAAAGGATAAAATATATTTTCTTTAAATTTGGCTGATTTTATAGTTTGAGTTATAATTATTTAATTTAAGAGAAAACTAATTACATATTTATCTTGAGTTTTAATCACTAAATGTCATTTTTTTGCAATTGTAAATAAAACGTTTGAAACAATTTAAAATTTTAATAGGCAATTTGGCAGATTAAACGTATAGGCAGTAGAAGGCATTGGTACACTATTTTTTCTTAAACTATGAAAGCATAAACACCAAAAGAATAAAACTAGTAATTCTTTGCAGCAGGAACTTAAGTTAGAATCAGTTAAAATCAAATGAAAATTGGTGCGACATATTGGCCGTAATTTTAAAAAAATGATCAGATATTTTGATGTTATACATAACATGCTTACAATTCGAAGTGTAGAAAAAGAAAATATGTATATTTTCTTTTTCTACACTTCAAATTAGGTTATTAAGAAGCGACTAATAGCCGAAGTCCCTTTTTAGTTACATCCATGAAAATCAACTTCTCAGGAGCATTGAGACAAAACAGACTGAAGGCGATACTATTGAAAGGCCTATACAACAATACTTTATCTTCACGAATAAAAAAAATTAAGGAAAAAACTTAACAGCATTTACTATCGAATCCTGTATAGAACCCCCCTTCCATTTCTCAAAATAAGAAATGATCCGAATACAAATACATTTTTCAAACTTTGTTCGGTTCTTTAAAAGGCACAAAAACCGCATTCATTTTTTACATCAAAACTCTGAAAGATTCAAAGCACAAAAAAATAAAATAAATTTTATCTAAAGCGCAAAAAATAAAATAAACTGGGGAAAAAAGTATTTTATTTACTTAGCTTGAATCTAAGAGAAACCTTCCAAGAATTTTTACAACAAAATGAAAATGTCTTTTTAACTTTTTTTTTAAAAAAGGCTAAGGAATAAGGCGTTTGGATATCGCGTTATACACTAATAAAGACACGTCTAACTCAGCGCCTTTTTTGCCTTAAAGCTAAGAAAGTAAAAGAAACCCTCTAGCAGTGAAGATTCTGCTTTTTCTCCTGAAGTTGGATCGATGACACCAAAACCTGGAGTTAGAAAACATGCGATTAATCAAACAGGCAATCACTAATTGCCTAGAGGTCGTAGAGAAGACATTATAATGAGGAACACTTATTTTACTGGACTGTTATGCACTAATTGACTTCTAAAGGTAATTGAATCAGGTACGAATTAACTTTCCAGAAATTGATAATGGAACAAGTTCCCAGATGTAGCAATTGCAATAGTATAATTGACTTGATCACAGTTTTTTTCCTATGTGTCATATCTCGTCTCTCGCACAATTATATTGTGTCACTAAACTTAGACTACCAAATTAGTTTTTGTATAGAATAAATCACTCATCGGTCTGAACATACAAAAATGATATAATTTAATACGTAATTGATATATTCTTTATTGCGAGCAGATCGTAAGCTCCAATGAACATAATTATGAATTGTTGTTAGTCTGGTAAAGTGCTAGTGAGTTCTATCCACTTATGCTAATAAAGAGAGACTTTCGAGCCATTCTTAGGAATAAGGGTATTTTAAATGCCCAAAATACCTAATTTAATATCAACCCAATTATTCAGTCAAATTACATTATTTGAAAAATCCTGAGAATATCAACTTGCAAGGTCAGAAGTGGAGTTTACAGGCCTCTGTCGGCGCCCTGATGATCACTAGTCCGAAGTTAGGTTAGATCGGACACACAGAAACAGAGTCGGGACATTGCGAGCAACAAATTAAAGTGTCGAACAGTTAACACCCATCATGAGAAATTGTACGAAAAATTGAGAGAAAATGGATAAATGAGGGTATACGATGTAGATCCCGAAACATAGTAAGTGAAACATTGCGACTTTTGCTTTGCCTTAAAAAAAATATTATACCTAGGTGTATCTCTCGGACGGCACAAAATATAGATAAATTTAGTTGAGAGTATACAACTATAATTAAATTCAAAAAAAAAAAATTCATATGGCATGCAGACCCTACCGCGCCCCTGTTGTAATATGCAAAATCCTAACTCTTATGGTTAGTTGAGACAAGTATTAGAGATTCCTCTGCAATTATTAATCACTAATCCTACATAACTTCTATTTTTTTTTAAAATAAAATCAAACCCAAAATGATATCAATAGTTTTTTTTGAATCTTGTTAGACTTTGCCATGGTGACACTGATGACAGGCGTAAAGATATTAGTAGATCAGAAGACTTCGACCACAACCTAGACATTAAACGTTTTAAACTACCGGTAACGTACTTCACCAATTCACAATATAAACTTCCCCATTGTCTTGTGGCCTCTATTCCTGTTCGGATGGACACTAATTGAAGGTCAGAAGTCGAGTTCACGCGTGTCCCAGTATTGAACCTTGGAATCCTTCTAAGCTCTGGTCCCGAGCTGTTAAGCCTCTTGGACTTCTTAGCGAGTGATGTCATGGCTAGAACGAATAATGCATGAACAAACACTTAGAAAATGATGGTGAAGTATCTTATCAAATACTAACTAAATCAATAAATACGACATCTTCCACTTAAAATGTTTTCACGATTTTAAATTCAACACGGTTTCTTTCGAAGTGTATTTCTTGGTTGTAATCAACTATGGTACATTTTGTTATTTTTTCATTGAAACTCCAAGGTATACGGCAGAGAACATCAATCGATGACGAATGTCGAATGATGGGAGGGAAACGTCCCGCCCGCCTTAATTAACTCGTTTAGCATTGGCGAAAATTACTGAAATGCCCTAATATCTATGAGACCAGTGTGCTTGTTTAACAATTTTCCTGATTTTTCCTTCAGCGTTAATTTGTTCTCATCGACCATGCACTCTTAAGGGGTGGACTTCAACATTCGCACAATTGTTTACAGATATTCTATAATTCTATTTATATGTTATCGGAATATCGTTGACCTTTAATGCAAAAAGGTCGGGAGGAAGTGCATCCTCTATCTCTACCATTGTTGGTACTATCCTAGTTAGACAAGAATAAGTGGCTCCGAAAGGGCTATGGCGAGCTTTACAGGCCCGGAAAACAGGCCTATGAGCTGAGATGTCCGCTCACATGATAAAAATTCGCTAAATATTCGCCAAAATTCAAAGTATTATGAAATTCCAAAACGTCAGGTTTTGGTTTTTCAGGTTAGGTTCCTTTTAACATGAGTTTGCTGCGCCTCAAACAGAGGATTTGTTCCGACCGTGCGGGTAATTGGTTAAGATTAAGGTGCTCACTACAACTTGTAGTGAGCACCATCGCAGAAAAACAGTCGAAAAAAGAAAAATTCAAACAAAGATCAACGTTTGCAAAACATATTGTAGAAAACAGGCATAGGTTCGACAAAGATGAAATAAAGTCCTGCTACCACACCGGAAGAGTTTGGTCGGAGATTAATGTTTTAGAATCATTAGAGATCTACTTGTCCAACAAGGACCTCTACGACTCAAACTCTCAAACGAACAAATAGAAGTAGTCAAATCTCCAATTTTTAAGAAATTTTATGAAACATCTAGTCAGTATCAAAAATTTAGAATTACTTAGTCAACTCTTCTAGTCTTAGTTAGTTTTTGTAATCGTCCGCCATATTTAGGTTTGACAGGTATATTGTCTATAACCTTGTGATACCTTCTTTGTTTTGTTTTATTTATTCTAGTCTGACCATGTTAAAATTTTTATATTTTAACTAGTTTTTAATAGTTTTTTAAATTTTTGGATTTTTTTACCTTTATTAGTGTTTAAGTTATTAATTTTTAGTGTTTGTTATTGATGTAAGGTTATAACTTAAAAAAACATTTTGTGATAATGCCTGAAGATGACTACAGAGCTAGTCGAAATATATATAGCAATTTATAAATAAATAATTGTGTCTATCTAATATTTGTAGAACTAAAACCTAAAGTTTATTCTATTTGTGCAATAATGAGGAAGTTCTACAAACTTAATAGTGAAACAAAAACTTCATTGATCAATTGGTTAAGAGCCAGTCTTTGACTACACACTTGGCTATAGTTTTGGTTATGGCTACTATTGGTTCAAGACCAGGGTTGGCACCCGGGTGGGGAAAATTAAAAACCCACCCGGGCAAAATGGCAAAACCCACCCATTTTTACCCGGGTTTTTTATTTTTTTATTCATTATTTAAGTTTTTTATATCATTTGATACTACCCCGAGTTTTGCAAACATGAAATAGTTGACACAATTAATTGTGCGAGAGACACCTAGGAATGTAACACAACAAAATGCAATGCTACACTGGAACTGTTCCAATCATTCGACATTCGTCATCATTGATGCTCGACATAATGCCACATTGTCCCACTCTGTTTCGTTAACGTCTAACTCATCAGGAGGGCGCCGACAGAGCCTGAAACTCACTCTGACCTTCAATTAATTCCGAGAATATAATGTGAAGTACTTATACCAGAGACGAGCGGTGCTCTCTTACCGCCATCATGC